>CM076570.1:1388527093-1388875614 GCA_034641835.2 Pinus albicaulis
ATTCCACCTAGTATCCTTTTACATAAATATTGTACTTTTTCAGAGCTTAATTTGAAAATTTAGTGAGCCAAACAATAGCTTTTTCTTTGTTTACTATGCTCAATGCACCCTTGGTCAGGGCATAGTGCTTTGTAGAGCACTGTCTCCCTTGTCAGCCTACATTGTAGAGCACTGTCTCTCTTTGGAGACTACATTGGCTACTGAAAGGAACAAATCCCCTTGAATCTGACTTTGTACTTTGCTTCAATTTTGTTTGTTGATTTGTTCTGAAACGTTTGATGCTCTATTGACCAGTAACTTTATATATTTCTTCTCCTTTGACTGAATATTTTTTCAATGTTGTTTTAAAAAGTTTTTCATTATCATTGACAAGTTGATTTCAAAGTATTTTTTATGGTCACATTAAGAATCGTTTGCTTTCAAAATAGGAAATTGTCGTAAAATCTTCATTTCCTTGATAGGAGAAATTGTTGTTGAAGTCCTCATTTTTCCTTCAAAAGAGAAATTGTTGTTTGTATTCTTCATTTCTCAAAAGTAAAAAGCATTTCAATTATTGACCTAGTGCACCTAGTTTCTTTTCTGCGTTCATAACATTAAGGAAACTGAAAAGAAAAACTTGCATTTGCATGTAGGATTGTGTGTTTTTTGCAAAAGGAACATTAGGAAATCTACATTTAGTTTGAGATTCATTGATTTGTTTGCTCTCAAATTATTTTCTCTCTTCCCTTAGTAGTTAGGTCTTTCATTGAAAAATTGAAAGTTTTTTTTATCATTCTTAGCTTGCATTTTAGGAATTTCATATACATCATCCTGGTGAACCTGAAAGGAAAATTGTTAAGCAAGATCAACATAAAATAAATCTCAATTTACTTAACAATGCTTTGTAACATTAATGATAACATTTAGAGGTCTAGGCTAGACACGTGTTCCGGCGTCATAAAACATATCAGCTGTCGTTAACTTGTCTGCGATACATTCCGAGTGTGATACCTCACTCCATGTACGTAAGTATATCGTAGCTTGTCCACGTACTCTCGAGTATATTGGGCGGTGTTACAGTACGATAAGTATAAATGGGTACTCTCACTATGCAGTTTCGCATCAGACAGTGCTACTATAGACTTGGGCCTCCACATAACATTGGGTATATTTGGGAGGACAAATTTTAGGTGCTAACCATCCATAGTGAATCGAGTCGACCGCCTTGAAATTGTGATACACCGAACATAGCATTCGGGGAGATTACCTGCCCGTACTTCTTGGTTCACCGAGAGGTATTCTGCAGTTCACAGTTTCCTGGTAAACCTTTTTGCCTAGCATTACCCTCTTTTTGGATAAAATAAACCAGTAATCGTGGAAGAACACAATCCTACCCCCCCGTCATTCGTGTAGATTAGCTTTAAAAACGCCTTTACCACCAGAAGTTATTTCTGGTGGTCGAAGGAGATCACGATCTGCCGAATCATGTACAATTCATACCTCTGGCGAAAAATCATCATTTAAACCAAATCTAGCTCAAATTGTTTCCACACATCTCGGTTCATCTACTGTTGTTGAAATGGAGTCTTCACAACTACTGGTGGTCACGATCCATTCAATCGTTCAGACCATACCTCCTAGACCCTAAGTTGTTCAAACTCACATTGATCCAGATCCTGTCTCTTCTTTGCCAGAATCTCTGAATCTTGAATCTGAACAACCGAAATTTGTTCCTACCTTGGTCATCCCACAAAGTTCTGTAGCCACTGAAACTCCTATTTCACACAGTCAACAATCTGCAATATATTTTGGGCCTGACGGTGAAGTTATTCCTCCTGGTTTAATCACAATTGAAGAAATCCCTCAACCTCATACACCTTTAAGTCAAACCCACTTTAGGGGAGACCTTTACCTATACTAGTCATTTCCTCGATTGTTTCCATATGCTTTTGTTGATCCTATTGTCGTTCAATCACAAGTTGATTTCGGAGAGTATACATTTGGTCATCAAACTATGTCTGAATCGACATCTTCGGTTGGGTATGCTATTCCAATTACGTCAGCTCCTACCCTCGCTACTCCGTCGATGTTCACAACATCACCAGAGTCATAATTTCACGGTGGACCTTCGGTCCCAACAGGTTACAAATCACTATTTGGCACTTTCTCTAATGCATCTTCACGTTCATGGTCTTTGCCAATGTCATTATCTAGTGTTTTAAATGGTAGTCCTATAGTTAGTACTGAACGACTTGATTCATTAAATCCATTATCAGGGTAATATCAAGCTGGTCATTATGGGTCAATTCCTTTAAATACCATATCAATTGGACTCCCAGCATTCGGTGAACAATATTTTTCGTCTTATTATCCTCCTTATGCTGGGGGGCAACCTATGGTTACCCAATATGACAGTACTCAGTCACATTTTGGTCAAACTAACGTTGACATGCATGTTTGTCAATGGCAGTCCGCTCTGCCTATCCAACCATAAAAGGTTGTCCAATCGTATCAACTAATTCAACCTGTTACACCCACTTCAATACCACTTGTTAATACATCTATACCCCTATTGCAGAATCAAAATCTTCCACATAAAACTTATTAGGCGAGTTCTTCAACTCAATATCATCAAATGTTGAGTCCACAGACTCAAAATCCTTTGGTTAATTTACAACAACCTGTATCAGGAATCATTTATTCACATGCTGGTCCACCATTTTATGGGATGTCACAAACACAATCTGGTTATACATATCAACCGAATCCAACTTATACCAATTTGGGTTATAATCTTGGTGGACAGACCCCTTGGCAGCCACAGGCCCAAATTCCTCAAACTTCATATCAACAAGTACCATATCCAGGTTTTGGTCAATAGAAATCCCAAGCGTTTGCCATGCAAAACAACCCCTATCTAGGTTACCAACAACAAATCCCATATGCCAGTGCTCAAAGACCTGTTGCCCAAGCAATTCCATCTTATCCTGGCTATGCTCAACTTAACCTTAAGAGAAAATTGCCTTTTGTTGCAACATTGGAATTACCAGATTTAAACCGGTTAACCAATGATCCTATCAATTATGCTCCTTTGTGGCCAGTGATACCACATAAATTACCCTCCGACATTCCTAAATTCAATGGAAACCTTGGAGAAGACCCATAAAATCATGTTATGAATTATCATTTATGGTGTTCATCGAATTCCATAAATGATGATTTTGTTCGATTACGTCTTTTCCAGAGAAAGCTCACAAGTTCGACAGCTAAATGGTACATTGAATTACCTAGAGCTTCATTTGAAAATTTCACTACCTTGGCTACTGTATTTTTGACCCATTTCCAGTTACTGATCAGATATGAAACTGGAACGGAACTCTTGAACAACTTCAAATAGAGTAATGCTACTCACATCTTAGATCATATTCATGAGTGGTGTCACCATCGATGAATGGTTAAGACATTTGTTCCCGATCAGCTCCTTGCTGAATGGTTCATCAAATCCTTGTTACCATCTATAACAGAGGATGTGGCTAAAGGAGGCGTTGTCATAGAAGAGAAATTTATCGCTCATGCCTAGTATTTAGACTTGATTTATACTCAGTCTGGCACACTCTATGATAAAATACCAAATGTGCCACGATCTAATTTCAATGTTCCTCCTCAAATAAAGGACTCTCATACCAGAGACAGCTTCATAGGCACTGTAAATACACACAACAAAATTGCATCTGATCCTGCTCCTACTTCCGAAATCAATGCCATCTCATTTGACAAAGGCAAAAGTGATAAGCAACTAGTAAGTAAGAAAAAGGGGAAATCAAAGAAAAAGAAAACTTCTAACCCGCAGGAATGATCATCTGATCAAACATCAGGACCAGGGAAACCTTGTTATCCATGCATAATATGTAACGAGGAACATTGTTTTAGGGATTTTCCTCAGCGTGATGAAGTCTCAAAAATCATCAAGACTTCTAATGCATCAGCTGTGTTGACAGACCCATTTCCAAATCCAGACACAAATTTGGTTGCTATGGATCCAGCTCCTAATTCCCAAGTATTAATTTTATCTAGTACAAAAACTTCACAAGATATTTTGGTGTTGATGCAGAATAAAGACTATGGTAGTCTAGCCACTGATCAACCTACTACCTCGACAATGAATCCATCTAATGAATCAGTACCACCTCCTGATATTATTTAATTGACGATTAAGCCACCAAAGGGAGTAATTCATAAATTGACATATAATCCTCATGCACGAGTTGCACAAAATTATAATATAGTTGAAGATTTGGCTCAATCCCCTTCAGCTATGTCTGCTCTTGAGGTATTAAAAAATTGTCCCTCCCAGAAGCAGGCTTTATTTTCCGCCATTGCTGGAATTGATCCGACTGATTTTAATCTTGTAGTCTTTAATCATACATGCTATGTGTCGTAGCTACCAGCAGAATTGGCATTCTCCGTCCAAGTAAATGTTCTCAATCACCTTGTTCATCACACTATTATTGATGAGGGAGCATCTACCTATATTATGTCTCTAAACTGTTGGAAGTCACTTGGCTCACCGCGATTATCACAATCATCAATGACGTTGAAGGCTTTTGATGGAAGAACATATAAACCTTGTGGTATTATCAATAACTTGCAAGTTGAATTAGGGGTCAAAATAGTAAGTATTGATGTTGAGGTTGTTGACGGACCTCTTGACTATAATATTTTACTTGGAAGACCATGTGTATATGCGATGACTGCAATTGTTTCTACATATTTTAGAATGGTTGCCTTTCCCCATAAAGGTACTATTACAGTCATTAATCAATTATCCTTTTTTTCCTCCACTTCGTAGGTAACTGGAAGCGTTCCATATATTCACTTACCCAACTAGAAATCCAGAACATTGGTGTAGGACTCTTAAAGGATTCCACTCTTATGGAAACCTTTGCATTACCGCCGCCCGCGACGTCGGCAGAAATTGCAAGCATAGAGACTTGCTACATGATCTCTTCCACTCTATCTGGCTTAAGGAAGAGTATGGGTGATTCTAATATTTCTACATTGGATGATGTTTTACCGCTCAACCCTATTGAGCTTCAATAGCAATCAATCTATTCGGCTTGGGAGGAAAATCCGAAATCAGCGTCACCGAGTGTTTGGGTTGATCATTCATTAGATTTTGGTACTCCATCTGATCCATTTTCCTCAAAATTTTTGACAGATGAAAATATTTTGGAAGCTATGATGGCAGAAGGAGAACCATGGGAAGATTATCATCATCGTTCCCATCTTCTTGATTATGAAGAAAACAATCTTAGTGAACTATATCACCCATCCTTTCAAAATTTATTTTTGAATACTTTTCCAATTAATGCAATTGAATATGAGTGAAATTTATCAAATATTGAAGAAATTATTTCTATCAATATTTCGACTAAACCTAGCGTTGTAGTAAATATTCATGTCAGTGTATCTTGTTCTCCATCAGAACTTGATTCATATTGCTCTCTTTTTCATGAATTTTGTGACGTATTCACTTGGTCTTATGAGGAAATGCCAGGCATAGATACTAGTATAGTTGAACACACTATTAATATGTATCCTGATGTCAAATCGGTGCCTCAACTGCTTCGTCTTGTTCATCCGAAGAAAACCACTACCATCAAAGCAGAAGTTGAAAATATTTTGCGTGTTGTTTTCATTTACCCTGTTCCGCTAACTGAGTGGGTTTCTGATATCGTTCCTGCTATGAAAAAACAAGGAACCATTAGAGTGTCAGTTGATTATCGGGATGTTAACCATGCTTGTCCACAAGACAACTATCCTACACCCTTTATCGATCAGATTATTGACAATTGTGATGGATGTGAAATATTTTCTTTCATGGATGGATTTTCCAGCTACAATCAAATCAATATCCGCCCAGATGACCAACATAAGACAACATTCATCTATCCCTGGGGCACATTCACATATCGGAAACTCTCATTTGGTTTAAAGAACGTCGGGGCAAATTTCAGAGAGCAATGGATTAGGCTTTCAATGACATCAAGCACATTGTTCAACCATATCTAGATTATTTACCAGCGCATTCACAAAATTGGACTGATCACCCGATGCATTTGAGAGCCATTTTCTTACGATGCCGAAACTACAAGATATGCCTCAATCCACACAAATGTGTGTTTTGTGTTGGTTCTCATCGATTGCTCGGATTCGTAGTCTCAAAAGAAGGAATTTGAATAGACCCACTGAAGGTTCAGGTCATTCTTGATTTTCCTGCACCATCAAACCTACGTCAGATATAGAAACTTCAAGGAAAGGCTAACTTCCTGAGAAGGTTCATTCAAAACTACATCAAAATGGCTAAAGGATTTACTCGATTATTGAAAAAGGGAGTTCCCTTCCGTTGGGACCAAGTTGAACAAGCTTCTTTTGATGCTGTCAAGGAAAATATTATCCGAGCGTCATTATTATATCCTCCAAATTATTCAAATGATTATTTCCTATATATTGCCACGGTTGAAGCGACCATCGTTATGGTTTTGGTCTAAGTAGAAGATGGAATTGAACATCTGATCTATTATTTGAGTCGTAATCTCAATGATATGGAAGTTAAGTACTCGTACGTAGAAAATCCTGCCTTGGCAGTTGTTCAAGATGTCTAAAGATTTCGCCATTATATCCTGCTCTGAAAAACAACAATAGTTTTGGATTGCAACCCCATGACTTACATCTTATCACGTCAATTTCTGGGGGGAAAATATTCAAAATGGATCATCATTTTGTATGAATTTGATTTGGAATTCATCAAATCCAAGTCAAAGAAGTCTTTAGTTTTGGCTGAGCTTCTCTGTGACCTTCCCTGTGATAGTATTGCAACTACGTTAGAACCATCTATTCCACACGAGTCTTTGTTTCTGATCAGATCATCTGATCCCTAGTATGGATATTTCATCATTTATCTCCATACCCAAACTTTTTGACCTAATACCTCTTGCTCTGATCAGTGACGTATTCAATACCAAGCCAAAGGTTATCTGATAGTCAGTGATACACTTTATCGTTGTGGTGTCGATACCATTTTAAGGAAGTTCCTCACTCATGAGGAGGCTGAAAGGGTTTTAAATGATTGCCATGATGGGGCTTGTGGTGGAAATTTATCTGGTTATGCTACTGCGCAGAAGATACTCCACGCCGATTAATTTTGGCCTACTATTTTTTGAGATTGTATCCTCGTAGTCAGAAGTTGTCATCCATGCCAGGTTTATGACCATAAAATCTGCAAGCTGCTAGCGCCAATGCATCCTATTGTCTCTGCTGGACCATTTACAAAATGGGGTATCGATTTCATGACCTGTAACCCTCCTTCGCCCGGGGGGCATGGTTATATTATTGTCGCAATTGAATATTTACCAAATGGGCCGAAGTGATGCCTACATTCAACAACACAGGACAAACAACTGCATTGTTTTTCTTCAATCATGTCATTGCATGATTTGGGGTCCCACAGGCTATAGTTACAGATCATGGGAAGCCTTTTCGAAACCATATGATGTTTGAATTGACAGCCAAGTTAGGATTGTCGCATGATAATTCTACTCCTTATTATCCACAATCAAATGGACAAGTTGAGGCTATTAACAAAATTCTTAAACGAATGCTTCAACGAATGATAGGAGTCTGTAAGAGGAACTAGCACTTGATCCTGTACTCCGCCTTGTGGGCATATCGAACCTCGCTAAGAAGTGTGATCATATTTACTCCTTTTCAATTGGTGTATGGTATGGAAGCTATCTTACCAATCCAATGCGAAATATCATCGTTAAAACTCGCGATAGACCTGTTACCTGACACCTCAGAAGAAGAAGCGCGTCTCCTTAACATCATCCATCTAGATGAAATGCGTCATGAAGCCCAATTGGCCAACAAAGCACATAAGAGAAAAGGTGTAATATGACAAAAATTTCCAGCCTCGAATCTACTCAGAGGGCAACTTGGTCCTTCTTTACGACCAGGAAGTTGATAAGATAGGTACAGGGAAATTCGAGCCATTATGGCATGGCCCCTACATTGTCAAAAGAGTTCTTGCTAAGGGTGCCTATGAGTTAGTTGATTATGATGGGATTCCATTGGCACAGCCTAGAAATGGGTTGTATCTTTAACATTACTATGCTTAATCATGAGCATGGTAATTTTTTGTATTATATTGTTTATATGCTGTTGATTTGCATTCACTATCTTAATTTGTCTTTTAGATTTTTCTTAACGTTAGTAATCCGCTTTACATTTCATTGCATATGACTGAATCTTTGGAAACATTTGTTGGATATGATGATGGTGCTAGTCGTAGTACGCAGGATCTATCCTCTGTAGCGTGGGCCATTTTCGCTCCGAACGGCGAGTTAGTGAGTTTTCAAGAAATTTGTATCGGTAGATCGATGAATAATATCACTGAGTATAGCACGTTGATTGAACTTCTCTCTGATGCCATTTAATTTGGTATTAACCTCATAATCATTAGGTTAGACTCACAACTTGTGGTACTACAACTTACTAGTATTTATACTGCTAGAAATCCAATGTTGCTTAGATTGTTCTTTAGAGTTCAACTTTTGGAGAGACATTTTGATTACATTAAATATCAACACATTTCCAAAAATCTGAACACTTTAACAAATTCATTAGCTAATCAAGTTTTAGACAGACATTTGCGACATAGGTAAAGAAAACATTCACATAATTGAATAGGATTACACTTTAAACATAGGAAAAACTCTGAAAACATATAGATAGATAGTTATAGGTTTTTTACAAATTTTGTGCCCAAGACACGTTGGTCATCTAACCTCAAAATGTATGCAAAAATTCATAATTAAACTAGTGGTGTTGATGATAGCACGCTATAGATCTGGCAATCCTATGGAGCAACCGCATCCAATGGTTAGGAACCCCAATGGTGTGTCACTGCAGTCGCATGGGAAGCTCTTCGATCCGGCAACTCGGAATCCCGAAAGTCAACCCATCTATGTGCTGTTGAAGCACAGCAAGAGTCTCAGCCATATGAAGGTCCAGAAGGACTGCTCTCCCGATAGCCCTCTCTGCTGGCGCATTCACTTCGTGCTCCGGTTCCTCTACTGGTTGAACGCGACCGATATCTGCATTACATTAAACATCTAGTTTAGTCTTGGAAAGAAATCAAAACACAAAAAAATTTGTATAACCTTATAAAAATCAAAAAACACGGTCAAATCAATCTTACCTATTACACCCCACTGAGCGCCTTCTGGTAAAACTAGATCTAGATCTCATTGGAAGTTAATTCCTGCATATGCATACTCATCGATGGCGATGATCTATCACCTGAACCAGGAAAAGAATGTTGTTGATAACACAAAGATCGATTGGCCTGAATGCCGACCCATGTGTTCTACCCATCTTTGCATTCGAGGATCTCTAGGACTGGATATATCCAATGTTACATGGTGTGGCTACATCAGTGGAATCCATTCCAAAGCGAAAGAGATAAGGATGGAACTATTGGGGTTCCCATGTTTTGGCCAGATTAGCAAGACCAAAATATGAGACAACATCACAACCTCTTTGGGGCCCTAGGATCTAGCCGTCCTAGACCTGGAGAGGGATCTCTCCAATAAAGCAAAGAATGATATATCTTTGAAGCTCAAAATGAGATATTACGCTAGGTATTAAGCACAAAGGGGGGTTTAAAATGATTTGGCTGGTTGTTGGGTTGGTCATGAGATCATAGACAGAGAAGGTAATGGGATGAGAGGAACAAAGCAGCAAGATGTTTCGGTAGAAGAGGATAGGTTAGGAATGTGCCGTCCATTGGGCTATGGAGTCATGAAAGGAGATTACTTGCAAACAACTAGCCAAGAATTTCATAGGGCAAGTCATCTATACTAAAGGATCTTTGAGATAGATGGTAGAGTGGAACATTAAGGAGAGAAATGAAGAGACACAAAGGGCAGCTTGAGATCAGACCAGAGGTCATCTAACTCCATATCTACTTCGGCATACTCCCAAAAGGAAAACACTTAAGACTAAAACACATAACTAGGCCTAAGGTCAAAGAAGGACTTTTAACCTTCAATGCTTTGACACTAATTCAAGAGATCTTTGAAAGGCCAACCTGTTTGAAAAGGACCCCAACGGACATGGCTTACACTAAATCCCCGATATCCCAATTCTTGCAGCTCAAACCCAACAAGAACAACTAAGCAGCAAACCCCGAATTAACACATCATCTAGCAGTGAATAACAGCTACTACACTGGTTAAATTACATGAATTTGCTCTTAGATTCACTATCAGAAGAAAACATTAAAGGTAGGGAGAGCAGAAACATAGGGTACCATGCAAGGGTAAATCCTATGCCAGGTTTCTGATTCATACCAGAAGACCAATGAACAACATAAAAAATGTAATAAAACAATGTAATGAGAGAAACATCACCTGTAGTAATAGACCGTAATGAGAGAAACATCACCTGTAGTAATAGACCTGGATCCTGTGAAATTTTCTTGATTAATTGATGCAAAACCAGTCACATACATTGAGCTCAAGGGCGGATTACAGTCCAACTTTCACCTCCTAGCCTACTACATTACAAACTACTCTACTACTCTCTCCCAAAACTGTTCTAATAGTAAAAAATGAATCCCTACAACAACAACAACAACAACAATGAAACCCTTTACAAAGTGTTCTTCAGGAGTTCTTATAGGAAAATGAGTAACTGGGGAAGTAGATGTAAATTAAATGGATCCATTAAGACAAAATGGAGGAAGTATCCATGCCCACTTTGCTTAATAGCTCTGCGCTGTACTCTGTGGCCTGGTTTGGAGTCTCTTTCAGGTTGATTTTGACCAAAGATGTTTCTTTAACATCCTTTCTGGCTGTAAGACTCTCTGTTCTATCTTCTGAAGCAAGTAAGGTGACTGAAGGTCTTCTGGGCTTCCATACCTCCATTATTTCTACCCTGACTGTCTTTGGAAACTTTCTGTCAGTGAAATGCCCTTTGGGAGCTTGGGGAGGCATGGAGACTTCTGCTGAGGGCGTACTGTTTTGAGAAAATGTACTGCTAATGATGAGAGAAGATATGGCTTGCTTCATGTGCTATTTAATCTTCAAACTGTGCCTTAATTCTTTGATCACGGGATTAGGTGCTAAATATGAAATTAATAGGCCCAGGTCCCTCTAATCCATCTTTACTGATACACTGGCTGATGCTGAAATGGCCTCTCTGTATTTTGAATCACAGTGACTGCGATTACAGAGGCAGAGTGAAATTTCCACTTTGTGAAAACCCTGCACAATAAAATAAACTAATTATAAAATCCAGGGGATGGCGGAAGCAATGCTGTGGAGGCCTGGATGACTGGTGGTGCGACTGTGGAACAATGACCGTAGTAGAGGAAACAGGTGAAGAATGCAGTGAAATGGAGGTTTGGTGGAGGAATGCATACGGGTCGTTCGATCAGAGCAGGAGGCGATGATCGATGGTGGAGATTGGCTGAAAGTTGTGTTAATGTGCAATTAGGCGGAGCAATAACAATTAGTGTAAAACCCAAAGTTTAAGATTTCGGGGGAATACATAGAGTAACAGGGGAAATGAATGAAAGGATACCATGATGTGGGACCTAGTCATGGCGGAGGGCGATTTGATTAGGACCATCGGATCTCAGGAGGAGATCGACGGCTGTGATGGTCCGAGGGGATTCTTCGATCGTGCGATGAGAAAATATGAAGGCAACACAGGATGCAATGTGGACCGTCGATGAGGAATCAATGGATGGCTGCGATCTGGAGGCGTGGGGACAAAAAGAAGAGAAGTGGTTTTGGATGGGAAAACCATCGGTATTGCGTGGCATCCAAGGTGGTTTATAAAATTGCCCAAAATTATGTGATACATGTCACTAAGCGACATGTGGCCCTGGAAAACCGCTTATATCGCATAATTTTCTAGCGTTAAAGTTCAAACACGAAACAAATGCGATATAGCTGATGGCCGTTAGATCAGGAGTGGGAAGATTCGAACGGTGGGAGATGGCGCGTGAAATGAGGAGATGCATGGGTGACGTGGGCCATCGGGTTCACTATGGACCATTGGATTATGCGGATGAATGGCTAAGATCTGGAGAGAGAAACACAGGTGGAGGATTATGTTTAGTGGGCAGGAGAAATCTGAGCCGTTAGATCAAGAAGGATGGATGGATGCGATCTAATCAGAGTAGAGCGATGGAAGGGCCAAAACCCTGATGGGCGATTGTGATTAGCTCGGGGGCTATTGGATCATATTCAGATTTGCATGCTATGATTGGATCCTTGAACCATCCATTTTATTTCTTGGATCAGCTACCACAAATCATGAAGACATTATATCAGCAATAATATTCCCTCAAACAACTACCTACCCATACTAAGTACTAGCATTTCTTCTTCTAGGTGCATTTGGACTTGTAGACCCTTTACATCATCAATTTTTACAAACAAAATAAACCTATATCTACTTCTACTCCTTATTTCTCCATGAGACTGCATTAGATCGTCGTCTCATAGTTTCTCTACCTAACTAATGCTCCTAGGATTAAACTATCTACCGTACTTTCTCCATGTTCTAAGACAAAATAAATTGAAAAAAACGAAGCCTTCGATTAGACTGTCTGTTTAAGGCGGGACCATGGCATAAAGACAAACTCATGGATCGACACGTTTGCGTAAATTAAACCTACCGTCGAAAAGTCATAGATCAAGCTTTATTTAGCTTTTCCTACCTACCCTACTCTAACTGGACATATTTACAAGTCTAGCTTGTAAACCTTCTTTTCCAATACAACTAGTCCATCAAGTGATCCCATGACTGGTCTTTCTTGCTCATCTCCTTGAGCATGTTGGATAGGCAGGGCCACTCCCATTCTCTCTGTTTCTTAACAGCAGCTGTAAAATTTTTTCTTGTTGCTTGCAACATGCTGCTCAAAAATACCTTTGATCCTTCTTCAAATGTTTGCAGGAAAGAATCATAAGGATCATGAAGTGATACTTGGTTATGAATATTTGGCAGGCAGGCTTCAACCAGGATTTCTTCTTCTACCACTGGATCAAGAAAAAGAATCTCTTGAGAAAGAGAATCTCCTTCATCTTCTTCATTTTTTGAACTAGAGGACTAATCATATATTGCGGCTGTGTCCTCTTGGGGCTCTGATATATTCTGCTCTGATGGGTCGAGCTCTGTGAAAAGATCCATGTATTTTTGAGCAAGGGTATGATCCATTGCTTCCTCTTTTTCATGAGAAGGCTCCTTACTTTCATCATGCTCAAAAATCTCTTCTTTGCTTTCGTCCTCATCTTCTGAAAGGAAAGACTGCTGATCTCTGATCTCATGACACTCATCACTGATGCTTTCATAACTTTCCCCATCAGTGTCATAGATAAGCTGACTTGGTTCATCGCTTCTCTGGAGTTTTTGGCCCTGACTCCCCTCCCATGAGTCTACTGATGATGGCCCTACAAGCTCAGATTCCCTCTGGAAACAATCATCATCAAATAGATCATAACTAGGAAAGTCATAATCGTAAGCAATGTCACCAATCAAACTCCGCAGGGTTCTGTATTTCTTCGTTCGATCCACATAGGAGTCTTCGTATCCGTATCGCCTTTCGTAGAAGATTTCGCAGGTGCACCGCATGTTCGATATCTCGGGTCCATCTCTTCTTCTATCAAAAGAGGAATTTTTAACGTGTACGAAGAGTCGCAAATTCTCTCCGTTTCTTGTACGAATCGATCCAAAGGGCGAGATGTCTTCATGAGTCTCATCCGAGAATTTTCCGCAGCAAGAGAAAAATCTAGACCAGGATCATCATTCATGTCTCACTCATTGTCCGTGTCCGGAGTTGGCCCTTGCTCTAGAAAAAAAAAAAAAAAAAAAAAAAAAAAAATGCATGGGATGTTCTAAATATTCATCATTTTCATTCAAAGCTAGCCATATACATCTCCAACACTTTACCAAACATGTCCGCTATTTCCATTTAATATGTCTCGGCTAAAGCATCTAGCTTTGCATCTCTCCGTCCATATTTGGATCCATGTTTCGCAAAGAAGGTAATTTCCTCTCCTCACCGCTCAAAGTCTTCTACCAAAGGAATCATTAGGTCTTTTAGGAATTATAGTATGTGGAGTCGCTGTGTGGATCAATTTGGAGCTACTTGCAAACAGATCGCTATCCAATCACAAGAATCCAAAGGGCTGCTCTAGGCATTGTCCGAGTTGTTCTTTGGAGTCGCCATTATTAAGACAAAATATGAGACAACATCACAACCTCTTTGGGGCCCTAGGATCTAGCCGTCCTAGACCTGGAGAGGGATCTCTCCAATAAAGCAAAGAATGATATATCTTTGAAGCTCAAAATGAGATATTACGCTAGGTATTAAGCACAAAGGGGGGTTTAAAATGATTTGGCTGGTTGTTGGGTTGGTCATGAGATCATAGACAGAGAAGGTAATGGGATGAGAGGAACAAAGCAGCAAGATGTTTCGGTAGAAGAGGATAGGTTAGGAATGTGCCGTCCATTGGGCTATGGAGTCATGAAAGGAGATTACTTGCAAACAACTAGCCAAGAATTTCATAGGGCAAGTCATCTATACTAAAGGATCTTTGAGATAGATGGTAGAGTGGAACATTAAGGAGAGAAATGAAGAGACACAAAGGGCAGCTTGAGATCAGACCAGAGGTCATCTAACTCCATATCTACTTCGGCATACTCCCAAAAGGAAAACACTTAAGACTAAAACACATAACTAGGCCTAAGGTCAAAGAAGGACTTTTAACCTTCAATGCTTTGACACTAATTCAAGAGATCTTTGAAAGGCCAACCTGTTTGAAAAGGACCCCAACGGACATGGCTTACACTAAATCCCCGATATCCCAATTCTTGCAGCTCAAACCCAACAAGAACAACTAAGCAGCAAACCCCGAATTAACACATCATCTAGCAGTGAATAACAGCTACTACACTGGTTAAATTACATGAATTTGCTCTTAGATTCACTATCAGAAGAAAACATTAAAGGTAGGGAGAGCAGAAACATAGGGTACCATGCAAGGGTAAATCCTATGCCAGGTTTCTGATTCATACCAGAAGACCAATGAACAACATAAAAAATGTAATAAAACAATGTAATGAGAGAAACATCACCTGTAGTAATAGACCGTAATGAGAGAAACATCACCTGTAGTAATAGACCTGGATCCTGTGAAATTTTCTTGATTAATTGATGCAAAACCAGTCACATACATTGAGCTCAAGGGCGGATTACAGTCCAACTTTCACCTCCTAGCCTACTACATTACAAACTACTCTACTACTCTCTCCCAAAACTGTTCTAATAGTAAAAAATGAATCCCTACAACAACAACAACAACAACAATGAAACCCTTTACAAAGTGTTCTTCAGGAGTTCTTATAGGAAAATGAGTAACTGGGGAAGTAGATGTAAATTAAATGGATCCATTAAGACAAAATGGAGGAAGTATCCATGCCCACTTTGCTTAATAGCTCTGCGCTGTACTCTGTGGCCTGGTTTGGAGTCTCTTTCAGGTTGATTTTGACCAAAGATGTTTCTTTAACATCCTTTCTGGCTGTAAGACTCTCTGTTCTATCTTCTGAAGCAAGTAAGGTGACTGAAGGTCTTCTGGGCTTCCATACCTCCATTATTTCTACCCTGACTGTCTTTGGAAACTTTCTGTCAGTGAAATGCCCTTTGGGAGCTTGGGGAGGCATGGAGACTTCTGCTGAGGGCGTACTGTTTTGAGAAAATGTACTGCTAATGATGAGAGAAGATATGGCTTGCTTCATGTGCTATTTAATCTTCAAACTGTGCCTTAATTCTTTGATCACGGGATTAGGTGCTAAATATGAAATTAATAGGCCCAGGTCCCTCTAATCCATCTTTACTGATACACTGGCTGATGCTGAAATGGCCTCTCTGTATTTTGAATCACAGTGACTGCGATTACAGAGGCAGAGTGAAATTTCCACTTTGTGAAAACCCTGCACAATAAAATAAACTAATTATAAAATCCAGGGGATGGCGGAAGCAATGCTGTGGAGGCCTGGATGACTGGTGGTGCGACTGTGGAACAATGACCGTAGTAGAGGAAACAGGTGAAGAATGCAGTGAAATGGAGGTTTGGTGGAGGAATGCATACGGGTCGTTCGATCAGAGCAGGAGGCGATGATCGATGGTGGAGATTGGCTGAAAGTTGTGTTAATGTGCAATTAGGCGGAGCAATAACAATTAGTGTAAAACCCAAAGTTTAAGATTTCGGGGGAATACATAGAGTAACAGGGGAAATGAATGAAAGGATACCATGATGTGGGACCTAGTCATGGCGGAGGGCGATTTGATTAGGACCATCGGATCTCAGGAGGAGATCGACGGCTGTGATGGTCCGAGGGGATTCTTCGATCGTGCGATGAGAAAATATGAAGGCAACACAGGATGCAATGTGGACCGTCGATGAGGAATCAATGGATGGCTGCGATCTGGAGGCGTGGGGACAAAAAGAAGAGAAGTGGTTTTGGATGGGAAAACCATCGGTATTGCGTGGCATCCAAGGTGGTTTATAAAATTGCCCAAAATTATGTGATACATGTCACTAAGCGACATGTGGCCCTGGAAAACCGCTTATATCGCATAATTTTCTAGCGTTAAAGTTCAAACACGAAACAAATGCGATATAGCTGATGGCCGTTAGATCAGGAGTGGGAAGATTCGAACGGTGGGAGATGGCGCGTGAAATGAGGAGATGCATGGGTGACGTGGGCCATCGGGTTCACTATGGACCATTGGATTATGCGGATGAATGGCTAAGATCTGGAGAGAGAAACACAGGTGGAGGATTATGTTTAGTGGGCAGGAGAAATCTGAGCCGTTAGATCAAGAAGGATGGATGGATGCGATCTAATCAGAGTAGAGCGATGGAAGGGCCAAAACCCTGATGGGCGATGGTGCAATTGGCTTTGTGCCATTGGATCAGCTTTAGATATACAGTTATGATTTCATCGGAGCTCACCAATCGGGGAGGGTCAACAGCAGTGCGATTGGCGGCGAGCGATTGCACGATAGCCTTCGGATTGGAGAATGGATCGACAGTCGACATGAAATCGGAGGATGATAGGAGAGGAAGAGGCGCACCACAGGATAAGCGCCGACCGTTGGATCTTTTTAGATCAACGGCTGGAAACTCAGTGGAAGCCAACTAGTATAACTTTCTCGCATTGGAAATTTTGTGTTTAACAAAGAAACTGCGCTTCCCGATAGCTTACGATTCCGATTGGCGCCCGGGGCTTAAGCACTCGATCTCGGGCATAGGGCATATGGAGAGGAAGTGGTTGAGGGGGCTGGCCGAAAAGGGGCTAGGCCTGTCACAAAGTAAAAAAAGAGGATTTCAAGCCAAAACAGAGGGTTTTTAAGGTTGAAAAGTGATCCGGTAAAGGGAGAAAGGGACTCTTAAACCAGATGAAGGGTATTTAAAGGGTTTAAAAGGGGATTTAGGATGATTATGAGGGTTAATGAGGAATTTAAAGGGGGAGAAAAGGTGATGAAAACAAAGGTTTAATGGGAATTAAATAAGAGGGAAAATGAGGCCCTTTGGGCATTCTTCTTCACAAACAGAGAGGCTTCAGAACTGGGAATAGCATTGAGGATTTATCAAAGGACACAAGCACAAGGAGGCTTCAAGGATGATGTGTTTTCAGAGGAAATGCATTCCTTGAAGGCTCAAAAATATTTTAGACCCCTGTTTGCTTGTCAAAAAATTCATAGGGGGCTAACAGGAACCATAAGTGGAATTTTTCTTCCTTCCTCCCTTTGCTTTATTCAGTTGTTCCTTTATCTGAGATAGAAAAAATTCAAACCAGTTGAAAATTGTTGGCTCTAAACATTCCAATGCATACTGCATATACGATTTTTTCGCTACATGGAGTGTAACGGTGCCAGCTAGTTTAGCGATCGTGAATAAGATGGTTCTCAAAGGAAAATCCCTAACATCATGGATGTTTATTTTTCCATCTTTGCTAGGTTCTGACCCCAGATAGAAATACTGCATAACATAATCCCTTACTATTTCTCCTCCAACATTAGATCTCGTGAGTGAAATGGGCAAACCTCTCCTCGACAAACTTGTGAGAAAATACACATCCTCAACTGTTATGGACAACACTTGATTTTTTATGTGAAATGCCTCTATTGCTGGATCCCATGCTCAAATAGGGAACTCTAAGGGTTCTATTTGTTGCCTCATTCCCGAATTCAACTTCAACTATGCCCAACGCACTCCATGGGTTGAGACAGTGCATTGCACATGCAGGTACACTTCACTATACCTGCTATGCAACGCAAGTTTCGACATTCAGGGGTGCGTTGCCCTCAATTTTGGAAAAATTTACCCTAGGGGTCTCAAAACCCTAAAAATTTGCAAGGAAAGGTAATGAAATGAATACTGAAAGAAATAGGAGGTTTTTGCTACTAACCTGGATCAAATCCGTCCACTGAAATGATCGCAATCAACGACTAAAGTTCGGGGGCAAAAACAGGTTCAGAGCTCCAAAATACAAATGGTAACTATGGAATGGTAAAAATGAATAGTGAAACTACTTTATATAGTCATTTAATTACATGCGAGTTAAATTTATTGCTATGACTATATTTTTATTATGTTTTTATCTTGAAACAAGTACTTTTAATCCATTTGATGTTGTTCTGAATAGGAAATACAACAGATGAACAGGTTAGTCGTGCAGATTTATTTCAAGAAGGACTTGACCACAAAGCATACTTTTTCTCCTTATTTTTCGAGCTTTGATAAAAACAAAAAAGGATTTGGAGCGCACTTTTATCTCTTTTTCGAGCTTCTATAATACTGAAAAAGGAACCCCTGGAGTCTTCTTTCAGCTCTTTTCGAACTCCGATAATGTGAAAAGATTGTCGAGCACTTGTCATTTCGAGCTCGTTAAAGTAAATGAATTGATATCTACTCAGTATAAGTTTAACCCTTTTCCAGACTGAGATGGATTATTTACGAAAAAGGAATACCTTGGTTAAACATGACCAAAGAGGTTCTTTCAGATATCATTTTACACTTTTTTGGATATGAGAGACAAATTTACAAAAAAGTACTTTTGGAGTCCTCTTTTGTCCTCTTTTCCAGACTCTCTAAACATGAAAAAGGACCCGGCTATCACTGTCGTTAAGCTCGTTAAAACATAAAATAGTGATGGGCTTGTCGATCATGGCAAGAATCTAGTTTCATTCATTGCTAGACTTGTTAAATTATTAAATAGTGATACTTTATTCTTTGTTCACCCGAAGGGTTGAATTATAGATCAAGAAAATGTTATCCTCCTCAAGCTTGTTAAAAAATAAAGAGGTACTGGCCGACAAATGACCGAGGAAAATTTGGGAAAAGCAAGAAAAGTTTATTTTTGGTAGCAAGTTGATGTTGAACATGACACTTCTTTCACTCCATGTCCGTGACTGTTTAGGTTGGGTAATCATCTTGACGGTTCATTCACACCTATGGTTCATCATACCTTCACTTCGATTTTGGGTCAATGCTGCCAAATCATCACAATGTTGCCGATATGCTCAAGAGAAGTCATCCAGTGATTAAGAACTCATCCATCTGCAATACTCATAAACCTTCATTTTCATGACCGTCATCCCCGAAAACTATTATATCAAGTCATACCCTTGTCTTTGAAATCAGTAACTCCAGTTTTGCAATAAGGTGACTTCCTGTCGACTACAAATCAATATCTAGGAAGTTCACTCATAAACATCAGATTCCAATACCATGAGGCTTGTTACAGCATTGACAAGATCCTCATTCTGAAATTTTGACCGAAAGATTTTGTTTGGCATTCGACATCAAATCATCTATTCACACCTTACGAAATGTACTACAGCACCTTGAGGGCCATTGACATTAATGGTGGTTCTCTCGCATTTGTTAACATCTTTCATTATTGGCTGGTAATCAAACAATGTATTTCCATGTTCGACGACAAATCATATATTCACAAGGCTAGAATTGTACCCGAATGATCGAGTGAATGAGATAAAGAAGACCCCGGATCTAGTTTCAGCCATCTAGGCTGCAATTTCAGGATTGTTGTACACATCATCTGTATGGTGACCTTAGATATAGATTGTCATCCAAACATGGGCCTATATCTATAGGCGATGTCTGCATCTGGGAAACATTCCAATGTAGACGACTTTCTGAAATATGTACATGTTATTAGAAAGTTTTATGTGCTGACTATGGGAATGCTTACCCTTAGCAATTATGATCAATAGAGGATTTATCATGATGTAATGTATTGTAATATTGATGTAGGTGACCGTTCTGCTTTGTTTCCAGGCTCATCACAGTGTAAAGCATCTCAATCAAATGTTCTTATTATTTGGATCTCATGCTTTAGGGGGCAATTGTTATAGGTCAATTTGGGCACCATTCCCAATGACCTGGTTAACTGGGCAGCATCTATAGGACCGATGATCAAAGGGTCTATCATTCCCTATCATCTCAGTTGCTTTATGCCCTAAGACAGGAAACAACATGAATCAAACAAGATTTTCATCAAAGCAAGACTTGTCCATGGTTTGAAGCTTATTATTAAACATGTGGGAGCTCACCAATGCAAGTGCTAAGGGGCCTAAGTGCGTTACATATGCAGGTAGCCCCATTCCAGACTACTCTGTAAAGCACTTCCCAACATTCAAAGGTGCGTTGGTCAGATTGGGAGAAAATTCTCATTGTTCCGGAATCTCCACTTGGCCAGTGTCTTCTACAAGGGTTCACATGTGTCAAGCTTCGAATCCAAGTGTCCATTTGACATCTACATGAATGGAAACATGTCTTGCCTATTTTTGGAATGTTATTGATTACAAAACTGCCTACAGTTCCTCTATAAATTAAATATAGATCTAAGTGTTTGGAAGGAAGAATTTGAGTATGGAAATGCTGGATAATTTTCAATAGAGAGTTTGATTTGTGGAGCTGTTGTTGGAGAGAATTATGCTATGATGAGACTTGGGAACTTTGCTGGAAGGTCATAATGAATCAATCATTAGGTTGTAACCTCTCCTTCTATCATCAATAAAGAGTACTTGTTTTTCCCTACATGCATCCATGTTTACTTTGTTTTTCCATGTTGTAAAATATTGGTTGATGAATGTAGTTTATGCTTAACTGATTTGGCTAATTAACTTGAATGTATATCTATATTATTGCATCTTCTACTGCTTTAGTGTTCTTTCTTGCAGGAAGCATTCAGCTATTTGAAACTGCTTGAATTTGAAGCTGTGGTGGAAGCAACATAAAGGAACCATTTGGAAGCGACTGAAGCAAGTAAGCATCCAATCCTCCCTGTGTATCTGTTTGAGTTAGGAAAAAGGGTAGTGCAGTCTTTCACCTGTTGTTCTAGACTAGACATCGGTCTAGGGAAGCATAGTTTATCCCTAGATTACAATTCTAGCCCAACACATAGCTGCTACCCAATGTTCATTCTAGCTGGCTTCCTCAAAACTACTAGGCTCAAAGGTTGCTAGAAAAGCAATGTGAGCTTGTTGTGATGAACGAAGCTATCGCCCTTCATTTATGTCACCAATGATTTGATTTGATGGATGGTTCTTTTGAATCCATTATTTTGTTCTCGTTGGAGGAGCTTCTTGTTGTTGTTCTGGTATATCTTGATGATCATTTTTTACTTCTTCCTCGTTGATAGTTGCTTCTTGTTATACAATTTTATCTATGTCTTTTTCAGCCTTTGTTTCAAGTTTCAAAGATTCTAGATCCTCATCATTATTCGCTAGAACACCATCTTCATCAAATGTAACATTTATGCTCTCCACTATCTGTCTTCATCTTAGATTATAACATTTATAGGCCTTTCTTTTGCGTGAGTAACCAACAAAGATACCTTCATCAACACATGATTCAAACTTACCAAAATTTTGACCTTCTCTTTTGATATAACATTTACTTTCGAAGACTCTGAAATATTTTATATTAGCTAGTTTTCCTTTCCATAATTCATATGGAGTCTTGTTTCAATTATTTCTGAGAAGACTTCGGTTGATAATGAAGACTGCCGTATCAATTGCTTGAACCCAGAAATTTTCATCCAATTTTGAGTCCTTCAACATTATTCTACCCATTTCCTGTACGGTTCTGTTCTTTCTTTCAACAACTCGATTTTGCTGAGGTCTTCGTGCTATTGAAAATTGTCTTTTTATTCCATTTTCATCACAGTATTGCTGAAATAATTTGGAAGTGAATTATCCACCATTATCTGATCTTAGAAACTTTATTTTCAAATCAATTTCATTTTCAACCAACTCCTTGCAGATCTTAAACCACTCAAATGCTTCAGATTTTTTCTTTAGGAAACTGACAGATGTCATCCTGGTATAGTCATCTATCATTAACATGAAATATAATTCTCCATATAAGCCTTTTGTTCTCACAATACCACATAGATCAATATGTATCAATTCCAATGGATGTGATGCAAAGTGTTCTTTTGTTTAAATTGGAATTTTGTCTGCTTTCCATTCTGACAGGCCTCACATAGTGTGTTGGAAGGTTTTGATATTTTCGCCATTTCTTGTACTGGTTCCTTTTTGCTTATCCTAACAAGATTGTCAAAGTTTATGTGACCCATTCATTTGTGCCATAACCAACTTTCATCTTCTTTAGCTAGTAGACATGCTTTAGTTGCTTCTTCCAGAACATATATGTCGTTTGGAGCTCGACTTGTTGTAGCCACAATTTTACCATACCTGCCTTTCCTGATTTCACATTTTGTGGAGTTTAATAGCATTGTGTGTCCTTGATCACACATTTGTCCAACACTGAGCAGATTGTGATTCATGTTTTTAACCAATAGAACATTCTTGGCTATGACATCTTTTCTTTTGAGAGTGACAATACCTGATCCTATAACATTTGAAGATCCATCATTTCCAAAGGATATGGTTCCATCCTTCTTCTCTTTCAGAGATACAAATTTCCTTCTATCTCCAGTCATATGCATTGAGCAACTGCTGTCAACATACCACACATCTTTGTTGTTTTGAGCCTTGAGAGAAAGAGCACAATTATCAATCTTCTTCTTCTTCCATGCTTGCTCATTCCGTGGCTTCGAAGATTCTTCTGGAGGATTTTCAATTTTGCAGTCTCTGGCTATGTGTCCAAAGTTCTGACATTTGTAACATTCCATATTATTTCTTAAATGTTCAAATCTATTGATTTTTTGTCGAGCCCTGGGAGGTTCATATTTGAAGGATCTACTGGAATTGTATTGGTTCCTAGGGTATGTGCGACATTCTACAACTTTATGACCAAATTTTCCACATGAATAACAATAGCCATGAAAAATATGTTGGTACCTGGATGGAAATCTTCGTCGAGGAATCGTCTTCCAAGGATGTGCTTGCGAATCTTGTCCAATGAAGTCTACATGTATGTCAGATCTCATAGGTTCATTGTATTTTGTTGTAGAAGGTCCTGCTTCTTTTTCTTTGTAACCGAGGAAAGTTTTGTTTTTGTAAGATTGTTGATTGTTGATGAGTTCTTCCAATGCCCTTGAGTTGTTGGCATAGTTTTGGACAATTTTTCCATTCTTAACTTCCTTACATAGCGAGACTACTTCGGCTTCTAATGCTTCCCTTTATTGGTTGCTTTCTTCCAACTTCTTTTGAAGTGACTCTTCAATACATTTGTGTTCTTCAACTTCAATTTTGAGACCTTGAACTTGTTCTTCAAGAGTATTGGAACGGATCTTCTCAGCAATGAGCTCTTTTATAAGCTTGATTGCCTCCTCATAAAATTATTCTATGGCCGACCCTTCTTCTTCATTGTTTTATACTTCTTGTTTATTGTGCTTGGCCATAAAAAATACTTTCTCATTGGCTTCTTCTTTGCTGTCACTTTCTCCATCGGATGATGAGCTATCTTCTTTAGAGAGAAAGTTCCTTTTGGATCATTTATTTTTGCCTTGCTTGTTGAATTTACTAAAGCCTTTCTTTCCTTTTGAGTTTCCATCACTTTTGTTCGGACATTTTGCTGCGAAACGCTCAACCTCACTACAATCGAAACATATCAATGGAAGTTTACCTTTGAATTTTCCCTTACCAGTTTTTAGTTTTCTCGTAAAGTAAGCATATTCTTCATCTGAAAGACCTTATCCATCATATCCCTTTTCTTCACACTTGCAGGTGCATGTCATTTCAATTGAAGGTTATTTGTCCTTATTGGTTTTCTTAGATGCAACAAACGCAGTTTCTATATTTGAAGTACGCTCTTCTTCATCAAGTCTCATTTCATATGCTATGAGAACTCTATGTAATTCCTCTTTGCTGAGTTTTTCCAGATTTTCATTGTATTCTAAGACCGATACCTTTGGGTTGAATCTCCCTGGTAACGTTCTAATAATCTTCCATATAATAGTCTTCTCATCAATTGGCTCTCCTAATCCTTCTAGAGTATTGGTTATTTCATCAACGTATGGGAAGTATGCAGCAATGTTGTAATCTTATTTCATTCTGAGTTGCTCAAATTTTTCTCTATAGATTTGAAGCTTTGCTTCTTTGAAATTTGAGTCACCTGCATAGATATTCTCAAGCTTGTCTCAAACATTTTTGGCAGTTTTACAACCGAACACCTTATGATAAGCAGATTCAATAAGTCCACTGATAATAATATTCTTTGCTTTTGCATCATTTACCAAATTCTTCTTTCCTTTTTCATCTATGGTTGATGTAAATCCATTTTGAACAGTGTCCCATACTTATTATTTTCATAATTATTTTCATTGAATAGAGGTACACCATTCTTGGTATGCTCCATGACCTCCTTCCAGATATTAAACTACTATTGAAGGAACCAAGCTCTGATACCAATTGTTAGAAATACTGAGAGGGGGGGGAGGGGGGGGTGAATCAGTATTCCTTTCAATTAGAGAATTAGTAAATCTTTAATTATTATCAGTGTTTGTAAAATGATAGCAGTAAAAAAAAGGAACACAAATGCACACAATTTTTAAGGTGGAAACCCACTCCGGGACAAAAACCACCTAATGCTTTTCTAATAATTCTTTAATATTCAACTCCAATTGAAGACAGAAACAACTTCTAGAATCTGAAAAGTAATTCTTCTCAATCTCCCCATTGCATGGAGCGCACAATGCTTATGCCCATGATTCTTTAGTAGTCCACCAAATGGATTCCCCCGACTTCAAATGAGCTACAACCATGCAGCACACACCTACTCACCTACAGCCAGAAGAATAAAAGAAAAGTGGACTCCCATGCAGGAAAAATGATCCACTTGCAATGATATAGAATGATGTAAGAAGAATAAGACACATAGACCCACAACCCCAATAACAGAGCAACCTTCTAATGATGATCCTAGACCACAAAATAACGCTTACTCTTCAACTCTTGGTAGATAGACACTAGTGCAATTTGTACAATAATGTATTTACGTGACTTAGTACAATGATACCATTACAATGATTGTACGCAGTGCTGCCCACTTGAAGACTTCATGTGATGAACTTCTTGCTACTGTTATGCACCTTGTTTGCTATTAAGATTGCAACAAGATGATGAGCTTAGTGAAAAGAGTCACCTTCACTAAGTGGGCCTGCAAGCTATTTTTGGTGCAAAGTCTATTTTTAGACTATGTCTATTTTTAGACATGTCGATCATATTCTATGAGTTGCAGGATGATATTTGTGGATGGTTGGTCAAGTTGGAAAAATATATGGACTTCTATTTTTAGACATATTGGGCGGAATCTATTTTTAGATTGCCAGTCTAAAAATAGATATGTCGAATATTATTAGCTCTTAATAATATTTGGACTATAAACATTATCTTATTCTCTTGGAGCACTTCAGTTAAGTGCACAGATGTGGCACAGGAGCTGATAGAAGGAATTACGCTATTTTTTAGGGTTAAGTGGAGCTATTGCATGGAGACTTCATTTAAAACTCATGTGACAGAGTTTGGTGGAGTTATTGAGGTAGTTGGCGGAGTTGTGTTCAATTTAACTCAGGTAGACACAGTTGAGCTAGTTGTATCTGGTCTAACTGATTGATAAACTAGTGAGAGTGGTGTGAATTAATTATTAATTAATTCACTAATTATTAACTCATTAATCAACTAAATAATACCTCAGTTAACTACAGTGCATGGACATTTTTCAGTGGAGACCAGTGGAGAGGTAGGTGAAAGAGTAGGTTGACTATCAGTTGTGACTATAGTGTTGCATGATTCGCAACACCCAGTGATTAGAGATGCCAATGATGATTGCATGAGCAAGGCTGGACCAATTTGAGTTCATTCAGAGCCAATATTCAGCAGGGATTGTGTAGTATATGCAGGTGGCAGAGATCGATGCATGGATTTGTGAGACCGAGCTTGATTAGTGTGTAGCGATTGTATTGTACTGAGAGCTTGATATGATCAAATTTGTATGAGGATTGTTACATGATATCTATGACATATATTATATACAGATAGTTGGGTTTTTTAGCTTCAATCTTTCCCGTTAAAACACTGTGTTCATATATGTGAAATTTTATGGTTTCAATGTGTGCATGCAATTGATTTAATTTCCACATACGATGATCAATAGTAGAAGAGATTTTGTGTTGTGCATGAAGTCAAATAGTGTTTGATCAGGAGAATATTGGATGTATAACACATTATTTATATAATTTCTACATGGTATTAGAGCTATATTTCTCATTGGAGCAATTGAAAAGCATTGAAGCAATTGAGTTTTGTGCTGGTGGAATTTGAATTTGCAGTAGCGTTTTCTTGGTGTCGAAGTTGAGATGTCTTTCAACGGATTGCGATTGGAGTATGCCCTTGAAAGCAGCTCAAATTATATTGCATGGAATGACAGGATGGAGGTGGTGCTTGAGGATAATGGGTTGAAAGAGTTCATAGATGCAGAAATTCCAAAACCTGCTTCTAGCGATGCTGCCACACTTGACGCATGGCAAAAGAAGACAACAAATTGTCGAATAATTCTGTTGGAAGGTGTGAAGGATCACATAGTGTCTAGCCTTCATGGTAAATCTTCTCCATTCTTGATGTGGAAAGCTTTGATAGACTTGTTCCAAAGCAAGAGCGACCAGAGGAAGTTGGCGCTCAAGGATAAGCTCAGGAAAATAAAAAAGGAGAAAGGCGACAGTATACCCAAGTACCTCACGAAGTTTGTCCAGTGTAGGGATGAGTTGGGAAGTGTGGGGGTTACTGTAGATGAAGAGGAATTGGTGAGCTTGGCTCTCCTTGGGCTTCTGAAGAGTTGGCATTCATATGAGGACTCTATCAATGGTCGGGAGAAACTGCCAGGATGGGAGCGACTTTGGTCGGATCTTGTGTAGGAGGAGATAAGGCAGAGTACCAAGGATGGATCTTCATCGAAGAATGAAGATGAAGAAAATTGCGCTTTGGCTGCCAAAGCAAGGAAGGGGAAGAGCAAGAAGAACACTTCTCAATCCGGTGCGAAAGGCAAGAAGTAGGACATGTCTAAGGTGAAGTGCTTTCACTGTCATCAATATGGACATTACGCCACTAATTGTCCACAAAAGAAGAAAAATAAGCAGGCTGCTGGATCTGCAGCTGGAGAGGCCTTAGCCTCACAGTTTGAGCTGGATTTTTCACTGATCGCATGCGTGGTCTCAAGTGTGATGGGATCAGTGTGGTTTCTTGATAGTGGTGCATCTTTCCATATGACTAGAGACAAATATTTGTTTACTGATCCAGATGAGAAGGATCTTGGAGTGCACATCGAGATGGGCGATGATGGTAGATACATTATGAATGGTATCGAGACCATTTCCTTTGAGAGGGAGTCTGGCAAACCTTTCATCTTGAAGGATGTCATGCATGTTCCAAGATTGAAGAATAATATTATCTTTGTGGTGATGTTGGAAGACAAGGGATATGATGTTGTCTTTCGTGAGAGAAAGGCTTTCCTACGCAGTAAGGCAATTGGTGAAACCCGGAGGATAGGGGTTCGAGTTAAGAACCTGTATCAGTTGCAGGTAGATGGCTGTGCAACAATGGCAGGCAAGGCAGAAGGAGTGGTGAGATGAGATGAGGGTGAGCTGTGGCACGGAGATTGAGCCACCTTCACCATGGTGCTTTGAAAATTTTGCAGTAGATTTCTACTAGGCTTCCCAAGGGTACACTTGCAGAGTCAGATCAGTGCAAGGGATGTACTTTGGGAAAATTTGTGAAAGCCACCTTTCATGAGAAGGATAGTTGTGCCATAATGATTCTTGAGAGAATTCACACAGACGTGTGTGGACCTTTCTCAGTAGCATCGATAGAAAACCACAGGTATTATGTGATATTTGTTGATGACTTTTCTCATAAGTGCTAGGTCTTCTTCATGTAGAAGAAGAGTGAGACATTTTATAAGTTCTGTGAGTTTAAGGCACTGGTAGAGAAAGAATTGGGGAAGTAAGTGAAGGCTCTTAGGAGCGATAATGGTGGTGAATTCATCTCTGGCGAATTCAAAGACTTTTGCAGCATAGAAGGAATTCAAAGAGAGCTCATAGTGCCTCATAACCCACAAAAAAATGGGGTCGTGGAGCGAAAGAAAAGAATGATTGTGGGTGCTACACGGGCGATGTTGCATGATTAGGGCCTTCCCATACATTTGTGTGTTGAGGCATGCAACACTGTGGTTTATGTGCAAAACCGTTGTCCTCATAGAGTACTTGGCATGAGTACACCCGAAGAGGCGTTTTATGGTAAGAAGCCTGATATTTCTCATTTGAATATTTTTGGCTCACCTATTTACATTCATGTGATGAAGGATGCCAGGAAGAAGCTAGAGCTGACCGTAGAGGTTGGGATATTTGTGGGTTACACAGAAACACCCCACAACTATCATGTGTATTTGGCAGACAGTCGGAAGATTGTTGTGCGATGAGATATCAAATTTCATGACAAGAAAGCCATGAAGTGTTCGCTTGAGAGGGAGCCACACTTGCATGCAGATGAGGAGCTATTAGTTCCTAAGGATGACCCTCAGGATTTGGATCAGCCACAGGAGGAGGTTCATGGAATGGAAGAAACCACTCATGCAATGCCAACCATCAGAGGGCGGAAGCGCACTACAGAAGCTGAGCGATTGAATCTTGATGCAGACAAGATTGTAGGAGCACGTACATCACAGTGCAGATAGAGATAGTCACCCAATCGATATACTGGATACATGGCTCTAATGAGCAAGTGTATCGTGACAGAGCCATCCCCTTTCAAGGAATCTGTGGAGGACCCTACATGGGTAGATGCCATGGTGGAAGAGTATGATTTGATTGTCAGAAATAGTGCATGGAAGATTGTCCCAAGGCCAGAAGGGAAATCAGTGGTAGGTTCGAGATGGATCTACAAAGTGAAGTAGGCAGCTGATGGCAGCGTTGAGAAGTACAAGGCAATATTTATTGCCAGGGGCTTCTCAAAGATTGAGGGGATCGACTATGAGGAAACCTTTTCACCTGTCGCAAGGTATTCTTCCATATGGAGCATCCTAGCTCTCTCAGTGTAGATGGGATGGCACATTCATCAGATGGATGTGAAGACTACATTCCTCAATGGAGTCATTGAGGAGGAGGTGTACATAGAGTAGCCCGAAGGTTTCGAGATCTTCAGCAGCGAGTCACATGTGTGCAGGCTCAAAAAAGCGCTGTATGGGTTGAAATAAGCACCTCGTGCTTGGTACACGCGGATAGACAGTTATTTCACCGGTCTTGGATTCACCAAGAGTGAGGCGGATGAATGATTTGATTTTGACGGGTGATGAACAGTTGATACTCTCATGCAAGGCTGATCTTTCAAAAGAGTTTGAGATGAAGGAATTGGGCCTCCTTCATTATTTCCTGGGATTGGAAATTTGGCAGTGCAGTGAAATATTGTTTGTGTCTCAAGGCAAGTATGCCTGGGAGATACTGGAGAAGTTCAACATTCAAGGCTGCAAGCCTATCGACACTCCTCTTCCTAGTGGTTGGAGGAAAGAGGATGCTACATCGACTGAGGTAGTGGATGCCACTGTTTATCGACAGTTGGTTGGTTCGCTCATGTATCTAGTCAATACATGACCATAAATATGCTATGCTTTTCACCAACTTTCACAAGCTATAGTTAAGCCTACCAAGCTCTTTTGGAAGGTAGGGAAGCATGTGTTGAGATATCTCAGAGGCACATCAGGATATGGATTATGGTATAGACAGTCGGATGAGGTGAAGCTGCATGGCTTCACAGATGCAGATTGGGTAGGGAGAGAAATAGACAGAAAGAGCACATCTGGAGGGATTTTCATTATCGGGTCGATAGTAGTTTCTTGGTACAGCAGGAAGCAGAGATCCGTGGCAATCAATTCAGTGGAGGTCGACTACATGGCACCGAGTTTGGCTGTATGCGAGGCTATATGGATGAGGAAGATCCTGGTTGGGTTGTTCGGTTCACACTTAGATCCTACTATGATATATTGTGATAATAAAAGTTCCATCAAACTCTCAGTTAATCTAGTATTTCATGATAGATCTAAACACATTTACATCTGGTACCATCATATCAGAGATTGTGTGCAGCAGAAGATCATGTTACTTTCTTATATTCCTACGGAGGATCAGGATGTTGATACCTTGACGAAGGCGCTCACCAGGAGCAAATTCAAATACCATAGAGGCAGGATCGGGGTGGCAGATAATACCTATCTTGTTGAGAGGGAGTGTTGATATTGCAACAAGATGATGAGCTTAGTGAAAAGAGTCACCTTCAATAAGTGGGCCTGCAGGCTATTTTTGGCGCAAGTCTATTTTTAGACTATGTCTATTTTTAGACTGTCTATTTTTAGACTATGTCTATTTTTAGACATGTCGATCATATTCTATAAGTTGCAGGATGCTATTTGTGGATGGTTGGTCAAGTTGGAAAAATATATGGACCTCTATTTTTAGACATATTGGGCAGAATCTATTTTTAGATTTCCAGTCTAAAAATAGATATGTCGAATATTATTAGCTCTTAATAATATTTGGACTATAAACATTATCTTATTCTCTTGGAGCACTTCAGTTAAGTGCACAGATGTGGCACAGGAGCTGACAGAAGGAATTAAGCTATTCCTAAGGGTTAAGTGGAGCTATTTCATGGAGACTTCAGTTAGAACTCATGTGACATATTTTGGTGGAGTTATTGAGGTAGTTGGTGGAGCTGTGTTCAGTTTAACTCAGTTAGACACAGTTGAGCTAGTTGTATCTAGTCTAACTGATTGATACACTAGTGAGAGTGGTGTGAATTAATTATTAATTAATTCACTAATTATTAACTCATTAATCAACTGAAGAATACATCAGTTAACTATAGTGCATGGACAGTTTCAGTGGAAACCAGTGGAGAGGTAGGTGAAAGAGCAGGTTGACTATCAGTTGTGACTATAGTGTTGCATGATTCACAACACCCAGTGATTGGATATGCCAATGAGGATTGCATGAGAAATGATGGACCAATTTGAGTTCATTTAGAGCCAGTATTCAGCAGGGATTGAGCAGTAGAGGCAGGCTAGTAGGTGGCAGAGATAGGTGCATGGATTTTCTAGATCAGGCCTAATTAGTGTGTAGCGATTGTATTGTACTGAGAGCTTAATATGATCAACTTTGTATGAGGATTGTTACATGATCTCTATGACATATATTATATACAGATAGTTGGGGTTTTTAGCTTTAGGCTTTCCCATTAAAACACTATGTTCATATGTGTGAATTTTTATGGTTTCAATGTGTGCATGCAATTGATTTAATTTCCACATATGATGATCAATAGTAGAAGAGATTCTGTATTGTGCATGAAGTCAAATAGTGTGTTATCAGGAGAATATTGGATGTATAACGCATTAGTTATATAATTTCTAGAGTTTCTGCTCTTTTCATGATACCCTCTGTTGCACCTTGCTTTGCTTTTCTGCCCTAGAAATTCTGGTCCTTTGCAGCCCTTGACAACACATGATCTAGCTTTTTCTTGCCTTCTAGGAGCTCCATATTGAATATGGTGTATCTCTGTTATTTTAGATCCCAATATCTGATTTTGGTCCTATAGTATTCCTCTGAGTCGTCTTTCCAATGCCACATTTCTAACCCAATTTCAATTCTTCAAGAGAGAGTTATACCCAATCTCTCACAATGCCCTAATTCTGGACTGTTTTAGCAGAGCGAACTTGTACAACGTGCCACATGTCACTGTTTCTTTATTCGGCTCTTAAAATGATAGAGTGATAACTAAAGTTTGTGCACTATCTGCCGCATTTTACGGAATTCCAATACGATACTCAGAGAGAGAGTTATGAAAATTTTACCAAGGTCACTTCTTTGAGATGAATTTCAGGAGCCTACAAAAACCCTGACTTCCACAGATCATATCTCTGAAAATATTGCGCAACTTGATCTTAAATTTTCACAGAAGCTTCCTCAAAATTTCAGCTTCACCTCATAAAAATTTCAGCTTCTGAACCTTCGTATAACAAACGTTAGAGCGAAAATGCCACGATGACCTGTTTCAGATGGCGAAATCCCTTGCATAAGGAGGAAATGAGGATCACAATTTATATAAATGCTTAGGTTAAGAGGGGCTTCAACAAGTGAATGTGGGAGGGATTTTAGGAGCTTAAAAAATATTAATTATGACTTTTCAATGACCCATTCCACAACCCTATGGGGTTTTATCCCACTAACTGGGGTATAAACTTCAAACATGAATATCTCTAAAACCGTGAAGAATTACGTGGCGTGCCATATATCAACGGAAACATCTTGACAAGTAGAAACCATAAAAAGAATTATTAAACCAGAATATAGTAATTTGGTAGGTAAACATTCCCATGCAATATTGGGTTAGCCCTTGGTGCTGCTTGGGTTGACATTAATGTCAACCGCTGATCAACAACTACCTTATAATTTCATAGCGAATATGAGGATTTCTCTATTTTTTTTACTTTTGAGTAGTCAAATACAAGGGAATTTTTTGGGAAAATAGAGAAATAATTTAAGAAAATTATAGAGGTTATTGTCAAGAACATATCAAATAATATTAACATCTTTCACTTTTCTCGAAGGTGCTACAAATTGGAAGATTTAGAGATGTCTTTCAGCTCTATTTTCAGAATGCAGAATATTCCTGTTTTATACATGTTTTTAGAATGCAGATTATGGATAGCTGGAGACGGTTTTCAAAAAAAAAAAAGAAGAAGAGTTTTTTCTCCAGAACATATTGACGTACAAAAACCTCCTTCATGTTTTCAACATATATCAAGGATAGGGAGATAATAGCTCATCTCTGAACCTTATTTTTGTCAGAAAAAACAGTCATTTAATTGATAAATAAACTTGCTAAAGGTGAAAATGATGTTTTTGAAGAGGGTAAGAGGCAAGTTTGGATGATCATATTTCATTATATCAATTTTCATACCAACACATGAAATTTGGAAGAAAAAGGAAGATTTTGTATTTTTCAGCCATATCAGGTAGTTTCGTAGCGTGTGTTAGCAACCTATAAATATAGGATTCATAATTTTGACTTGAATGATGATAAGTCATGTAAATATTTACATACTTTGCCTTCTGCAAGTTGTTTTCGCATATTTTGTAAAAAATCCAAAAAAAATCAAGAAAAGGGTAAAAAGTCCTAAAAGAAAAATCAAAGGACTTAGGAAAATAATATACCCCAAAAGAAAAAAATATGAATAAAACATGAAAGTGTGCAAGTCTAAATGCCACTAATTTTTACTTTTTGCAGTTGATTATGGCAGAGTGTCAATAAAAGCCATAATCCATGATGAGTTGAACAATTTAATCTTGACTTATCTTGTTTCAATTTTACTTGTTTTAGATAGAGAATGAAGAACTGTCATACAATTTAATCATGACAATTTAGTAGTTAGGTAGAGAAATAAAAGAATCCATCAGTTTAACTTGGATTCTTGGATGAAATAATTTTAGAATTAGATAGTTTTATTGGTTTCAAAAGAATAAAATGTTGCAAGGTTGCTAGCCCAGATGCACCTAATCAAAATAGAAGAAAAAATGTTAGGAGATATGATTGGGTAGGAAGAAGAAGGTGGGAAATCCATTGTAAATATATGTCACCAAGCTACAATAACTAATTTCCCCTCCCCATAGCTATTTAACATTCTAGACTATTAGTTAGAGAGGCTCAGGGCTTTTCCCTGACTTCTGTTGGGACCGGACCCAAGGCTCAAGAATTGATTAGTTGAAAGTGTTAAGTTTCTATGTTAATCTTAGAAATCACATCATTTTCCATTCATATATTCATTACCATGAAAACTCATAAGTAAAGACCCCATTTTTACTTAATTATGCTTAAAACCCTCATTTAATTAATTTCCTATATCTCATGAAGCATAAAACCCTCAAAATGGCATTTTATCCTAAGTTGAAGTGATGAAATTATTACAATGAAAGCTTTGTTTTAATCTTCACTTTTCTTGGTTATAATTGTATGTTTTGAGTATTCACTTTCCCTTTTCATATTAACACCTAACTTATTTTATTAACTCCCTATAGAAAATCCTAGTCCTATTAATATAACTCCTTTCTATTAATTATCCCAAAAAACCCCTTATTATAAGCTTTTTATGTCAAAGTTATTATGCACATGTTTAAATTAAATCCCTAAGCTACCCCTTTGACATGAAAATTATCCATAAAGAAATATCCTGACTCCCCTATAGTTATTTAGCCGAAATGGTTTGAAATAACTATATAATAAAAATATAAGGAAAAGTTATTGGAATTGATATATCAAATGAGAAATAAAAATATTTACCGATGCTTTATGTATTAACCGAAACCTCCACAAATACCTTCACCTTTCCCCGCATAAGCTTTACCCAAGGTTAAACCTTACCCCTCTTTCCCGATGAATAAAGTATCATACTTTATAATATAATCGAAACCTTGGTTAAAATTTATATTAACCTGCCTCTATTCATTCCACTCCATATATATAAACTCCTTTTCTATATAAAAAGCCTCATTATCCAATCAAATAACCCAGCATCCTCGCGCTCATCCATCACCCTCCGATCATATTTATATACCTAATCTAATGGTCCACACTTACCGCAATCAACCTGGCCTCATGCCCCACCATTTCCCATCGCGTTGAGTCATGACCATTGATCCTTTTCATATCAAATCAATGGCCTATAATAAATCTCGATCCCACCCGCTTATCTGCTGCAACTCCCAAACTGATCCTGACCATTCGCATCACAAAATTAAATCTGACAGTGCTCATTGCATATCGCGTACCAAAAGTGAACGGGAGCAGTTTGGGAAAAATCACGCGATAAATTTTTTTTTGTGAAACCGCTGACTGCTACATGTCCAATTATAATTGGATCGTGTTACAAAAGCTCAAAACTACTTACCAACTAAAAGCAACGCAATACCGCCGAATGGTTTTCGCATTCAAAATGAAAACCGCTCCCGCCTTGGATTAGACCTGTAATAAATGTCAAAAATAATGATTTATATTAAAGGTTAAACTTTGATATATTATTTTTATATCCATTCTATGCACTCCCAACTGGTAAGAGATTTCACTCGACTATTTTAAAGAGTTTAAGCCCCTATTGATCAATTTCTTCTCCCGAAGCGAAAATTAACCACTGTTTTCATATATCTCAAGCTGATTGAAACCACCCTCTACGTCAAAGGATCCATTTAAATCCAAAGCCACCAAAAACCATCTCGTCCTTTAAAAACCTAGAGAAGAGGTATTTTTCAATATTTCGACCTGCAAACCTTCAAAATTATACCATCTGTGAACTAAAAGAGACTAAGATAAGAGAATTTTCCATTTAAATTGCCCAAAAAACAGGCCAAACCCTAGCCATTTTTACAAGAAGCCTGAATTCCTCTGTCAGCCTTTCAAATTCAAAAATCCTCAGTTTACATCATCTTTTAACCCTTGAAGACCAATTCCAAACACAGAAGAAGTGTAAAGGCCTACAGATTGATTAAAAGACTTCTTTTCCACATTTGCACCATTCAGGAAACTCTATTTCCTGTATTAGCCCAATTTTCATCTCTCAGAAGCCTAATTTGAGCAAAGAAAACTAAAAAGAGATTATCCTTAGCCAGATTTACTTAATTATCCCTCTGTTAAAGTAAATTACTCCTGCAAACAATCTAATCTTGCAAAAGTAAGCCTAAGAATGCCTAAAAAACATAGTTAAAACCTCCACAGACAGATCTCATTCCACAGGTCTTTCAAAAGCCTTCAAACATCTCCTTGAAGACCTCTATTTCATTAACAAATTGTTTGATTTTTGCATGTTATTATCAGAATATGGATTTGGGCCAACAATTTCAATACTAGTTGACAAAATTGTTTGCTCCAAATTCTCAGATTTTAACTCAATATCTTCATTCAACAAACAATTTGTATACAGAGAAAGAACAAAATCAAGTTAGAAAGAGATTAGAATGATGAATTTTTCACAGTAAATGGTAAAAGTGAAATCAGAAATCACAGTGACATTGAAAACATAACAATTAAAGGGTATAAGTGGTTAAAGTGTATTAGGTAAAAGTTAGAGTGGAAGTTAAAACAAAATTACAGAGCAGTCACAGGTAAATAGTAAAAGTAAATACAGAGGCAGTAAAATGGTAAAAATAGATGAAAATACTTTCACCAACAATGAAATTTATCCAAAGTGAAAGTAAAACAGTTAAAAGAACAAAAAGGTTAAAAGATGAAAACATAACAAGAAGGAACATTTTTGCAGAAATTCATGTTTAAGCAATTGTTTTGCAGACACTATTGTGACCAATCCAAGATTAATTTTGCAAAACTGAAGGAGGTTTATGTTCTTAAGTAGTTCCATCTACAAAACCCACTCTCACTTTTCTAACAGTCATTATGGATTGGGAAATATTAAACAGTACTGGAGAGCACTGTTTACAGAAAATTCTTGTTAAGTCATCATGTTGCAGAGAATATTGTAGCGAATAGGAAATACATCTTACAAAACTGAAGGAGGTTTCTGTTCCTAATGGAACCATCTACAAAAAATTATCTCACTTTTGTCCTAGGTGTTACAGAACAAGAGATACATCTGCATCTTTATAGCATAATTTTCAGACTCTGTAAAACTCTGTTTTACACTTCTTTTTGCAGAGCCTATTGTGCACAACTGGAGAGGAATTTTAGGAAACTGAAAGAGGTTTATCTCACCCACATATTTATCTACAATAACCACTTTCACTTATTAATTATCTATTTATAATTGAGAAATAAAAAGGTATCATTGGACACAAAGTTTGCAGAATTGCTGGAGCAGAATGCACAAAGAAAGGAAACTGTTAGTGACTTGGATGCCTCATCATCAACTAAGAGTTGGATCAAATTCAAATTATCCTCTTTGTCATCACCTATCCATAAAAATAGTGCCAAATAGATGCATTAGTTTTGAGTGTCCTTTACTTAAGTTCTATTTATGTAAAACAGTTGGAGATATTTTGTAAACCAATCTTGATATTTTTTCAAGATATTCTAGTTTAGAATTTGTATAAACACTTCACTCTTTGAAGTATTTTGGGTGGAATAAAAATTTGTCAAGACTATTATAGACAATTTTTCTCAATACATTGGAATTTTATGTGAGTCGATTTGTAAAGCAGCAGACTGGAACTAAGTCAAATAGACATCATAACTCAGGATTCTTGTGCTGGTAAGATAATTCAAGTATTTTCTTGTTTTCACTATTTATATTTCTAAGTTCCATACATACATTTACATGTTTTCTGTCTTAAATTATTGACTAGGAAATTTATACAATATTAGTGTCAAAAGCTCCCTGTTTTTTACTAGTTATTCATTGATATGTTTTCTGCTGATATCCGGACTAAGAATCCTTAACTGCTCTTAGTCCCTTTTGATCCCTTTCTTTCATATTATTTTCTGTAACTCAAGGATCCTTCATTGCCCTTTTGTTCAGATCTTTCCATTTCATCAAAAAAGCCTATTTCCAAACCCTTTGAAGGTCATCTACCCTACCCTTAGTACATTTGTTATTTTGACCTTATCTCTCAGCTCTTCTTGCCAAGAAGTTGACTCCATAGCCCGATGGTCTTGTAGATCCCTCTGTGGTTTACCTTGAAGTACCTTTTATTCCCAACAAACATTCAAACCAAACCAATTATCCAATTAAAACTAGCCTAAAATCTTATAACAAAATCAAGCTAAATCTTGAGGAGAGATCCCTCTCCAGAATTTAGGAAGGCTAGATCTTGAATTTCAAAAGTAGGTTCTTGGTTACCTCTAGTAAGTTGCAAAGTTTTAAATATTTCTGATAGAAAATTTACTAGAGTGATAACATAATGGCGATTCCATTGGGGAAAACTAACCTTTTTCTTCAGAAATATTTTAGAGGTTCAGATCTGATCTATGATGGTGGACAGTGATCAGACACACAAAGGTTAAAATCATCCACCTGGCGACTCCACACCAATTTCACAATCAAGACTCCATTGGAGGAATGAACCTGGAATAACAATAATGGAAATATAAGGCTTTCAACTTGGATTTCAATCCAATACATTATGTTCTTTCTTATTAAGTAAGTTTTTAAATATATATTAGATTGTTTGGATAGATCAGTAGCCCTTCCTTATGAATAATTTACAAGACAATGATTTTCAAACATAATGCAATCAAGCTAATCCAGATCTATCAGGATTGCCAGAAAGAAAATCTATTGATCTAATGTATGTGATTGATGACATTCCTTTTTTTGAGGATTTGCCTAAGTATGATCGATATGATGATAATTATGTTCTTCAAATTCAAGATAACTTCATAGAACAAACACTAGCTAGTTTGAAGAATGAGATATTAGATTTTCAATTTGATGAGGATTTTCTAAAAGTTCTCATTCTTATTTTTAAATCAAGAAAATGTTCTCCTCAAGTTAAAAAATGGCTTCTTGATATAATTTCTGAAAATTATGAAAATGAAATCAAACTTTTGCATTCTCAAATTCAGTCATACAATTTCCAAAATCCTAAAGAATTCTTTGAAAATCTTCCTTCTCCAAAGCAAAAAGAAATTGTAATACCTTTTGACTTTCATATTGAAGATGATTATTCTTTCAAACATAAGACTGAAGAAATAGTTTCATGGTCTAATATTCATAATTCAACTGAACAATTAGTCATTGAAGGCCTAGAAGTAAATAACATACATCATGCTTTTATTGATCCTATATCAGATTATATGGAGAATCTTCTTAGCCCAAATCTACAAACATGTTTTCTCTATAAGGATCAAATACATCAAAAGTGGCCTTTACACATTATATCATTTATTATAAAGGCACATGATCATAATATACTTCCAATTTTGATCACAAGTAGTCAAGTTATCCATTTATTTTTACAGCTACTTGATTGGCTTCATTGGCATTTTTGTATTACCTAATTTGATCATATTTTTAGTAGATTAGAGTAGGTAGATGAGTGCCAATAAGCTCAGAATTTGGAGAATTTTTTTTAGTTTTCAATTTCCAGCTAGTTTTTCATTAAGATTTAAAGGCAAGGATGAGGTCCTAAAGATGCTTAAGATCCATAAGTTGGTTTGAAAATTTTTGTGTGTTGTTTTAGATTCAGATTAGATTTTAGTTTGCAGAAGACAGAAGACACTTACTAAGATCATCAAAGGTCAAATATGAAGGCTATTGATCTCAGAGTTCTTGACATTTCACCAGGAAATGCCATCCCCAAGTGAAACCGATGTTAGCAACCTATAAATATAGGATTCATAATTTTGACTTGACTGATGATGAGTCGTGTAAATATGTACATAATTTTCCTTTTTCAAGTTGTTTTCCCATATTTTGTAAAAAATAAAAAAAAATAAAACAAAGGGGAAAAAGTCCTAAAAGAAAAATCAAAGGACCTAGGAAAATAATATACCCCAAAAGAAAAAAATATGAATAAAACATGAAAGTGTGCAAGTCTAAATGCCACTAATTTTTACTTTTTGCAGCTGATTATGGCAGAGTGTCAATAAAAGCCATAATCCATGATGAGTTGAACAATTTAATCTTGACTTATCATGTTTCAATTTTACTTGTTTTAGATAGAGAATGAAGAACTGTCGTACAATTTAATCATGACAATTCAGTAGTTAGGTAGAGAAATAAAAGAATCCAACAGTTTAATCTAGATCCTTGGATGAAATAAGTTTAAAATTAGATAGTTTTATTGGTTTCAAAAGAATAAAATGTTGCAAGGTTGCTAGCTCAATTGCACCTGATCAAAATAGAAGAAAAAATGTTAGGAGATATGATTGGGTAGGAAGAAGAAGGTGGGAAACCCATTGTAAATATCTTTCACCAGGATACAATAACTAATTTCCCCTCCCCATAGCTATTTAACATTCTAGACTATTAGTCAGAGAGGCTCAGGGCATTTCCTTGACTTCTGTTGGGACCGGACCCAAGGCTCAATAAATGATTAGTTGAAAGTGTTAAGTTTCTATATTAATCCCAGAAATCACATCATTTTCCATTCATGCATTCATTACCATGAAAAATCATAAGTAAAGACCCCAATTTTACTTAATGATGCTTAAAATCCTCATTTAATTAATTTCCTACATCTCATGAAGCATAAAACCCTCAAAATGGCATTTTATCCTAAGTTGAAGTGATGAAATTATTACAATGAAAGCTTGGTTTTAATCTTCACTTTTCTTGGTTATAATTGTATGTTTTCAGTATTGTTAGTCATCAATATTTATTTTTTACATGTTAGTGATGACTAGTTGTAACAGCCTAGTTTTCTAACAGCCGATCTAAAATTTGTCAAATTTGCCAGCTGGGAAAACACCTATAAAACTTTTTTCTCTCCTACTTTCCAGTCCACCCATAACAAGATGAAACCTCATTATCAAATCCTACCTAGCCTCAACCATACTAGTCTGCCCACTAGCTCCAAAGAGACAATCCAAATCTGTTCAAAAACCTCCCCTAAGTTAGGAAGTGGCGCTTTAAGACATTTCTCCCTTGGTAATCATCCAAAAGCCAAAAGCCTCCATCTGCTATAGACCATTCATAAAATACCTTCCTACTCTGCTAATAAGTTGTTTATAGCCCTAGGTCGCGCCACTAATGCACCCTTAAGTCTCAGCAATACATAGACCAAAATATCAAGCTGATCTTAGGTGTTTTACAGTGTTTAATGGATTTTACAAGGACAAGAAACATATCGGCATCCCAGAAGACAATTTCTTGGCTCCACATGAGAAGACAATTGCTTCTCAATGTGATCTTGAGCCTGAGATGCATCTATAGGGCAAAGAGTTATTCATCAAACTCTTGCGACCTCATTCACAGCCTGAAAGGACAACAGAAGAAAAAACAACACTGTCAAGGGCTGATTGATCTGTCATGGCAAAAACCCTCCTTCATCTATAAGCAGAGGGTTAAAGGTGCCTCCTTCATCTATAAGCAGAGGGCGATGGCCAAAGTCTGACTTCAAGAGTTGCAACTGACTATAAGGCATGTTTGTTTTTAATAAGCAGTAACACAACGACTAGGGTTTTTTGAAGCAAAGTAATGATTGTAGGCAGAGGTAAAAGCAGTAGTGTTTTGTCAAAGTTTGTTTGCTTGCCATCATATATAAGAGGAACCCTTTCCAAGCATGCTTATCAAAAATCATCAGAGATTTCGCCAAGTAAAGGGCCTCCTTCATTCATAAGCAGAGGGCCAGGGCATTGACTGTTTTCAAAGTTTGATTGATCAAAGATGAGAGGTAATAGACCAAGAAGGCAAGCAGGGGTACCACTGCAATCCAATGGGTCAATCTCATCTCTTAGCAAGGTTCATGCCAAAGGATAGTCTGCAGCTCAAACAAAACAAGATTGAAAAGTGGTTTATAAGATGAGTCATTGCACAGGCAAAGGACATGGTAAAGATTATGTTTCAAAGGACTTTGATCCTCCTGCTCATAAGAGAATGCTTTCAAAAAACTCATCACAGTGGACAAAGGGAAAAGTACATTTGGTTTTCCAAAGAAAGTCTGTTCCTATAACAAAGGACCCAAGACACCATGATGGTATATTTTGAGCAAATGAAAGATTGTGGAAAAAGCGCCCTTCTTAGACAGAGGATGATAAAACATAGGTGGGTGAAACTGCATTTTTGCACCTATAGTCAAGATTAGTTTCACAGTGGACATCATTAACTCTAAAGAATTAAGAGCAAAGTGATTAGTTTATATTGCAAAAGGGAAAAAGGACCTCTTTCAAAATGTCAAAAGACACCCCCCTGCAACATAAAATATCCTCTATGGATGTCCTCTTTTCATACAAAGTGCCAGAAGTATAGAAGGGGTTTTTAAGGTGACAGTTCAGCTTTTTCCTTAGCAAAAGGCACTACAAAGTAAAGTACACAGGTTCATCAAGTACAAAAAGAACTTTGGCATAGTTTTTTAGGTTCTAGAAATCATTGAAGGCAAAATCTACATGCCACTGCTACAAAAGGAGACATTTTTTCCCTCTAAGTGAGAGACAGTCAAAGTTTTAAAAGACAAATTTCTCAAAAGGGTTATGTCATGTGAGAAGGGAAAACAGGCTGAGAGAGAAGTGATCATTTCCTTCATGTTTTTGTTTGAAACAAAAGAAGTGTGAAATTACAATGTTAACAAGGGGGACCCTTTTCTCTGAATTAGAAGCAGTCAAAGGTTTTCAATCTCTCATAAGGGTTAAGGGAGGTCTCGTTTATAAAACAAGTGGTTTTTACCCCTGTGCACATATCCAAATGAAAGATATCAGTTGTGATTTCAAAAGTGAAGTTTCAAACTTTGATTTTAAAAGAAACAAAGGCTTTTTCAAAAAAACTTTTGAATAAACCCTCTCAAATCAAACAAAAGAAGATCGTTGCTTTTTTCACTTTAAACGAGGGTCAAGGACTGTTGTCGTTCCATTTGAAACTCCTCAAGTACGAGCAGAGCCTTTCTTGCTACCCTCAAAATCAGAGAAAGGCGTTCAGTGCAAGTTACACAGAGTTTTTTTTGCTTTTAACCCACGCGGTGCGCTTGGAAGAGTGCGCGGCGCACTCAGAGGCAAAAATACACTGGCATATAACTGTGGTGTGGCGTGGCTGTAGGTGCGCGCAGCATGCCTGTACACTTTGGTCACATCAACCCAACACCTCTCCATTCGCGCGACGTTCTTTCACACAAAAGTGCCGCGCATGAATCCCACGTCCAAGACGCATCCAAACCACTTGTAAAAGCTGCTCAAACTCCTCAAGAAGCCTATCATCAAGTTTTAGAGGTATTTCTATGTGCCTCCTTTGGTTTTTCAAAACTGTTAAGTGATGTAAAAGGGTTGAAAATCACAGTCTAAAGCATGGATTTGAGCTTTGTGGGAAAACGAAAATTTGTTGTGTTTTCCATTGGCTGGAAGTAAAACATTAAACTGTGATTTCTGTTAATAAGAAAAGGACATTAAAACCACTCCCAAAACAAGTGGAAAAATGGAACAGTCTTGAAAGAAGGAAGGAGTACATGGTTTTTAAAGAAGTGAAACAGTAGGTCAGTTTCAGACAGCAGTAGCCCTCATATGAACATTTTTTGATCTTTCAAAAGAGTTTCCTCTATTTTGAAGGGAGAAAACAGTGTCTTAACTTCAGTTCCATAAAGCATGAACAGTGAGTAAAGCTCCCATTACATTTAGAGGTGTTTTGGTCAAAACTGGTATAAAGGGACAGTAGATGTTTAAAAAAGGGAAAGTTTTGAAAAGGAGTTTGTTGGCACTTGAAATGCTACAAGAACTTGGTTAACACATCAAACATTACAAGCTTATCACCCTATCTTATGAAAATTCACCTTTGATTGTGTACACACTCTGGCTGACTGTGTTTATGGTGTTGAATTGATTGGTGGAGTGGCCTTCCAAGAAGAAAGCAGGGTTTTTGAAACTAAGAAGACTGTTTTTTGCCTTCCTCTAAAAAGACAAGGCTGTCTTATTTCCTCAAGACACCTACAGGTAGGGTACTCTTACCACAAGCACAAGAAAGTCCTTTTAACTATCTTTATCCTTGTTTACTGTGTTTTCATTGTGAATATTGGCTGATTGATATTCAAAGGTTGGGAAAAGAAACATTTTGAAGAAACATGGATCTTACATCAAAAAGGGGACATTTTACACAACATTCAAAATCACTGTTGCCTTATCAAACAGAGGGTTGACAGGCTGAGACAGAGTTTGGCTTTAAGAGCACATTTCAAAGACTTTGAAGCATTTTGTTGTTGCAGGAGCACATCCAAGTCAATATGCCTCCTAGGCAAGATAGCAGAAGTGGGTTGCACAAGAGGTATGAGCCAATTTCTACCGAGGAAGTCAATGCACACCCATCTATCCTTTTCAATTTTCATGAGGTGGGTTGTTTGGATTTCTGCCAGAGGGTACAAGAAGTCAAAAGTTTCTCTCCCTTAACACACTTGTGCACCTTGAGGTTCAAAGGCAAACATTTCCAAGTGGCAGGCCTTGATTTCAAGTTCTCCCCGAGGTCTGTATCCAAGGCCACTAAAATCCCATACATTGGCGAGAAATGGTTCAAGCAAGCCTATCTAGACTTGGATAACTACAAACCCTTCATCAAGCCTGAGCACAGAGAAGCATGCACTGCTATTTTTCCTTTCTCTCATCTTCTTGCCAGCTATGATCGTCTTATGAAGATCATAATGAAGTATTTCACTTGTGAAGGGAGATTTTCCCGAGTTTATGCATACCATATCCGACTGTTGATGCACTTCACTAGAACCAAGCAGCTCAATCTTCCCTACTTCTTGTGCAAAAGCATTGAGAAAATGGCCTCCTCAGTCCAGAAGAAGCCTCCATCACAGCAGGTAGCTTCTCTTTTCCATCATTCTCTGATTAAAATCATCATCCTTCACCAGTTGGAGAAGAAAGAGGTTTCTTGGGATGTTTTCATCAGTCACCCAGATTTCTCCACTGTCCCTCCAGTCCACACATACCCCACATCGCCTACTCATCGCCCCTCACCTTCCTCTAGCAGACCTACTCCTAGAAGGCTCAGATTCACTACAGAACAGTCAAAATAGCATGGAGAAGGAGAGGGAAGTGGACAGCAAGAAGAGAAAGGAGATGAACATGAAGGAAAAGATGAGGAACAATAGGAAGAAAGTGATGGAGGGCAGCAGCATGACAGTGATGCAAGTGAAGAGCAGCAAGAGCAAGAAGAGAAGAGTGCTGAGCAGTAGCAATTTAGTGAGGAAGGACAGCAGTTTGGGCAGCAGTTTGAGCAGCAGCTTGAACCACAAGATGAGCAGGAAATTGAAGCACAGCAGCAGCATGATGTTGGTGAATAGGGGCAGCATTTTGAGCAGCTTCATGATGTTGAGGAACGAGTGCAGCATAAAGAAGACAAACATCACCCTCCTCAAGATACACAGAAGCTTCAAGAGGAAAGGTAAATTCAAGAAGGTGACAAGCAAGATGACAAAGGCAAAGCAATCATGCCTTCCTCTCCCGAAAAGGCTAAGCCCAAGACAAAAAGAAAGAGAGTGCCCAAGGTTGTCACTCCAAATGTGACAAGAACTCTCCGAAGCAAAAGAAAGTTGCCAAAGAAGCCTCTCACTGACTTGCCTAGAAGAAAGAGCGCAAGGATAGCCTTCCAAGGCAAAGGAAAAGGCAAGGTAGGAGAAAGTCAAGAGCATGGAGGTGCATTGGCTGTCATCCCAATCTAAAGTGATGATAGTGATAATGAGGCCCAAATTCTAGAAAACCTTATAATCCATAGAGAGTGCCAAATTGATGCATTGGAGAATGATCTTCATCGGGCAAAGAACTTCAATCACTTTTTGGAGATCCAAAATAGGCAAATGAGTGTCCATATGGCTGTTTATGAGACACGAGCAATCAAATACAAGAAAGAGGCCACCAAATCCCAAGCAAGGATAGAAGAGATCATAGGTGATTTTGATGAGGATGAAGAAGAGGACCAGCCTAGGCGAAAGAAGCCTAGAACCATAGGGCTTAAAAGAGCCCTTGAAAAGCAAAGGGAAGAGGAACAAGCCCTTCTTCAATCCACTCCCCTCACTGCACTACTTGAGCAAGAGATTGAAAAAAATAAGGAGGCATGGCTAGAAAGAGCCAATAAACATTTGGAGATGAAGCTTGAGAAGGCCAACAGAGACTTAGAGCTGCAAAGGAGGATGACAAAGCATTATCAAAAGCTAAATCAGTTTGCCCGGCGCAAGTTAAAGGCCACTCAAGAGAAACTAAAGGAGGCAAAAGGGAAGCGCCTGGCACGGAAAGAGAAGAAAAGCAGACCAGCACTTGACATTTTGGCTTTAGTTTCGGAGCGTGTTGCTGAGGACCCTTGAGGGTCATGCACACCGATTTTGGGCACTTTTTGACAATTTTTGGTTTTTTGGCATTTTTGAGGTTTTGGTCAAAACTCATGAAATTCGCCATTTCATTTTGGGGATTCGTCAAGGGAGGAGAATGGTATCATTGGATGCCATAATTTCATGAGCACACCCTCAGCAATTTTCAGGACATTTGGAGATCATTTTCTCCCCCAAAATGGCGAAAAATGCTCGCTTTTTGCACACTCTGCCCGGTCTATCAGCAGACTGTAATTTTCTGTTTTTTTACACACAGGTGCAGATTTGGAGGACTTCCAGGCATCAGATTTGGAAAATTTCAGCTGTTCCAGAAAGTAAACACTCAGAGCTTTCCAACGAGCTATCATGAGCCTTAGTTTTCATTAATAATATAATTAAAATTATTAGATAGCATGTGTGAAACAATCTATTAATTCACATCTGTTTAATGTTATACAGGGACCAACAACTCAGAAAAGGAATGTTGTTCTAAGAAAAGGAAAAAAATAGAACATGCAAATGAAAATGAATTTCTCCTTAGCTCATGTGGAGTGGTGTTGGAGGTTAACAAAAGGGAGAATTTTTTTTACAAAAGTTCGAGGGATCTAGTGGAATGAATGTATAGACGTTCTTTCCACTTACAATACAAAAACCAATCCAATGATTCCAAGAACCAAATTTTATCTAAACTACAAGAAGAGTTTCCAGAGAATTGGTCAATGAGATATGTCAGACTTTTAATAGAAAAAATGTACAACAACAAAAAATAAGGAATGAAAAAGTAATATTCCTTTAGATGTTTGTCTAGAATCATTTATAAATATCACTTTTTTTATGCTTACTTTTTATATATCAATATAAAAATTAAATAGTTTATTGTCATGTTACATTTTCAGGAAGATTATGAAAATATCAAAAGATGAATGAGCTGATATCAGAAATATGCCAGTAGGAATGTCCAAAAAGGTGTACAAGGAGATGGTCAAAGAAATGGACAAAATTGCATCATGGGAGGAACCATCTCAACAACAATGTGCTTCAAATGTAATATGTAAACATTGAATTTTTCGATCATTAGGTAAAATAAATAAAAGAAAAGAAAATGGAACCCATTCAGCACATAAAACAGGACGACATGGAAGAAAAGGATTCATATCTAAGTTTGTGAGTAATTGTGACTTCCTTATAACAACTTAACTAGATTTCATTTTTGTATTTTTTAAGTTGTTTTACAAAAATCATCATTGAATGTCTTCAAACAGGTTCTAACATACAAAGAATAACCATCAGAGGAATTGATTGAAATTAGGTTAAATATGGGTTGTGAGTATATGTTGGCATATCAGAACTTAATTGTGGAATTTGTAAGCATCTATCGATCTTGTTTTACTTAGCTCTGTCTATAATTAATAGAAAAAATAAATCTTTTATATTAAATATATGATTTGTTATGGGGTATAAAACCTGCAGGAAACAAAGTATGGCACTGTGCCAATAGATGAAATCTTGAAAGATGGCATGTTACATGGTTTTGAAAGAATGTGTATAGTTTATGAGTCAATTGTTGCATTGGTGCGTCATTTCTTTTCGATTTACATTGATGTATATTATTTAAAAATGAAATTTTCATTATTCTCACTAATGTATATACACTCATAACACTTTATTTTTATGTTTGTAGATGGAAGGTGAAGAAGAAGAAAACAATCAACACCATGAACAAAACATTCCTGAAAATAACCCAAGTCATGGAAGTAGCTCTAGCAGTGATAGTAGTTCAAGCGAAGAATGATGATCACTATGTTTGGATATCAAAGCAAGGCATTGTATTTTTTGAAAAATGTCTGTGAAATCAGACATTTTATTTAATGTAATGGACATAGTGTCCCAATTGAAAGATAAAGGGATACCAATAACTGTCCCATTTTGTATGAAAAAGAATGCCGTATATATATATATATATATATATATATATATATATATATATATATATATATATATATATATATATATATATATATATATATATATATATATAGATATATATATAATAATAATAAATTTTTTAATTTATTCTATTGTGTTCTCTATTGTCGCTATTGTGTTCTCCATTGTCGTCCTCAAATGCACTAATAAAAAATTAATTCATATTAATATTGTTATAAGATATATATGTGTCGACTTTTGATGAATAATGAATTTTAAAAAACCACAATAATTATGATATGATATAACAAATTAACCCAAACATCACATTCAAATGCATTAATAAAAAATTAATTAATATGAATATTGTTATAAGATGTGTCGACTTTTGATGAATACTGAATTTAAAACAATCACAATAATTGCACTGTCACAGGTCGATGTTTCTAAAAAATACAAAATGAAAACCGGTGTGTGTATTCTTATACCATTGCGCTTGTATTCCTAAGCGCACCAGTGCGTTTTTACGACCTATGGGCACCACACAAATACCAAAACTAGTTAAAAATATCGAGGCGTTTGTGCGGTAAAGCGCTCTGGTGCGTTTATGTCTATATACGCACCGGTTTCATTTTACGACCTATGAGCACCGCACGAATACTAATACAAATTATAGATCTCGGTGCGTTTGTGTGATACTATGCACTGGGGTGTTTTTGTGTCTATATGCACCAGTGCATTTGGATGACCCATAGGCACTGCACGAATACCGATACCAATTATAAATCTCGGTGCATTTGTGTGATAGTGCGCACTGCGACGTTTATGTGTCTATACGCACCGATGCATTTGTATGACATATTTTCACCACACAGATACCGATACCAATTATAAATCTCGGTGCATTTATGTGATACGGCGCATCGGGGCATTTCTAGAAGTATACACACCGGCGTGTTGATACGACCTATGGGCACCGCTCAAATCCCAAGACCAATTATAATGGCCCCGTGCGTTGTATCACCAACTCTACACCCGGTGTTGTTTTATACCTTAACGACTCGGTGCATTCTTCTTCGATCTCCCTGGGGGTCTAGCTACAGGTACGCACTGGTGCGTTAAATCCTGATTAGCGCACCGGTGAAAAAAACATCTGTAATAACCTCTGGCCGCCCATTTTTTTTAGTTGTGTTGAATTTTCGTTAAAAGCTTCGCTAAAACCTCGGTAACCATAAACAGATGTGGTAGCATATGTTTTTTTGACAATTTTGGCCAATTTTATCACACTAAAAACCTCCTTTGTAACCTCTACTAAAGGTCTTTTCCTTGTAGTGAACTTTGACTAAGTTGAATTATACGAGCCTCTAACATTTCTGCAATCATACGTTAATTTCTCTCTTTTGGACGTAAGGATATCTATAAGGCTTGATGTTTGGGGGAACACTTCCTGGAATCAAATGAATAGTGTGATCATGATCACGAATAGGTGGGAGTCCTTTGGGAGTATCAAACACCTTGGAATTATTGTCCAAGAGTTTTTGGAGATCTAGAGAAATAGATGATTTTGATGTTGGAACTTCTAGTGAGCATAATTGTGCAATTACACCCCGTTGTTCTTTCTTCAGAATATTTGTCATGAAATTAGAGCTTATTATCTTTCCTAGCTTCCCTGTGATACCCCATAATTCGATTTCCTTTCCTTCTGAAAAATAATTCAAAAAAATTTCTTGAAAATTAAAAGCTACCATCCCCAAAGATTGTAACCATTGTACTCCTAGTACAACATCAGCACCTCCCATTGGGATGGAGAGAATTGGACTATTCAATACATATTCTCCCATGTCTAGCTTGATATTATGGCATTTTCCAGAGCAATTTATAGTTCCTCCATTTGCAACCATCACTTGACATTTAGGTGTTGGGTATAGGAAACAATTCAATTCCTTGGCTACCTTATAATGAATAAAATTACCGGTACTATCCGAATCAATCAACACTATTACCTTTTTCTTCTTGATATGTCCTTCTATCTTGAGAGTTGGAGGAGTGGTAACTCCTGCCAATGCATTACATGATATGGTCAGACTCATTTCTTCTTCTTCTAGGGTTTCTTCCTAGTGTATATCCTCTACTTTTGAAGTTTCTTATTCGTTTTCTTCCTCTTCACAATTTATGTAAAATAATTTATTCTCAGCGCACACTTAAGACCTTTAGTGTATTTTCTCTCACAACTGTAGCAAATCCCTTTTTCTCTTTTTTCTTCCAATTGTTGTGGTGTCAACCTTGTAGGTTGTGGAAGTCTAGGAGTAGCAACACTTCCATATTTATAGATGTGAGTGGTAGGCTTCCTTGTCACCATAATTTTACATTCATTTTTTCTTGCCAACTTGAATACCTTCTTCAATGAATGGGGTTCCTAAATGTGAACTTCATGTTGGATGTTATCCTTTAAAGTCCCTATGAAGACATCAATCCTGTGTTCCTCTGGAATATTAGTTACCCTTATATTCAATTTTTGGAAGTCCTCAATGTGCTCCGCCACTGAAGCCTTTTGTTTGATATTTATCAATTGGCTAAAGGTGTTGTTGTTTGTGTCCTCATAATGTGCTATCCTTTCCTCCGTAAAAATTGACCAAGTGACAATTTTTTTACGGGAGCAAAGCCATCGATACCATACAAATGTATTTTTTTCTAAATGTAAAGTTGAAATGCGTACCATTTGTGTGTTTTGCACATTATTGAGATCAAAATATTGCTCCATCTATAGTATCCATGTTACGGGATCCTTGCCATCAAACTTCCTCATATCCATCTTTGGAATATGGTGGTTCTTCAATCCAACATTAGAGTTTATGGAATCATTATTAACATTTATTTTGTTCTCATCATGAGTTTCCTCTACTATCTTTTTTCCATTAGGAATCATTTCTTGTATAAACTTTGTCAAACCTTCCATGTCATCTTTTAGATCATTCTTCATGTTTTCCATGTTGTCTTTTATTTTTTCTTCCATGTCCTCCATCCTAGCTTCCATGCCATCCATCTTAGCTTCCACACCTTTCTTCAAACCATCCATATTATTCTTCAAAACATCCATCTTCAATTCCACGCCTTTCTTCAAAACTTCCATTTCATTTTTTTCTGCTCTTTGCGAGAGCGAAATTTGGTGCACTTGCTCTTGTAATTTTGATAGACCGTGTTGCAATTATTCATCTTCATGAGTCATAGTAGAGTATTTTGAGGACTTAATGGGTGTTGAATTTTTTAGGAGGAATTTCAGAACCCAATACTGAAATATATGCTCAATAGGCCCTTGGAATCACTTCAAACTGATTTTTTCACAAGATTTATGCAATTCAGAAAAAAGTACATACCTTTTTCTTGATTTTGAGGAGCGTGATATTGAAACTAAATTATCTTTGTGATTTCGGATCTTCAATATATGAAATTTGGTCCAGAGGTAGCCCTCTGAATCCTCTTGCGAATTCCATAGGTCTGACCTGATTTGGATTATTCAAGACAAAGTTATGTCCAATGTATGACTTTCCACGTTTCACTTTTTCCTCCTTCGGCTCTGAACTTTATAGAAAGGAAACTACAGTCTGTGTACTTGCAGCCACTCTTTACATAATTCCAAACTGATGCTCAAAGAGAGAGTTATGACGATTTTCCCACGATCACCTCTTTGAGATGAAATTCGGGAGCCTGAAAAAGCCCTAACTTTCACAAACCATATCTCCAGAAATATTGCGAACCAAGCTCTAAAATTTTGTGACAATGTTCGTCCAGATTTCAACTTCGCGCTCTAAAAATTTCAACTTCTGAACCTTCATAGAAAAAAATGTTATAGCAAAAATTCCACGACGAACTATTTGGAGCAACGAAACCCTAGAATCCAAAGCTCTGATACCAAATGTTGTGAAACCAACTCCAAAATAGAAGAAAAGAGAGATCAACACCTTAGAAGTCAGCCATTTCGAGGGGGAAAACTCCAATACATTACATAAATGAAAAATTCTTGGATGATACAAATGACAAAGCCTCCTTTCTATATATAGGAGTCCATGGGGCCACAATGTAATCCTAGCTGACATAATAATAATAATTTAAGGGCACAATAATAACAATATGGGGGTTAAAAGGGTACAACAATAACAATAAGGGGGTTAAACTAACAACAATAAGGGAATATACTAGTAATATAGGGACCTAACATGATGTGGCAGGACCTCAGGGATTGTTCTTTTATGGTTTTCTTGTATATCTATTTTAAACAATCCTTAGAGAAAAGAAAAATGGAAATGCCCCTAAGTTGGGCCTTTAGGCTATTTGGACCTCTAAGCTAGTCATGGAAAATGGAATTGCATAACAAGGAAGAACGTATACCTCTAGCCTCCTAACCAACATTGAAAGGCATGCCTAGAAGTTTGTTTTGTGGAGTTTTCATGGTATAAATTTTTGGTATGATGAAAAGAGCTAAAGTGTTGAGGGCTTAACACTTGTGGTATGAATGGGTAGGTAGCTATTTAACACTAAGTGCTATATTTGGAACTATTTGCTACATTTTGTAAAGCCCGTAATAAATGGAGTTTATCATAGTGGAGTCAATAGGCTTGAATGGTTCAACAGTGGAATTGAATGAATTCCTATCAATGGAAAAATGGCTCTAATGGCAATTATGAAGGCTAGGAGATTGAGACTTAATGGAGCACTAACCACTAGTTGATAAACCATTTCATAGCAAAATAATTGTAGAAAAGAAGAGCTACATGCAAGGGACTCATAAGAATTTATGATCTTTGATGATGTGTTGTAGATTGCTTTCCTGAAGTCTTGTGTGTATTACAAAGCAACAATGGAGACAATTCATGTTGCTATTGGTTGAGTAATTTGTGCATATACTCAGGATATTTATTATAGCTTAGAGAAGTCATGTTGAAGTACATCTTGAGATACATGAGCCTTAATTATTAAGCATGAAAAATGACACATATTTTAAGAGAAATAAACATTTTTAATTTAATGATAATACTCCTTGAGTTTGTAGGTTGGAATGGGATTCAATTCTTAGAATGGAAAAATGCTCAAAAGCCCATTCTCTAATTTACATAACTGAAATGTCAGAAACATGATGTAACAACAGAATGGCCAGCCACACTGAATACTCATTTGGATTTTGAGGAGTTGATATTTTAATCATAAATCCTTGTGTAACAATTGAACAAAACATAGGATTTGATAGTGTGCAATGGGGGGAATGTAGCATAGTCATGAGCTGCATGGAGAGATTGGTGTGAGTGTGTCTTGCAGAGAGAGGTCGAGTGTGCCTATGCAGAAGAGAAGGTTGAGAGTTTAGTATGTTTCTGAAGTGTTGAAGACAGAGGGCCGAGTGTTATTGAATGTGTATTAGGTCTAGAAATTCAAGAGAAAATGGTGTAATGTTTGTATGCTACTGTGGAGAAAAGATGGCAAAAATTTGGCTAGTATAGAAAGCTGAAATCATGTAGAGTGGCTTCCATGTACAGGGAGAATTAATATTCTTACGGAATTTAGGTTGTTTCATAAAAAACAAGAGGTTGGCGCTTCCATTTGATTAGGTGTCTCAATAAATATTAGAGGTTGGTGCCTCCTGCAAGTTGGTGCTTGCAAAAAATTTAAGAAGTGAGTGTTTTGGTTGGTGCTTCTGGTAAGTTTATCAGGTGTCCATAATGAAGGGAGTTGGGGCATCCTACTAGTAGTGGCTAGTAAATAAATTCATGAGACATTCTGAGTTGGTGCTTTCTGTGATAAGGTTCACGCAAAGTTTGGTGTAAATAGAGTAGGAGCTCATATTTTACATTATAATACAAGCAAAGAATTGGTGGTTTTTCTTCCAGAATGGTTTCCACATTAAAAATTTGTGTCTCATGTGTATTCTTCTCATGGTGTATAAATGTTTATGTGATTTTTTTATTTGTTACACATGTTATTTTGGTGGTTTCTCAAGTGGTGATTTCCAATATTAAATGATAAGCATAAATTGGCATAAAAGTTAAAATTATCGTTAGTATCGATTTGCCCCCCCTCTCAATATTAACATTATTTCCAACAATGTTTTATTTATAGGGATCTCGGATAGGGGAGACTTTGATGCTTGTGTTAGGATGGAGCCTACTCCATTTGTGGCAGGGGTTGTATGTTTCTTGGGAGCTACAAAGGAGGACTTGGGGACTTGTGCATTAGAAGAAGTTGAATATGTCATCACGTTTGCTACTTAACATTTTTCAAGTTTTCTCATGGAGTGTTAATATGACCCATTTTTGATGGAATTCCATGAGGGGCCTCCTCCTTCCATGGGGGCATCATGATTTGAGATAGAGGGTGAGTGAAGAGAAGCCTTAGAAACCCTCAAATGATTTGTTCAATCCTTGCTAAAATTTTTCTCTCTTTCCAATAGTTCTAAAATCATTAAAGCTTTAATATTTAATTACTTTCTTTCTAGGATAATTATTGTAGCCTCACAAATTTTCTAAAATTACAAATAGAAAATCAATCAATATTGATGTTCAATTTAATAATATACATTTTTCTATTTTTTATTTTTTTCCAAATATTTTTAATCAATATACATTTATGCCTATCGGGCATAAAATAGGTGGTGATGGAGTGTAATGTTAAGGAAATTCATGATATGAAGGTCACTGATTAGAAACTTTGTGTGGAAAAACCCAACCATGTTAAGGGTTGGTGTGGTCCATGCCGAGTGAAATCCCGAAGTGATTTTGATAGCTTATTTGCCCCTCGGTCATAGTTTCTCAAGCCAAAGGTTAAACATGCAGTCATCTCAGGACTAAGACAACTTAGAAAATATATATATATATATATATTGTGTTATATGTTCCTTTTCCATGTATTTTTATATGTTTGTATTTGTATGTGTTGTTAGGGTCCTAGGTTTTTTGACGTCAAATGTATTTTCCTTGCCCATTTATTTTTAGTTTTTGAAGCAGTTGTGCCTATGACTACTATTTTGTCATAGCCTCAAAGGCCACTATCTCAATTTGTTGAATTATTTCCATAAAGGGTTCTATCAAAGCATGAAAGATTGTGAATTCAGGTGCTGCACTCCAAAACATCAGGTCAAAGCATCTTAGTGTTACTTAGACTCTTCGTTGCATAATCATTGCACAAGTGAGTATCAATTATTTAGGAGGTTTGAAAGAGTTGGAGAACCCACTTAAAGAGTTATACACCATCACATAGAAATTTCAAACCTATCCAATTGATCCATTTTTCCAGAGGAGGTGTGCAACCATACAGAACATTGAGTGCTACTGAGCCTCCTCGTTGTACATTGTTGCACAACATACTTTGTTTTTTACATAATTTTAAAATGACGATTCCAAACACTTGAAGGGGAATTCTTGAAAACTGAAAGAGTGTGTTCTCAAGGATGGGAAAAATAAAAATAACCTCTTCCATGTTTTTCACAAGTGTCACATATAGGTAGTTTCAAATGCATCTTTAAAACATATTTTTCGCAATGTGTAAATTTCTTGTTTTAGTCATTGTATTGCAGAGTCTTTTCTAAGAATAAAGATAAGCATTTGAAGGAAATGAAAGAGGTTTTTATATATAATGGGAAAAATAACAAAAATCATTTCATATTTTACAGAGGTGTTATAGGTTTGGAGATATAGGTGTCTCTTTGAGTCCAATTTTCATAGTTTTTGTTGTTATAATTATAAAAATGTTGGATTTTGGTTTGAAAAGGTGGAAATTTATGCATGTTTCAAGGTTGCCAGGCATTAGAGGATTCATGGAGGAGTATTTTTATTAGTAACAGGCCTACAAAATGCTCATTCACAAGCCATCTAGTCTCCAACTCATGAAAATGGCATGCCTACATGGATTGCTGCGCAACACAGTGCAACACAACCTATGTTACTTTTTTCCTAGTTCACTATCAATTCGAGAGTTTATAAATTAGGGATAAATATCATAACTCATAAGTTTATTTTCTAGATAAGTAAAAATATGAACAGACATGGGTAGTTTTATGATTTTTCTCAGACATGTTGTTTTTAGTTTGATTCATATAATTTTTTATGAGAAAAACAATGGATAGCTAACTATGGCTAATTCGATCCATTTTGAATAGATAGATGGTTCACCAAACCTAGTCATGAGTGGTTTAGAATGTAAATGTATTTAAAATCATAATGGACATGGAATAAAGGGTTGGTTAGTGAGTTGATTGAAGGAAAGATACTTGTATGTGATATTTTGTTGTTATGAATAAATTGCTCAGTGCAGAGTTTTGGCCAAAAATCCTCACAGATTCATGTGGTATTAGCTTTCAAATTTGTGTTTCTACTATCTAATATTTTATTCAATTGTTTTCTTTTAGTTCTCTTTAAAGGTGTATTGAAACATTTAATCTAGAATTCCTCATGGATGCTCTAGAATTATTGTGTTTCTGTTTCATATGGAAATCATTATGTCTTCCTCTTCTTTGTTGTTATTAATACTTAGTCATGAGATGTAGTAGCATAATTAGATTGTGATCTGTTAAGTGTGAGTGAGTATAGTTATTTGTGTTCTTGTTTTCCTACTATACTACAATATTATTAATTTTAAATATTTACTTACCATGCCTCTGATTTTATAATTGGTTTCATATGCAATGAAATATTGAGTTGTCCATATTTCTTGATCTCATACTTAGATGTCCTTCCCTCATATTTCCCAGCATATTTTCATCAAATTATAAAACTCTTCTTTGGATATGGTCTCTATGAAATTGTGAGATTTAGAGTCCTTTAACTTTACATTTGTTTGAGGGAGACCCCTTCGGCTAGAAATTACCATTTTATAGTCCAAAGCAGTCTTTTTCTTACCTATGTGGCCCTTTCCTCAGCCTAAAGGGATTTACAGAGTGCTAACATAATGGCATCGTTGTCGGGGAGAGAACAGTTCCATATTCCCCAGGAAATATCATCATAGTTTAGATCTGATTGTTGATGGTGGACAATGATCGGGCGCATATACAGGCTGAACCATTCACTTGTAGACTCCAATCAAGTCTGATTTGAAGACTCTACTCGTAGCAAGATCCAGGAATCAAGATGATTTTTCAATCTAGAAGGTATTCTCCCATCAATACAGATCACATTCCAGGTTTTCCTAATCACATGCCTCATGTAGATTGGAAAAATGATTTTCCAAAGTTCAGAGATCAGGTAGGAGATGATGCTTCTCTTCATTTGGTCAAATTTCACATGCATGTACATAAGCTCAAGGTTCAATTTCAGGAGGATTGCCTAATGAAGATGTTCATGGTATCATTGGAAGGAAATGCACAATCATGGTATGAAAGCTTTCCAAATGGTTGCTTTTATTATCTTAGATATTTTCATGTTGTATTTTATGAGAGATACAAATAATGCCATCCTTCGTTGTTATTGGTCAAAGACTTTTGCACACATTTTGAAAGGTTTATTGAGCATTTGGAAAGTTTTTATGAAGATGATCAGTTTATGGATGATGAGATTATAGAGGCCTTTCATGAGAACCCTTTTAACTAGAAAAGAGATGTAGAAGTTGGTTGCCATGACACTCAATTTTTTCTTCAGCAAGAAGTTATTTCTCCCCTGGCCGAAAGTGAAACAAATTTGCATTTCAATGACGTGCGTTCTCTTGAATTTGATGATGACATTAAAAACATTTAGACATTTCAGAAGAACAAGAGAATAGCCAGCTCAGTTACAATGAAGAATCAATGCTTACATATGATACTCATGTTCTATCCTTTGTAGCTGATGACAATTTGCAGCAACCTCTTGATTAGGAGGGAGAAATAGTAGAGTTTAGCAGCCTTGATACATGAGAACATTTCCAACAAACTGTGTTTTCTTCCATGAATGAAGACTAATAATATTTGCATGATGAAAGCCGTGTTTCATCTCACGATTTTAATGATGATTTTTCAGAAATATTGTCATTTAAAATGTGAAAAAAATAGGGATGAAGACAATGTTTCAATTTTTCCATCATGTCGTTCCTTTGCTCAATTTTTTTCTCATTAAAAAGTCTACGAAAATCAGATTTTTGAAATTATTTGCAAGGAAATTCTAGGCAATGAACTACTCCTTGTTAGTAGCTTCTTACATATGCAGGAGGATCATGTGCAGGAAGTTGTTTCTCTCCGCTCATGAATATATATATATATATATATATATATATATATATATATATATATATATATATATATATATATACCTTCAGCAAATGTGGAGAGTTATCATCCAAGTTTGAAGCCGGAGGAGAAGGTGCTACGACTTTGGTGATGTGTTGTCAAATTTTGTATTTCCTTTAAAATTTTCAGTTATATAAGTTCAATCACAATCCTACACAATACTCAGTCACAAGTCAGCTAATCTCCAGCTCATGAAAAAGTCGTGCCTACATGGATTGTTATGCAGTGCTACGCAACACAAACTATGTTACTTTTTTCCTATTTCACTATCAATTCAAGAGTTTATAAATTATGGATAGATATCATATATGATAAGTTTATTTTCTAGATAAGTAAAAATATGGCTAGACATGGGCAGTTTTATTATTTTTATTTAAATATTTAGAGATATTTTTTTTAGTTTGATTTGTATAATTTTTTATGAGAAAAGAAATGGATGGCTAACTATGGCTAATTCGATGCATTTTGAAAGAATAGATGGTTCACCGAACCAAGTTATGAGTGGTTTAGAATGTAGATGTATTTAAACTCATAATGGAAATGGAATAAGGGGTTGGTTATTGAGTCGATTGAAGGAAAGATACTTGTATGTGATCTTTTGTTGTTATCAATAAATTTATCAGTGTAAATTTTTGGCCATGTTGACGGGTAAAAGTGACTCGTCAATAGTAAGGGGATCTCCCCAGTGTAAAATCCCAACTAGACTCTACACCGTTTGTTGTACTAATCCCATCCGATATGTGGGCCTGGTTGTCATCATATTGGTAAGATATATACCTTTTCTTGTACGGAGAGGAGACTTGTAGTTATGGGAACGTACGGTTGTTGAAAGAAACAAATTATGTGATCGATGAGTACCTTGTGAAACAAAATACCATGAATAACAAAAAAAAATTGAAAGCATGGAACTTAAGGGAAGTATTGTTAGAAAAAGTTCACTAAGATCATACTCATATAGAGATCCACTTAAACATACGAGAAACAGTTGAATGTGATCAAGTGTCTCTTAATCATCTAAGCACATTTCAGTAGAGATTTAGGCATACATCAATAAACCAGGTCATTAACATATTCTTATATTAAACCATCACACATCATCGACATATCAAAGCGAGTTCAAATATATAAACAATGCATAAACAGAAATGTACACCAATCAGCTAAAGAAAACATCATTCATTCAAAAGGACTATATTCACGGTGCCAATACACAAAAGCCTCCATTAGATCCAATAGTGAGATCCAAAACACTCATTTGTATTCATTCCTGGAACATACATTCAATGATATACAATTATCTCTCTTAAGAGTCAGAGAAAAAAATCCTTACAAAATATCACGAGGTAGTAAATATAGGGAAAAAATGACTTTTGGGTTACCCCCCGACCTTTCGTCTACCTGATTGTTGGGATGAACTTCGACTTGGGGGCACCTGTGACTTACGACCTAGGTAGGGCCGCGGCCTGCAACTTGGTGGATTCTGTGACCTATGACCTGGAATGAATTGTGACTTGCTACCTGGGCTTTAGATCCCTTGCCATCAAGTTATTTTTTTAGGGGAGCAGCTTGGTGATAGATAAAGTTGGACTTTCCACCTGCTGCTGCTCCTTGAGATACGTCTACGAGGCTTAGTATTCAGCGGCTATCAGGGTGAGTTGAGGCATGACTTCCCCGAGTTTATGTAGGCATTCAAGAGCATTAGGAATCAGTGTGTGATTCTTCGAATTGATCTGATCGGATAGTGAGGCCAGCTTTGTGTAAATCCTAACCGGCTCCACGACGTATTGTATCACATTTTCCTTGGTAACTGGAAGGTCCTTTGAGCAGGCTACCTGTCTGATCGGTTCTAAGAATGATTGGATGTCCTGCAATACCTCTTCTCAACTCTTTTTTTGGGTTAGTGTACCAGTGGAAGGTATGTGATGAACTTCCGCTATTGATTCGATGTCGTTGATGAGATGTTCGTATGCGGTCATTACGTTGTCCACATATTTTGCGATCTTGTATCGGAATTGCAACTTCATACACATTTATACCTTTTCATTTTGGGTGCAGATCAAATCCGTCTTTGGCAGAGTGACAGGGGCTTGTGGGTACTTCTTAGACCATTCCAATATGTTGTAAAGTGTTGTTGAGGCCTCCTTTAGTTGGGTAGATTTCTTTCTCATATCTTCCTGGACTCCTGCCAAGGGAGAAAATGTTTGTCTTAGCCTCATCATCTCTTCATAGACCTGCACCATGGTCCTGCTCATGATGTCCAGTTCTCCTTGAATGGCAGCTTGCAGCCCGCTGGCTTGGGTGAGTGTGAGCTGAAGCATTTGATTCTCTCCTTCCAAGGCTCTTTTCTCTTCTTATGCTTGGATGGCCCTCTGCTTAGCTATATGGAGCCTATTTTGTAGCTGTAGGATTTCCCTGCTCATTCTGCTGACGTTCTCTTTAGTAGAAGCTGCAAAAGCGGTCCCGACTGATGCTAATTTGTTCTAGTATCTAAGACTATGTATTTTTTAATTGTAACTGCCAAAGGATCGGTCGAGGTCCGAGCAAGAAATTTTATTCTTTCCTGCCTAATATTGTGAGTGTAATGATCATAAGATGACCTTGTAAAGTATAGTACATCATCCTCTTGTTCTCTTGAGAGACCGAAATCAGAGAGAGGAAAGTGTCTGCCATCATGGGAGTCACTGGGCATATATCGATAGGGGTCAGATCTGCTCTTTTACTGAGTTGTAAAGTTTGTTATTCACCTCCTTAAAATTCTTTAGCTGCCTCCTCCTACTGCTTATGGGCTTCTTCTTCCATTCTTCTTTTCATCTTTCTCTCTTCTTCCTTTTTATTTTTTTCTTCTTCTTTTGCTTTTGATTCTTCTTCCTTATTCCTGTGTGCTTAATCCGCTTGCTTCATTTTCTATTCTTATTTCTTCCACTTTTTTCGCTTCTCCCCCTCCTGATGTTTCTTTTGTTGTTCTTCCTCCTCCTACCTTCAACTCTCCTCTTCTTGTTGTGCCAGTGCGTCTTGGGTCCTTTTAAGTTCTCCCTCCCTCTGTTTTTTCTTTGCGAGGGTGGAACTATGTTGTTCCAAGGTTTCTTTCTCCTCTTCTCCTTCCAGATTCTCAGGAGACTTATTACCTGTAGTATGCTTCGGCTTCTTGGGTTGAGAAGTAGAAGCCCCTCCTGTCGATTTTTTCCGTTTTATGGAAGCAACTCTGTCTTGCAGTCTTAGGTCATCCGTAGAATGTTCCCCTTTGTTTCCATCTACTTCAAACTCTTCTTTAGGGGCTGCCTGCTTTAGTGAATTATACCAATTTCTCACTTCATCTTCGAATGATGTTTTAGTGTGCTGATAGGTCCAATTGAACCTGGCCCGCTTGCAGTGTTTAGGCACAATCCTTTTTGGATAGTAGGATCGAAAATCCAATTTTATCAAGTGAAAACCCTTTATTTGTTCGACTTCCGCCTCCGCTTATTTTAAATCCTTGACCATGTAGGCACTAATGGCGAGTGGGAGGGTAGGCCATGGTTTCTTATTAAATTTTCTCAACGTTTTAGAAAAACCGCTTGTCATCTTGTAGCTGACTCCTTGCAGTAGCAGCTTGCCGATGACGAATTTCAGCAATGCATGGGGCTGCTTGAAGGATCCAAAAACCCTGAGCTACCTTGACTAAAATCTACATGGCTCTTCTTGAAATGAAAGGTGGATCTTCCCCAAAAATAAAATAGTAGAGTGTGGTGATAAAATTTTCTGAGATAAGGTTAATATCTTGTTATACCTAGAATCTTAGAAAATCTTCAAATCCTTGTGAATCGCTCCGCCGGTTGTCGTGTTCTAGTTATGTGACCACTGATCAAAATGGAATCATGAGCAGACTGCATATAATAGAGAGGAAGCCATGTATAATTCTGATGCTAACCCTTCTTTCAGAACCTTTTTCGTTGATATGTTTGCTGTCAGAGCCGAGATTAACAATTGGGCCCATTTGAAGCGAGTGTTGTAGGTGGTGATTGCGTGCATTAGAGTGAACCATGCCCCATTGAAGGTAGCAGCATCCGCCCTTCCATACACTCAGCACATCATTGTTGTGAGGAGCCTATAAACCCTTCTCAGACCCATCATCTTATATTCCTGCTCCTTTTTCCTCTTGAACTTCTTGGGGTCTTCCCACTAGCTCTAAGGTTTCGTGCACTAGCACATCATGCGTCGCTATCCATCGGGCATGTTAGGTCCTTGTAATGTGTCAAACTGGCAAGAAAAAATGTACAAGGGTAACATCAAACCAGTCTTTAGAGTCCTAGGACCTAGCCTTCCTGGACTCAGAGAGGGCTTTCTCTATGTTTGTGTAAAGGATGTGACTTAGTTGATTTTAGGGTTTTTATTTTAGGCTAGTTATAGTGATAGGGTTTTTTTGTCTGTTTCTTTGATTGGATAGGTTGTCAAGAAGAATAGGAAGAGTAAGAGAAAATCAATCCATTGGGATATGGATTTTGCAAAGGTCTTGAAAAGTTGAATAATGGGTCAAGGGTATTTCATAGGGCAAGTTAACAAGGCCAAATGGATCTAAGTAGGTTTAGTGAGTGATAAATAAACATGATGTTATGAATTCAGTAGGTTCAAAGGGAAACTAAGGATCCTTCAACATACTAATAACAAGAAAATCTTTCAGGATGATAGCATAGCAAAACTGAAGAGAAATAAAGGATTCTTCAACTAGACTTTTGCTAAATAGACCTCAAAACAAAAAATAAGTAATCCTAGAGAGAATTTAAGAATTCTCTGAACATTACTTTCAAACAAAGAGATATTTTAACATAAAATTTTAGTGAAACTAAAGAGAACTTAAGGATTCCTTAATTTAACTTCAAGGAAGAAAACATAGAGATCAAAGGAGGCAGACAGAAGTAGGGTGCCAAGAAAGCATATCCTACTCTAAAATTTATGTCCTATTATCAAAGAAACCATTAAACATAATTAAAACTAAAGTAAAAAAATACATGAGTTAAATAACATCACCATCTAACAGAGCTCATGAATCCCATGAATGTGCTTGATCCATTGATGCTCAATCCAAAGCCATCACAACACACCAAACCAAATTTCTTCAACAAACTCAAAGTCTAGATCATATTAAGCTCAGCAACCAACCAAGATGTACAATGAGGCATAAATGCATTATTTAACTAACAAGGAGGACCAAAACCCTAACTAGGGTTTCCAAAATGTCATTAATACATCATAAATTCCATTTTTGTCCAAAGAGACCATGCAAGGTCCAAGGCACAAAATATCTAACTTAATAAATGCAAAATAACTTCAAACATAAATTCTCAGCTAACTAGGAGTGATTTTCCTTAAAATTCCTCAAAAATATCTTTTTTCAATAAATTTGTGTCTTTTGTTGACTTTGCAGGCAAGGGCGCAGCGCCAAGGTCCAAGGGCGCAACGCCTACACCAAAAACATTTCCTATTTTATGACCAATATTTGGAGGTCTTCCACGTGTCCAAATGAGCTCCATGATAGCTCATTGGAAAGCTTGTCCAGAATAATTTCCCAAAAACTAAATCTCCCAAGATTGCTTAGGGCAGAGTGCCAGCTCTGAAAATAGGGCAGAAAGGTGATTTTTTGGGTGTTTTTGGCGCTTTTGGAGTACCAGTTCTGCCTAGATGATCTGAATTTTTTTGTGGATGATATCATTTGCCTAAGGATTCCAAAAATGTGAGCCATTCCTCAAAAGAGTGCCCCAAAAAATATTTTAACACTAGTGGTGCTGCGCCCTTGGCCCTTCTTTATGCTGGCCAACTATTAAGGTTTCAAAATTGTGAAAAAGGGATTTTTCTTGTTAAGAACTCTTCTAATCTTTTTGTCTTATTTTATATTCATCTCCACCCTTTTATTTGTCCTTAATATTTTTTAGTTTATGCCTTTAAAACTGATCTGCCTTCTAACCTCTGTCTTAAGCCTCTAAGCCTAATTTACCTTTATTGTTTTTTGTATACCTGAGTGGATTTGATCTTGGAACACTGATGAGATAATGACATTTGCTTCTGCATGGAAATAAATTAATCCTTTTCATATTTATCATTTTTACTCTGCCTGTGTCTCTGCTATGGTGAATCTAGATCAACAAAATCAGGTCCCAACATGTGCTCTCTGCAACCATTCCAGTTTCTCCTCCTGACATCCTTAAACTCTGTTTGGAAACCCAAGGTTTCTTATGTGAATATTGAGATGGAAAGAGGGTAATGGAATAGAAGCCTTTGCAAGTGAATGGAAGGAGTTTATGAATGAAGGTCATGGAGGTATGGACAGGCTTAGATGTAATACCACCCTCAATAGTGAACCCCTCTGTTGATGATTGATTGTCTTTATAAGCAGATGAAATGATGGTAAATAGTGATTCCTAGTTTAAACACTTAGGGCTTCTTTTTAGGGTTTCCTTTTCTTCCAAATAAATCATGAAAAAATCTTGATTATATGGTTGGGGCATGTAATTACCCTTGAATCTATTTGGAGGTCCTTTTGAAAGAGTCTGGAAAACGTTTGAGGTGATTTAAGCGTTTGTAGGGCTTAGAAGCCTTCCTAGCCAAGTGCACAGCACCAAAGGCTTTCTTCACTAGGCCTGTCGGGCAAGAGCGCAACGCTCTGCCAAGCATGCAACACCTTTAGAAAATGCACAGGGAAAAAGTGTCTAGGGCGCAGCGCCAGGCAATTTTATCCAAGTTTGACTTAAAAACTCTCAATTTCTTCTTCTTTTGGAATTATAATGTTTTGCAATGGCATAATGAATGTCTTGAAGTGTAGAATGGGCTTTATAGGCACATGGAAGTTTGATTTATTTTTATGAATCCACTTTCTAATGTTTTCAAAGTAACTTTTTGTTTGCCTTTCTCACTAATTTTCTTTGACCTTTTTCTTGCAGGTGACTGAAAACACTGCCTTTGACCTTTCTTTCACTCCAGTAAGGCATGACAAGCTCATTAAATACTTTTGGGACTTAGCCAGATAACATCTTCTTCAAATCCTTGTTTTGTCTGCACCATGGAGTTTCAAACCATGTTTTTTACCTTCTTTGAAACTTCTAATTTGTAGGTGACTGAAAAGATGATTTGACCTTTCTTTAACTCCTTGAAGCATGATAAATTCACTTTGGCAAACTTTGGGAGGACTGCACAGTAGCATCTTCAAGGCTTTCTGTGTTTTCCACTACAACATTCAACTTGTTATTTTCACCTTTTGTCACTAACCTTCTTACACTTGTTTGCATGTAGGTGGCTAAAATGATGGGTTTGACTTTTCTTTTGGTCATGGAGGCATGATAGATTGAGTTTGACACCTCTGGGAGGATTTCTCATAGTAGCACTGTCAAATATTTTTTGCTTGCATCATAGAGTTTTTTACCTACACTTTGTTCATTTAGGCATGGAAAACTCATTTTTTCCAATTCTGGGATCTGATCACAGTGATATCTTCAAAATATTTCTTTGTTGTCATCATGGAGTTCAACTCATCATTTCACCTTCTTTGGCCACCTTCCCAAAACCTTAGGTGTATATAGTGCTTTAAGACAATCATCAATGTTGTCTTCTAAGTTCTCTATATCCCTTTCAAGTTCATTCATTTCTGTCCAATTCACCTCACCTTTTTTCCCTATTTCATCAGTAATCTCTAAAATATTTTTCTTCATGTTTGGTTTTTTGGTGTACCTCCTCCATGGTTATTTCTGCATTTGATCATTGCTTGGTATATTACTGGACCTTCAAGCTCAAAACACCCTAATTTTCTATAAGAACAAGTGCTTCCTGTCTTCCTGTAAGTTGAATTCTTTTTTAGGAGCAGACCATCTACCTTATCAATTTCTTCTGCTAATGGACCTCTTCAAACTCCTGCAGAAATGCCAAGGTTTGTCCATTACCTCATGTGCAGAATTTGAAACTGAATGATAGTTTTCTTTGGAAACTCTTTAGGTTTTTCTTGAATAATCATCTATGGACATCTCAATACCTTTGAACCAGATTCTAACAAAGAAAAACAATGTCCAAAACACCAATTATGACCTTGGAACATATGAAACCCTAATTGACCTAGTGGGGGGTTCTTTCACCTGACCTTGACTGAAAATTGGCTTTTGAGGCTTCAAGTGAAAGAAAAGTATTTGTCAAAGTGTTTTATTAAAGATCCAAAATCCAATGTACTTGATTTATCTAAAGGGCCTACAAAGATAGTTTTGAGACTATCAATTCTTGAGTAACTTTGGGATCATGGGCATGAGTTAGGCTATAGGTAACCCTAGACGGAAAGTGGATTTATGGGTAAGGGAAAAACAGAGTAATGAGTTCATAGGTACGAAAGAAGGATGGAGATGAGAGGCACAAACCATTAAGGATTTTTTAGGAGTGGCAAGGTGACCATGAAATGGCAAGGTTGATAGAATAGTGAAAAAATTTCTATAAGGATAATGAAGGCAGTGAGATTTCTAAAACTCACAACGTTCAAAGAATGTTGCTTTTAGAAATATAGAACCAATCTATAGTCATCTACCAACAGTAAAAACTAATGATGACTAACAGTGGCTCCACTTGGGGAGGGAAACTCCTTCTCAGGAGGTGTCAAGAACCTCAAAGTTTAGATCTTTGGGTTTTGAAGATCAATACCTTACTTGTACTTCGCATATCCCTCTTCCTTCATTAGTTGATGTTATCTTGAAGCTATGATCTCAAAAATATGAAAAGACATGATTGCTTCAATATCAGTTCTACCCACCCATCATACTTTTGCCTAACATTTTTTTTTTTCTTCTGGGTGCACTTGGACTAGCAAACCCTTGACATTATTCTCTTTTGAAAGCATAAAAACTATCTACTTGTACCCTTATGTCATCCAAGAGTTTAGATTAGGCTGATGAACTCTTTTATTCTCTAACTAGTCTACTTATCTGTCAAGGTTAAACTGTTTGACAGATTTTCATTCTCTAACCTACTAACATGAAATTTTAAAACATGACCAAAACAAGGTTAAGCAATTTGATTTGTCATGAACTGTGGCATTTTGGACAATATGCACATAGATCTTATTTTTGTACAAGTGAAACTAGAAACTTGAGGGCTAATAATTTGGAATTTGTTACTTATCCCTCTCTTTCTCTTTTGGTTCAGATTTGAGCATTGAAACTAAATATATTTTCCTAATCTAATCTACTGACAAGCAAAGCTTACATGGTTTGGAAAATCCTCTTTCACTAACCTATCAGCAAAAATTTAAAACATGTTCAATCATGATTAGGCTAGATTACTGAAAAGGACTTTCTTTCTCAAGTAGTTTCATTTAGAATTGCACACTTTCAATGATACTCTTTTTTGGTACGGGGCTGTACCTCTTCTTTTTCCTGCCCTCTTCTTTTTCTTTTCTTTGTTTTTGTGTCTTTTTGAGATCAAAATTCTAAAACTAAAAACTAGAAAGATGCTCATAGTGCTGAGCTTATTTGCATACCTATCTATCCTAATCTAACTTACATATGATATATCTTCATTTGGTGAACTCCCTTTTCCAATATAACCAATCAAGTATATGATTCCATGAATGATCTTTGTTGAGCTCTTTGAGTGTGCTGAAACAACAATACGACCATTCCCCTCTCACTTTATTTTGAACAACAGTGCTCAAGATCTCCTTTATATTTTGCAACAAACTGCTCTTGACATAGCATGTTCCTCTCTTATATGCCTCTAAGAAAAAAACAAAGGGATCTTGAAACAATACCTGGCTTAGAGGATTTGAGAAATAAGCTTCATTCTGGACTACTCCTTCCTCCACTTGGCTAGGCTTGGGATTCCTTTAGGAGAGAAACTCCACCTCTTCCTCATGATCATCTGTACTGGCAGCCTCATCATATATTGCAATGTTGTCCTCTAGAAAACCTGATTGTTCTGATTGAGTGGGATGAATTATGTGTGAAGGCCATCATGTTGATGAATAAGAATACTCTTTGGTAATAAATCTTCTTGAGAAGGAAGTACAACAACTCTCCTATGATTATCGATTTCCAAGCCTTCATCTGCAATATGAAATTCAATGGAACTTGGTGGTTGCAAATCTGGAGCTAAGGAGGATTCTATGTCGAAAATGATTTCCTCAGCCATTTCAGGAAAAGGCTTCTTATTAACAACTTGCTCAAAAGGTTCATTATCTTCCCCAACCTCAACATAAAAACTGAAAGACTGCTGATTTCTAATCACATGAAATTTATTTCTGATGGATTAAAAACAAGTAGAACAAAGAGGCAGAGATGATTCACTTACTTCCAAATCTTCTAGACTTTCCTCATCAGTGTCATAGCTGATATGTATTGTCTAATTACTATTTTCAAGTTGATGAAACTGAACTTCCTCCCACAAACCAATTTTTGATTGCTCTGCAAGATTAGCTTTTGTTTGGAGAACATAACCATCATCATACAGATCAAACTTTGGAAAATCATCAATATAAGTAATGTCACCAATCATACATATTGGATTACCAGATTATTTTTCTTTGAATTGATCTACAAATCCATTTTATGATATGTGGTAGCTAGGATTAGCAGGAAAATAAATAGAAATGTTATGTTCATATGAAGGTTTAGAGGTTGGTTGCATGTTTAGAATCTGATTTATTTCCTCTTCAGTTAAAAGAGGAGACATTTTTCCTTTCTTTGGATAGAGACCTAGTTTCCCTCTTTCTTTTGTGAATGATCATGAGGCTGGATGTCTTTTTGAACCTTGCATATAGGAGATGGTGGATCATCATTTGTCCCTTCTGAGAGATCCTGTGGATCTTCCTTTATTTCCCGATTGATTTCATCCTCAACCAACTCCTCTTAGTTGTCATGAAAGTTATCTTGAGTATGAAATGCATGAGTTTTCTCTAATAGATCTTCAAGATGCCAATTTCCTAAATATTTATCAATGTTTACAAGGTATTGTATGAGATTTTTAGATTGATCACAACAATTTTCAGCTAACATTAGAGATGGAAAATATTCTTTATAATGTCCATAATATACCTTGTGGAAATCCTTCAAATTAAGCAAGGTGCTAGGGTCCAGGCCCTCATACCATTCCCTTGCCTTACCCTCTAATGTTGCCATAAACATTTTCATGAGGCAGTTCTTGTGCAATTCAAATTTTAACCTCCATACATGTATATGAAATTTGATGAGATGTAACAAGGGGTCATCAAATTTTTCATCTTGAAACATAGGTAGGATTTTGTCCCAATTTATCTGAGGCATTTTGTGTGGAAATCCAGGGACGTGACCTCTATTCATTGGAGCATATCTCCATAGTATCCTTGAATCCATCTTTGTTAATCAAAAGGGTCACTGCATCTTTTCAACCTGTCTAGAGTCTTCTACCAATGGAGTATTTTAGGTCTATTGAGAGTTGTGGAGTCGCCAGGTGGATGATTTCAACTTTGTTGTCCACCATCAACAATATTAGGATTGATTAATGCATTCCTAGGGGAGTCTGTGAGAAGTAGTGGGGTCGATAGGGCTACTGAAGACCAGTGGAGTCACCAGGTGGATGATTCTTACTGTTTTGAGGATGTACTTGTTGTCCATCATCAAAAAATAAATACCAATCTAAGGATGTTTTTGGGTTTTCTGAGGTCTTAAGGAATACTTAGGATGTTACTGACTCGGAAGTCCCACCGTGATCACCATTATGTTAGGTCCTCATAATTTTTCATATTGGCAAGACCAAATGTACAAGGGTAACATCAAACCAGTCTTTGGAGTCCTAGGACCTAGCATTCTTGGACTCAGAGAGGGCTCTCTATGTTTGTGTAAAGGATGCGACTTAGTTGATTTTCGGGTTTTGATTTTAGGCTAGTTATAGTGATAGGGTTTGTTTTTTTGGTTGGTTGGTTGGATAGGTTGTCAAGAAGAATAAGAAGAGTAAGAGAAATTCAATCCATTGGGCTATGGAGTCTGCAAAGGTCTTGAAAAGTTCAATAATGTGTCAAGGGTATTTCATAGGGCAAGTTAACAAGGCCAAATGGATCTAAGTAGTTTTAGTGAGTGAGAAATAAACATGAAGTTATGAATGCAGTAGTTTCAAAGGGAAACTAAGGATCCTTCAACATATTAATAAAAAGAAAAGCTTTTAGGATGATAGCATAGAAAAAATGAAGAGAAATAAAGGATTCTTCAACTAGACTTTTTCTAAACAGACCTCAAAACAACAAATAAGTAATCCTAGAGAGCAGTTAAGAATTCTTTGAACATTAATTTCAAACAAAGAGATATTTTAACATAACATTTCAGTGAAAATAAAGAGCATTTAAGGATTCTTTAATTAAACTTCAAGGAAGAAAGCATAGAGATCAAAGGAGGCAGACAGAAGTAGGGTGCCAAGAAAGCATATCCTACTCTAAAATTTCTATCCTATGACCAAATAAACCATGAAACATAATGAAAACTGAAGTAAAAAAATACATGAGTGGAATAAAATCATCATCTAATAGAGCTCATGAATCTTAGGAATGTGTTTATCCATTGATGCTTAATCCAAAGCCATCACAACACACCAAATCTAGTTTCTTCAACAAACTCAAAGTCTAGATCATATTAAGCTCAACAACCAACCAACATGTACAATGAGGCCTCGATGCAGTATTTAACCAGCAAGGAGGACCAAAATGCTAACTAGGGTTTCCAAAATGTCATTAATACATCATAAATTCCATTTTTGTCCAAAGAGACCATGCAAGGCCCAAGGCACAAAATATCTAACTTAATAAATGCAAAATAACTTCAAACATAAATTATCAACTAACTAGGAGTTATTTGCCTTAAAATTCCTCAAAAATATATTTTTTCAATAAATTTGTGTCTTTTTTTGACTTTTCAGGCAAGGGCGCAGCACTAAGATCCAAGGGTGTAGCGCCAAGGTCCAAGGGCGCAGCGCCTGCAGCAGAAAAATTGCCTATTTTGTGACCAAGATTTGGAGGTCTTCCAGGTGTCCAAATGAGCTCCATGATAGCTCATTGGAAAGCTTGTCCAGTCGAATTTCCAAAAATGCCTTTATTTTTATTATTGGAATTCATTTACCTACCCAAAAACTAAATATCCCAAGAGTAATAAACCCGTAGCGCCAGTTCTGAAAATAGGGCAAAAAGGTGCTTTTTCGGGTGTTTTTGGCACTTTTGGAGTACCGGTTTTGCCCAAATGATCTAAAATTTTTGGTGGATGATGTCCTTGACCTAAGTATTCCAAAAATGTAAGCCATTCCTCAAAAGAGTGCCCCAAAAAAGAGCACAGCGCCAACGGCGCTACACCCTTGGCCCTTCTTTCTGCTGGCCAACTGTCAAGGTTTCAAAATTGTGCAAAAGGGATTTTGCTTGCTAAGAACTCTTCTAATATGCTTGTCTTCTTTTATATTCATCTCTGCCATTTTATTTGTCCTTAGTATGTTTTATTTTATGCCTTTAAAACTGATCTGCCTTCTAACCTCTGTCTTAAGCCTCTAAGCCTGATTTACCTTTACTGTTTGTTGTATCCCTAAGTGGATTTGACCTTGGAACACTGATGAGATAATGACATTTGCTTCTGCATGGACATAAATTCATCCTTTTCATCTTTATCACTTTTATTCTACCCATGTCTCTACTATGGTGAATCTAGATTAGAAAAATTAGGACCCAACATGTGCTCTCTGCAACCATTCCAGTTTCTCCTTCTGACATCCTTAAACTCTGTTTGGAAACCCAAGGGTGCTGATGTGAATATCGAGATGAAAAGAGGGTAACGGAATGGAAGCCTTTGCAAGTGAATGGAAGGAGTGTATGAATGAAGGTCATGGAGGTATGGGCAGGCTCAGATATAAGACCACCCTCAATAGTGAACCCCTTTTTTTATGATTGATTGTCTTTATAAGCAGATGAAATGATGGTAAACAGTGATTCCTAGTTTAAACACTTAGGGCTTATTTTTATGGTTTTCTTTTCTTCCAACTAAATCATGAAAAATGCTTGAAGATATGTTTAGGGCATGTAATTACCCTTGAATCTATTTGGAGGTCCTTTGGCAGGGGTCTGGAACAATTTTGAGGTGATTTGAGCATTTGTAGGGCTTAGAAGCCTTCCTGGCTAAGTGCACAGTGCCAAAGGCTCTCTTCACTGGGCCTGTTGGGAAAGAGTGCAGCATTTTTCCAGGCATGTAGCACCTTTAGAAAATTCACATGGAAAAAGGGTCAAGGGCGCAGCGCCCAAACCCAGGTGCGCAACGCCAAGATGAGTGTGTATTGCTAGGCAATTTTGTCCAATTTTGACTTAAAAACTCTCAATTTATTCTTCTTTTGAAATTATAATGTTTTGCAATGGAATAATGATTGCCTTGAAATGTAGAATGGGCTTTATAGGCACATGGAAGTTTGATTTATCTTTATGAATCCACTTTCTAATGTTTTCAAAGTCACTTTCTATTTTCTTTTCTCACTAATTTTCTTTGAACTTTTGCTTGCAGGTGACTGAAAACACTACCTTTGACCTTTCTTTCACTCCATAAACCATGACAAGCTTATTGAACACTTTTGGGACTTAGCCAGATAGAAGCTTCTTCAAATCCTTGCTCTGTCTGCACCATGGAGTTTCAAACCATGTTTTTTACCTTATTTGACACTTCTAATTTGTAGGTGACTGAAAAGATGATTTGACCTTTCTTTAACTCCTTGAAGCATGATAAATTCACTTTGGAAAACTTTGGGAGGACTACACACAGTAGCATCTTCAAGGCTTTCTATGTTTTCCACTACAACATTCAACTTGTCTTTTTCACCTTTTGTCACTAACCTTCTTACACTTGTTTGCATGCAGGTAACTGAAATGATGAGTTTGAATTTTCTTTTGGTCATGGAGGCATGACAGATTAAGTTTGACACCTTTGGGATGATTTCTCATAGCAGCATTTTCAAATCTTTTTTTCTTGCATCATGGAGTTTTTTACTTACACTTTGTTCATTTAGGCATGGCAAACTCATTTTTTCCAATTCTAGGATATGACCACAGTGGCGTCTTCAGAATCTTCCTTTGCTGTCATCATGGACTTCAACTCATCATTTCACCTTATCTGGCCACCTTCCCAAAACCTTAGGTGTCTAGAGTGCTTTAAGACAATCATCAGTGTTGTCTTATAAGTTCTCTATAGCCCTTTCAAGTTCATTCATTTCTGTCCAGTTCACCTCACCTTTTTTCCCTATTTCATCAGTAATCTCTGAAAGATTTTTCTTCATGTTTGGTTTTTTGGTGTACCTCCTCCATGGTTATTTCTGCATTTGATCATTGCCTGGTATACTGTTGGACCTTCAAGCTCAAAACACCCTAATTTTCTATAAGAACAAGTGTTTCCTGACTTCCTGTAAGTTTTCTTCTTTTTTAGGAGCAGACCATCTACCTTATCAATTTATTCTATTGATGGACCTCTTCACACTCCTATAGAAATGCCAAGGTTTTTCCATTACCTCATGTGCAGACTCTGAAACTGAATGATAGTTTTTTTTGAAAAATCTTTAGGTTTTTCTTGAATAACCATGTATCAACATTTCAATACCTCTGAACCAGATTCTAGCAAAGAAAAACAGTGTCTGAAACACCAATGATGACCTTGGAACATATGAAACCCTAATTGACCTAGTGGGGGGTTCTTTGACCTAACCTTGAAAGGAAATTGACTTTGGAGGCTTCAAGTGAAAACTGAGTATTTGTGAATGTGTTGTATTGAAGATTGAAAATCCAATGTACTTGATTTATCTAAAGGGCCTAAAGAGATAGTTTTGATACCATCAATGCTTTAGGAACTTGGGGATCATGGGCATGAGTTAGGCTATAGGTAACCTTAGATGGAAAGTGGAGTTATGGGTAAGGGGAAAACAGAGTAATGAGGTCATAGGTAGGAATGAAGGATAGAGATGAGAGGCACAAACCATTAAGGAGTTTTTAGGAGTGGCGGGGTGACCATGAAATGAAAAGGTTGATAGAATAGTGAAAATTTTTCTATAAGGATAATGAAGGCAGTGAGATTTCTAAAACTCACAATGTTCAAAGAATGATGTTTTTAGAAATATAAAACCAATCTATAGTCATCTACCAAAAGTGAAAAATACTAATGACTAATAGGGCGTTAAATGATTCTTCTTTGTCTACTAGCGAGTTATACACATCGACGTCTCCTGGGGAAAGGTTGGAAAAGGCCACTATGATGGAGTCGCTTATCACCCAATATTTAGGATTTTTTCTTTGCATAATCCAGTCTATGACTTCTGCACATGGGAAACTTGGAGAGTGAGCTACAACATAGTATATCTTGTACCATTTTACTTGCAGGTATACCTGGTGGTCTGTTAGGTCTTCTGGGAATTCCTGTCTTGCGAATTCTTGGTATAGGTCATACCAAGACATCTTAGCGTTCTTTCAAAATATGCCAGTTGTGTCTTTGTAGGTGGGATTCAGCACTATAGGCACACCATTTTTTGGGGGATAAATTTTTGGGCTCTTGTGTCATCTACGGATTGCTGGAGGCTCCATATCGCTTAGGGCTGAGGAGATATATACGTAATCAAGCTCAGCTTCAACGTCACCTGGCATGTTCAAGAAAAAATCCCACAATAAGACAGATGACATGCAGGAAATAGTATGATTCAGAAAATCACCTGTATAAACTAACTAATGCCTTGGTTGGTCTGGGGCACCAAGTTATCAACAGGATAGGTTGTAGCAGGAAGTTTTAGGTAGCTGCGACCTGCAATGGTCACAAAGGACTTAGAGTGTAGGGGATGCGGCTTGGCGACCTAGTCAGAGGGTCACTCAATTGCGTCAGAGTGAAAGCATTGGCTCAGCAACTTGACAACTTGGCAACTTGGCGACCCAGCGAGCAGGTCGTGAGGTCACTAGGTCATAGGTTTGCTAGGTCACGGGGTCACATTAGGGCTTTCTTGGGTGAAACAGGCTGGCATGACCTTCATGAAGAATTTAGAGAAACAAAGGAAAATGAGGAAATCAAGGTTGAGGAGGCCACTGGAGGTTTTGGAGTAGATTCACAAGGTAGCGGAGAGCAGTCAGGAGGGTCTAGGTTAGCCTGGGCATGATGGGATGACTAGGGAAAAATATGGAGCTTTAGAGGGAAGGGTGGTCTATGGTGAATCACTGCTGATAGGAGCCTAAGGGGTTTAATAATCCTGCTAAGGGAGAGTATTAGGTAGGGTAAGTAGTCAGGTAGACGAAACAATAAATTGCAAGAGGCTTCAGAGACTTAACCAGAAAAAATTCTCTCTGGTTGGGCTATTAGACACTTCGTGAGCTCCCTCCCGCAGGTTGAATGTGACCTACGTGAACCTTGTATATATAAAAATGTCACATGTGTGATCCTTAATGGTGGTCACAAGGGCATAATTTCTAGTGATTTTTGTACATTTGTGACCTTGTGACCTTGCGACTTGGCGACTTGGGGGTCACTGGGTCGCTAAGTCTTATGGTCGCAAAGGTGAGAGATGTTAAACTGATTTGCGACTTAGCGACCTAGAGACCTTGCGATCTAGTCTAGGCCGTTGAGTCGCTAACTCAAAAAAGGTTAAATTTTGAAGAGAATGTGACCTCATGACCTTACGACCTAGATAGGTTGCTAAGTCTCGCATGATCGAGGTTTGTGAAAATTGCGACCTTGCGACCACACTTAGAAGAAAATCAATCATCCAAAAACCAGCTTTTGATCTGAGGTTACCTGCCTGGGGTGGACCCTTTAGGAATAGGGTTGATGCTTGTTGATGAACCTGTTCTCATCCATGCCATCAAAAGCAACAGCGGCTCTGAAATTTTAGACTGATGCCAAATTTCAAAGGGTGGTTTTAGTGGCTACAACAATTGGTGATTCACTAGTAGAACCACGAATCTATGTTTGCGCTAAATCTCTTGGGAGGTGAGTGGGGGGCTTAGCAGGCTCTTCCTTCCATCTTTGTGGGTCCCACTAGCCTCCTCTTTGGCCTTCATGTGTCGTCCTTTCATGTTCATATTGACTCGGACTGCTTCCCACCGTGTTTTGTATCTCGGAGACTGGACAAAAGGGGTTGGAGTAATATCGTGGGCTTCATGGTATTCGATGTAATTTATTTGTCTCTTGTTTTTCTCTGCTACCAACAGGCCTAAGAGAGCCCCGGTAGAGTCACTGCCTAGAAGTCACGAACATTGCTCCGCTGCCAGCGAGCCTAGATAGTACCCCGGTGGAGTCGTCGCATCACCTCTCTGCATAGGAAGACTTTCTCAATCCTTTACCCTTATTTTATGTTCTTATAGAACTTATTTATATGTTCTCAAGGCACTTATTTATATGTGCTCAAGGCACTTTATTTTTGTGGAAAATACTTCCTGGGCAGATGAGGGATCTCGACTTATTTTACTTGCATGAGAGGTTTCTTCTGGCCTTTATTGAGAGACATTTTTTCTTATGTTTTCTTGAATACCCATTCGCCATTCAATATTATCTCTTTCCCTTTTTGTCAAGTCACCCATATCATTAGTGAATTTTCAATATCAATTTTTGAGTTAACACACAGGACCGATCATTCGCACTATGACCCCTTGATTCACTCGAGTTTCTTCCACAAGGTGGTTTTCCAATATCCACCTAGGTCGAAAGGGCTTGAGGGCTGATTCTTTGCAGGTATAAATTCAGGTGTAGCTTTCTGATTGAGTAATAACTATAGACCTTCGGAACTAAGGCATTCAAGAGAGAAGTTCTGGAACCATGCTCGAGGCAAGCTATTTATTGAAAATGATTGAAAACCAACTAAAACACAACACATGTGATAAAGTAAACAAACAAATTAATAATATGATATAGGGTGAGAAGACAGCCCGAGGGTTGTCAGGTGAAATAATTCTTAAGGTCGTGGACGTTCACCGGGAGGGTTTTAGTCCTCCCTTTGTCCTCATGAGCCTTGTCCCATTTGAGGACTAGATCACCAACCTCAAACATCTTGTTCCCAACAGAATTTGTTTCAAACCATTGTTTGATTCAGCTTTGGTGAATGGTGAATTTATCCTGGCTTTTATTCTTTGATCCTCTAGTTTCAGCAGGGTGTCTATGCAGGATTGCAAGGTAGGACACAGGGTGCCATGTGTTTCATGGGATAATTAAAGAGAAATAAGGGAAAGTTTGGGGGGCAATATGTCTTCTTTCCCATAGACCAAGAAGAAAGGTGAGGTCCCCAGAGAATGTTTGGGTGTGACTCAATCAGCCTAAAGGGAATTTCTAAAGGAATTGTTTTAGTTTCGTTGTTGGGATAGAAGATTTTTCTTGATGATCCAGATTAGGTTCTTGTTGGTTGACTCGACTAGGACATTCCCTTGTGGGTAATAATTGGTGAAATGCTTCAAAAAAATACCATTTTCCAAAGTGAAATCATATATCATAAATGATGAAAAATACGTAGCATTTTCAAATATGAGAGAGGTTGGGACACCGAACTAGTCATGTTGTAATGAGTATTGAAAGTTATTATCTCTTGATCGTTGATTTGGCGTAATGGTACCACCTCAACCCACCTCGTGAAATAATATGTGGTTGTAATGATATATCGGTGATGCTTCGAGGAGGGTGGTAATATCTCTCTGATCACGTCTAGACCCCACTGTTGGAATGTTTCTTCTACCACGATAGACTGTAGTGGAGCAGATGGCTGGGCTTCCTTACCGACAATTTTTTGATAAGAGGGGCACTTTCGAGCATAGGCATGAGCATCTCTAAACAGAGTAGGCCAATAAAAACCGGCCTGAATGACATTATGAGCTGTAGGATATCCTACATAATGACCCCTGGCTAGTCCATCGTGTATGTCCTTTAGGACTTGTTGGGTGTCGTCAAACTCCAAGAAACGCAACAAGATGCCATTGTGATGTTTACGAAACAAGTTTCCTTGCAACATCTGATAGGATGCATCTTTTGGAAATTAGAGTGGGATTTAAGGTACCATGGATGAGATATTAAAGGAGGTCTAAGTACCATGATGGGTAGCCTTATGGGGGCATGTTTTCGGTTTGGTACATTTCTATTTCATGTTCCCAACGTTCTCCATCATTGTTTTCCTCGTCGGCAGCTTCAGCAACCATGCTGCACAACCTTTGTCCTTTGACCGTGTGCATGGGTTTGAATTCTAAGTCATATTCTTGAAGGCATGCCATCTAGTTACCTCATCGCTCACCCATTTCTTGTTGTACGAATAGTGAATGGACTGCTAGGTGAGGGACGAACACTGTAACATGGTTCTTCGGGATATATGGCCTAAAATTCTTGACTACCTTATATGCTACATATGCCTGCTTGTCGATGTCTGGATAGTTCAACTAAACGCCTTGCAACCCTGCTCTCATGAAGGATATGGTTTATTCATTGTGGTCGCAATCATTTTGGGTAATAATGGTCACTAGTGATGAGTCTGAGGCAAAAGTATACAAGACAAAGCCTTTGCTGAAATTGGGGCTGTAAAGAGTTGGCGCTTCCACGATGGCTTTTTTAATATTGTCAAATGCTTCTTTCTCGACATGACTCCACTTGAAACTTACGTTTTTCTTGATCATGTTCTGTAGGGGCTTCACAATTTGTGCAAAGTTAAATATGAATTTTTGAAGGAAGTTTATTTTCCCAAGGAAGGATTGCATAGCTTTCTTACTACTCAGAGGATAAATATGCGCAATGGCCTTTACACAATTTGGATCAACCACTATGCCATCCCTGGTTATAATTTGGTCCAACAAATTTCCTTCCGAGACCACGAAAATAATTTTCTTGGGGTTTAACTAGATTCCATATTTTCTACATCTTTCAAAGATCTACTTTTGGTGGAGTAGGTGGTCATACCTGCGTTGCGAGAACATGGTGACATCGTCTAGGTAGACCACCATGCTTTGTCCCATTAATCCTCGAAAAGCAATGTCCATGGATATTTGGAAAGTCACCCCAGCATTGATTAAACCGAAAGGCATGTGCCTGAATGCAAACGTTCCCCACTTAGTTCTGAATGTCATCTTCAAATGGTCGGGCTTGACAACCAGCACCTGGTTGTATCCTAAGAATCCATCTAGAAACGAGAACATCTTTGAGCCTAACACAGTTTGAAGAATTTGTTCCATGGGGGGAACAAGATATTTGTCCTTGTCGGAAGCTCGATTTAGAATTCTAAAGTCTACACACAACCGGATTTCACCAGACTTCTTGCACACAGGGACCAAGTTTGGCAACCATGTCGAATGTCAGACCTTGAAAATGATGCAACCGTCAAGGAGCTTCTTGAGTTCTTTCTGAATCAGTGGCTCCAGGGTTGGGTGCACCTTCCTTAGCTTCTATTGAAACGATCTGATGCATTCCTTCATCGATATCACGTGTTGGATAATCTTCATATCATACGTCTGCATATCATCGTATGTCCAGGAAAAAATGTCTCGATACTTCTTGAATAAATCGACAAATGAACGCCACTCCTCGAGGGTGCACTTGGTACCGATATTGATGAACTTCAGGTCGATGTCTATTCCAAGGTTCACTTGCTCATGTGATAAGGTGGAGCTTTGTACTCTGGTATTAGGTGGCCCTGAGAATTGGTTTTGAAAATTAAATAATTTCTAGAGCGAGACAGCCCCTTTGGGTATAAGGTTGCCTTTGCACTCTTCCCTCTCCTTTTGCAAAGCTAATTCATGTTCCTCTTCTTGGATAACGAAATCTTTGAACACATCTGCGTTTAACATGAAATCTTGCACCTCTTGATCATCATTGAAAACACGCAAATTAGTCAAATTGTCTGGTACCACGGGTTTATATACAATCTCAATAGAAAAACCATCCCTTCATGTGGTAAACCTAGCGGCAGCGTTGGCCAATGTATCAGCCGAAAATTTATGCATCCTAGGTACCAACTTGATATCAAAAGAGTGGAAAGAAGAAATCAAACACCCTACCTATTGCTAATATCCCTTCAAATGAAAAGATAGACAATGGATGTTGCTACTTACCTGTTGGGTGATGATTTCAGAATTTCTGATTACCTTCAGGCAACTAACTTTGAGATTGGTTTCTTTCTTGAGCCCTAGTATTAGTGCTTTGTACTCGGAAGTATTGTTGGTGCATTGGAATTCCACCCTGTAAGAGATCATAAAATTATTCTTCTAGGGGCCTATCAAGATATAGCTAGCACTGTCTCCATCATGGGTCTTGGAGCCATCATAGTATAGGGCTGAAATTTTGTTCTGGGATGCTTCTAGTTTTCATGTGTTTATAGACAAGGTACCCAAAACAGAGGTGTCGGGTGAAATTTCAAGCGTGAGGGGATGAGGTGTAGGACAAGGGAGTAACTCCAACTAAGCATCTGGAGAGATAGAGGATTGGATGGCTTGGCAACACCCAAATGCAGCCTTTAAGAAGAACATTCCTAAATCTTCTTGCGCAGAAATAATGGGCTCATTGATTGCTTCAAGGTCAGTGACAGTGTGCTTCATGTATGGTTCGCTATTGACCCAGATTTTGTTGTTTCTCCCTTTGTACGAGAGCCACAAATAGGACCAGTCTGTGGTGAAGTAACCTTGTAGCTTACTTGACAAATATCAGCTTAGTAGCAAAACATAGGCCTTAGGATTGTCTACGAAACCTATGTCGATGCACTGATGAACTCGAGAGTCTGAGGAGAGGTGGATTAGCTAACTCGCCCATAGTAGGAACTTGAGACCTGTCTAGTTGAATGATTCTAGCATAAGTATTCTTGGGACAGATATTCAAATTTTTTCATACAGATAGGGGCATGACGTTAGTAGATGCCTCGAACTCAATGAGGTAGTTATGGACATTAAAATTAAAAATCTCGAATGACAGGAGGAACGGGGGCGTCGATCCTCGTGAATTGGCATTCACATCAATGACAATGGATTGGAGGATTACAAAGGCTTGGGAAAGCGTAGAAATGATATTTTTTGATGTGGGGGTAGACCTACTTGCTAAGGAAGGGTTAGAAAAATATTTGAGAATCAAATCGCGTTGGTTGTCTGTTCAGGCAAGCTCATAAAGTGATATATTGGCCCACATTTTCTGCATGTCTTTGATAATGTTGTACCTAGGCTTCGAGTGTGAGGGTCCCTCTGTGGGAATGTTGGGAAAATTTGGGGATGGCCCAGCTTTAGGCGTGCCCCAGGTGGTAGTTAGGTTGGTCTTCTCGGATGTAGGAGTCGAGGCCTAGTTTTCCTTTTTCGGGGGCAGGATATTTCTCAAAAATTCTTTCCTTTTCTCTTCAAGAGTGTGATCGACTACTGGACCTTTTCTCCTTAGGTTGTATATTTGGGGGGCTTGGATTGGGGATTGTCGGCCATATTAATTTTTTCCATGGATTGGGGCTTTTCCTTGCAGATCACATCAAAGGTCAGAACCGTCAACCCTAGATTTTGATTGGGGGGGAAAATTTCTTCCTCAACTGGGTTAGCTTCTTCCTTGGGTTCTCCTATCATCTCATCTTCTAGTAGTTGATTCACCACCGCAGTCAAGCTATTGATCCATTGGGGGAAATTCCTCTCTGAGTGGGAAGCTTGGTGGAAAGAAAAAAAGTTATCTTTTCCAATCTCCTCCACATAGAAGTTCGTGATTGGATTAGGAGGAGGACGATTTGGTGTACTATTGTTCCTTCTAAAGAAAGGCTTTTGCAGCTTCATACCTGACGCAGTGTCATTTGTTTTCCTTTTCAGATTTGAGACTTCATTTGTTAGGATCTTTAGGAACTTAGCGATACTTTCGAAGTCAAAGGGGTATTTATCCTTGTCTCTGGGTTTACTGGCCAAGTGTTGTGCCTTCTTTCCAGCAGATTTTGGGTCGTCACGATTATCATGATCTAAATCTCCTAAGGAAATCATATATTTCTCTACAGTGAGATTTGTGGTGAAATTATTGGCCAGGGTAATCCTGGCTTCATGTTTAACAAACACATAAATGTCTCGTGGTGGTGCCCTTGTGTAATAGTCTATAGTGATGGAATCATCAAAGACCATGTTCGGGGGAAACTTGTTTAGGATGGTCGCGAATCGCTGATTTAAATCTTTGAACTTTTCCTTCTTTTGGCACTTCAAGGTGCTCAACTTTGTGAGTATCATAGAAGGGGTCTTGTCCTCAGAGAATTTCTCAAGGAGCATTTAGAAAAATTATTCCCAAGTCTCAATGGAGGCGACAGGCAAAGAGCGATACCAGGTAGCAACTTTGTTCTCTAGGGTGTGTGGAAAAAGTCGGCTTGTTACATCATCGTACTGCATTCTCATCATCTACAGGGTGAGGTAGAAGTTACTAATGTGGTCTTCGGCTAATTTCCCCCTTTAGGGATCAAACTTGGGTAAGTGCTTCTCTGGGTGTTGGGACATGTCGTGAAGCAGACCTTGGACGCCCAAAGGGGATTTTTCCATCCAGGCTAGGGGTTGCACTTGCCTCGCCATGTGAAAAGGTGGAATTATGAAGTGCTCAGCTTCATTTTTAGACTCGCTCCTAGCACTAGAGCTAGAAGCGTCACCCTCATGTTGGGAGTGCATGTATTGATTTTAAGGAATCCTCAGATTTTCAATATTCCCTTTGTTCCTTAAATTCTTGAAACCACTAAAATTCTTGTTGAAAATAAAATGTTGTCGATTCAGGTTTCGGTGGAGGTGAAGGGTTTGGTATGTATTTTGACCATTCCCTCAGCCCCTATTCCATCGACCTCTTCCAAACCCCCCTCGGGTGGGTCATTCGCCTGGGTATTCTTGTGCAAAGGAGGATTAGCCTGGGGACTGATATTTTGTTGGGGAATAATTGGGACCCTAGTGGCAGTGCTCTAGATGCCTCCTCCGCTGACTCCTCGGGGGCTCTCGGAGCCTTTAGCTGAGATCCCATCGGCTGAATCCGCGTAATCCTCGAGCATCAGGCTTATAAGTTGAGGTATCGAGTCGACTAGGACACCCTGGCGGGTGTGATGTGTCTCGGAGGTTCGTGGTTTGGATAGGGAACTCATAGTGGGGAGGCTTTGGAGACCTCTGATGAGATAACAGATGAGTAAACAAAAATATCTTAACTGGTCTGTCGTGACTTTGTGGAATGGGGGTTCCTCCTCAGGAGGAGTATCTTCAAGGGGTGGAGGATCGGTGTTACCAAAATCGATATCTCCCAGGGACATGCCTATAAACGGTTTTTGAGGGGTTTGCAGAGGGATGTTACTAGGTTACTGGGAACCTGCAATCATGCCCTCCTTCTAGCGCCAATTGTGTTGACGGGTAAATGTGACTTGCCAACTGTAAAGCGATCTCCCTGGTGTAAAATCCCAGCTAGACTCTACACCATTTATTGTAGGGATCCCATCTGGTATGTGGGTCCAGTTGCCATCATATTCGTAAGAGATATACCTTTTCTCGGACGGAGAGGAGACTGGCAGTTATGGGAATGTACGACTGTTGAACGAAACAAATTCGGTGATCGATGAGTACCCTGTGAAATAAAATACCATGAATAGCAAAGAAAAATTGAAAGCATGGAACTTAAGGTAAGTATTGTTAGCAAAAATTCACTAAGATCGTACTCATACGGAGGTCCACTTAAACATATGAGAAACAATTCACTATGATCAAGTGTCTCTTAATCATCTAAGCACATTTCAGTAGAGATTTAGGCATACATCAATAAACCAGGTCATTAACATATTCCTATATTAAACCATCACACATCATCCACATATCAAAGGGAGTTCAAATACATAAACAATGCGTAAACATAAATGTACACCAATCAGTTAAAGAAAACATCATTCATTCAAAAGGACTATATTCATGGCGTCAATACACAAAATCCTCTGTTAGATCCAATAGTGAGATCCAAAACACTCCTTTGTATTCATTCCTGGAATGTACATTCAATTCTATACAATTATCTCTCTCAAGAGTCCAAGAAAAAAGTCCTTACAATCTCTCATGAGGTAATACATATAAGGAAAAAATGACTTTTGGGTTAACCCCTACCTTTCGTCTCATTGACAGTTAGGATGACCTGCGACTTGCAAGCTAGTTCGGGCCACGACCTGTAACCTCGAGGCATTTGCGACCTACGACTAAGCAGGAGCTACAACTTGCTACCTGGGATTTCTAGCCATTTCCATCTAGTTCTTTTTTTAGGGGAGAAGATTGATGATAGATAAAGCTAGAGCTTCCACCCCTTGTTGCTCCTTGAGATACATCTACCAGTTGGTATTTGGTGGCTATCGGGGTGAGCTGAGGCATGTCTACACCAAGACTATGCAGGCATTCAAGAGCATCGGGAACTAGCTTGCGCTTCTTCAAATTGATCTAATTGGACAGTGAGGCTAGCTTTGAGTAAATCCTGATCGGCTCCACAATGTATTGTGTAATGTTTTCCTTGGTAACTGGAAGGTCCTTTGAGCCAGTTGCCTGTCTGATTAGTTCTAGGAATAACTGGATGTCCTAAAATACCTTTTCTCAAATCTTCTGTTAGTTTAGCGTACCAATGGAGGGTATGTGATAAACTTTCACTATTGAGTCGATGTCGCTTATGAGATGTTCATATGCGGTCATTACTTTGTCCACATCTTTTGTGAGCTTGTCTCAGGATTACAACTTCATACACATTTGTACCTTGTCATTTTGGGTGTGGATCCAATCCCTCTTTGGCAGAGTGGCAGGGGCTTATGGGTACTTCTCAAACCATTCTAATATGTTTTCAAGTGTTGTTGAGGCCTCCTTTAGCTCGCCAGATTTATTTCTTGTATCTACCTATACTCCAAGCATGTTTTGAGGATATTGAAAATTTTGGGGATTTTGTTGAGGAACCGTTGAGGCATTCTTGGCTGCTAAGGTCTCCTTGGTGCCATATAGTAGAGAGAATCTACTCCTTGTATTTCTTCTCCTTGCAATTCTTTTAACTTGGGACATTTTTCTGTTGCATGATTTTCTATGCATATTCCACATACTTGTATACCTTGCAAAGGACATTCCCTAAGTAGATGTTTTTGTCTACACTTTGGACAAAAAATTGCTAACATTTTATCTTGCTCTTCTTTCTTTTTCTTAGCTCTCAAAACATCTACTTGTGTACCCAAAGTACTCAAGATATCTGTCTTAAAATTTTCTAACAGGCTTCCTATCTCTGCTCTTGTTATTGCACTTGCTGCAGATTTGGAAGCTTTTGATGAAATATCTCTTTTCCCACTCTTGGCTCTTCCCCTAGAGTATTTTTGACATAATTCAGAAATTTATTCAAATGGTAAATTAGAAATATCTCCTTTTCCCATTACATTAAGAATGTCTAAATACTCATCTCTAATACCCTTTAGAAAAATAGTGTGGATGGTATCAGAACTAAGAGAATGATGTTAAGATATTTGTAAATTGTAAAGGAATCTTTCCAAATATTCCTCCAAACACTCATCTTCTTGTTGGGACATTCTGAAAATTTCTTCTTTCGAGTCTCTAGCTCTTATGTAAGCTTGATACTTTTCAGAAATTTTTTCTTCATATCTTCCCAAGAAGCTATCATGTGTTCTCCGAATCCCATGAACCATTTCAAGGTTGCAGCTTTTAAAGTAGCAGGAAAAAGTCGAAGTTTATGTGTATCATCAGTATATCCATATGTTCTACATAAGATCTCAAACTCAAACATGAATGCATCAGGATCTTCCGTTGACATTCCATAGAAATTAGGCAATACTGAAGGTGAAATATTCTTCATTTTTATTTCTTCTCCAAGCATTTCTCTTGCATCTAAAATAGGAAAGCCAAAAGTAGTTTCTTGATCATTGTTAACATCTTGCTCATTTTCTTGTGTTCTCCGATTTTGGTTTTCTCTTCTTGCTTCTTCCTCTATTATTCAAAGTGCTTCTCCTCTTCTATCTTCTTCTGCCTTTCTTTCTGCTTCAATTCTTCTTTCTTCTTCTCTTTGTCTTCATCATTCCCTTTGTTGTCTTTCATATTATAATCTCTGTTCAGAAGGCATGTTTAATCTAGTTGATCCTTCTCCATCTTCATCCATTACTTGTTCAAAGAATTGTAGTGTTTCAATAGGAGGTTGGCTTTGTATTTCTTCCACTACTTTGATTTCCTCAAGGACATGTTGCTATAGTTGTTCAAAAGTTGGTTTTCTTATGTCTTTTTGTTTCCAAACAGAAGGAGGTTCTTTAGGTGATTTCTTTTTCTTTACCTCCAAGGCCAACAAGATTTGTCTTTCAACTAAAGTTAATCTCTGTCCTGATCTCTGTTTTTCCTCTAACTCTTCTATAGTAGGTTTTCCATCAACTGGTGTTGTTAGTCCTATGGATGAATGAATTTTTGGGGGGTTTTGTTTCACAAATATACCTTTTTGATCTCTATCTCTAGGTGTAAGAAAACATTACTTGAATATAAAAACTATGTTTTGGTTGTTTTTGGTGATTTTATGTTGTTTTTATCTTTTAATCTTTTTGTCTTCCTATTTTGACTGTTTTTGAAATATGCTTCCCCCAGAAACGGCACCAAAATGTTGAGTCAATTTACTGTTGTAAAATAACGCAAGTATTTATTATCAATCCAGGTTAGTGGAACTTAGAAGCATCCCCAAAGCATATGGGTTTCAGTTGTGATCAATTCAGAAAATGGTTTATTGATGATTAGGGAAATGCATATTACAAATATAAATCTAACAAATAATTTCTAAATTCTAAACAATAGATTAAGATACATGAAGTAATAATTGAAGAGTCTCTTCACTAAAAGAGGTCCTGGTTGTCCTTCATCATTTATTTCATTTATCATCAACACTATTGTGAAAACAGGAATTTAAATAAACAATAGATTAAGATACATGAAGTAATAATTGAAGAGGCTCTTCACTAAAGGAGGTCCTGGTTGTCCTTCATCATTTATTTCATTTATCATCAATGCTATTGTGAAAACAAGAATTCAGTAAAGCAGGAAAGATTAATCTTATTTTTGAACTCTTAATCAGATAGAATATGTATTTAACTTAAATATTGGTTTGTCTCTTCGTATGCAGAATAGAAACAAGATTAAGATCCATCAACAATCAAAGCATGTAAAGACATGTAAAGATGAATTCTAACTGTAAATCTTGATTAGACAGAAAGAGTGCTTAACTTAAACACTTGTTTGTCCTTTCATATGCAGGTTAAGAATGATCATTAGATTCATCAATACTTGAAAATAAAAAAATTAAACATAAGAAAACTAATTCAGAAATTACAGCTACAAAATAAACTAAGAAGTGCACTTAGCTCGGTGTGGGGGCCCTCCACCCTTGCCTTGCACACTGAAGGTAAGTTTAGATACTTAAGACTTCAATCAATCAACCAGCATGTACAACATCAAAATATGATAGAACAGATCTTCAATTATGTCTCCAAGTCTTAGAAATAATAATAATAATTCATACAAGTTCCATATCAAAGCCTTCAAATTTTGAGGCTTAAATAGATAAAATATCCAAAAAAACCATATAAAATAGCTCAATTAATCATAACTATCCTTACCCTATCATATCAAGTCGAATTCATCTACCAGATCCATCATAATCTAGAAAATCCCACAAAATAAGAGTTTTGACCTAGTTTCTAGGGATCCTCCATAAAGACTGGTCCTGTTTAACTACCTTTGACTAGGCCTATTAAAGCTCAATTTGACTATGCCAAAATGTGTACTCTTATTCTTAGTTCCCGAGCTTTCTAGAAACATATCCAGCTTGAGCCCAAGTGTCCTGCACATATGCAAACCATAATGCTATTACGGGAATTTTTGCTGCTGTCCAAAAATGCTCTTAGATTCCAATTTTTACAAAAACATCTAATAATTAAAAAACATAAATTAAATACCTGTATATGCATCTTTCGGTCAATATGACGTCAATGTGATGGTAAATGTATGGATAATATCGAAAAATAAGGTGTATTTCCTAAATAAAAAGAGATCAAAAAAGAGATAAAAAACGAGGATGAACAGTGGAGCCACTGTTATCACTCATAAAATTGTGAAACATTACTTGACATGGTCATATAGTTCACTCATAAAAAGGATAAGGTCTACTTAAGCCTTTTCAAGTTGGTATAGTAAAATTTCATTTTTTACATGTTTAACCTATCCTAAGGTTCATGGTCACCTCCATTTATGTCATGTCATGTCCCATCAGTCCTCATATGGTGTTAGTTTTCATTCCCCATGCATTTAAAATAAAAAAAAGGTGCTTGTGTCAGTTTTTCAATTTTTCGTAGCATTTAATATAGCAAAACAATAGTTTTCGCTACGAAACTGCCTAATAGTTTCGTAGCGAATTCGTCAGAGGTTAAACTAACTATGCTACAAAAATCAGTTTTCTTACCTGTCTTGTCAAATTCAATATGAAATTCCATTCCATGATTGGAGGAGTTAGGGTGGAGGTCATTCGAGTCTGTTATGGTTAATTCAAAGGTACATAGCCATGTCTGAGGTCATCATTACCCTTTTTGGCATGTATGTGTCATGATTAAAGCATGAGCTGTCAGTGAAACCATAAAACCTTACCCTAATTATCCTTTTTTCATATTTTACTTTATCTTTGCATGTAATTCTATCTTTGGAGAGTTGCTTCATCGAGCCAAGCAGGTTGCTGGTAGATTTTAACATTACAGGTGTCATCAAGAAAACAAGGCTGTGAAGATATAAAGCACCCATGGCTGCAAGAAGGAAAACAAAAAAAGGTGGTCATTGCCATAGGTATGAGCCCATGGACATGAGTTTACTCAATGAAGACCCAACTTCCATGGAGGTTTTCAGAAGAACTGGTTGCTTGCAATTATGTCAGAGGTTGCAAGGCTTTCATCTACAGGTTTCCAAGGATTTTTCTACCAGCTTCACAGGAAAAGTTTCAAAATTTGGAATTCTGAACCTTACAGTGACACCAGAGAGCATCTCATCAGCAACATAAATTCCTATAGGAGGGGAACAGTGGTTTAAAGGCATAAAATTCACAATGCAGGATTTCAAAGAGTTTATCAAACCAGAACACAGTGAAATTGACCTAAAAAATGCTATTCCTAGGAGTTTCATGAAGGAAAATTACTTAAAGCTACTGATGGTCATCCATAAGTATTTTACCTGTGAAGGAAGGTTTCACATGGTCTACTCCTATCATCTCAGGCTTCTTCTACATTTTTTGGGTAAGAGGTTACTAGACTTGCCTTTTTATTTATACAAAAGTCTAGGGAAAATTTCAGATAAGGTTCAAATCAAAACAAAGGGAAATGAAACTTCTCTTTTTCATCATGTTTTGATTAAGATGTTGGTGTTAGAGGAATTGAAGAGATTAGACAGAGATTGGAAATCCTTCTTGTTCATGAGTGGTTATGAAATTGATTTTTTCACTCCTAAGAAAGCCTCCAAACCTAGAAACATTTCATCACCAGTTGTGGTAGAGGAAGTTGAAGAAGGAAATAGATCATCTCCTCCAGAACTAGTGAGCATAGGGACATAACCTTTGCATAATATTGACACACCTAAATCATCACCTGCAAAACAGAAGTAGATAGTCAACAAACAAGGCAGCAAAAGAGTCATTAGGAGCCAGACAATGGCAAAAGGAAAATGGGAAGATATCTTGCATGCAATTGACATTGAAGAATCACCCATTGTGAAAGCTAAAGACATTGAAGATGGAGGAATAAAGCTGAAGAAAGGTATGACAACTAAAAAATTAGAGTTTGCAGGTGATGATGTTGGTTTCATTTTTCAATGTAGGAAGCCAATGACCAGACATGTAATAAAGGTCATGGAAAGCAACAAAGAGACTGAGAATATCAATGAAACTGCCCAGGAACCAAGCATCATAGATCTGTCTTCACCTGCAAAAGAAGAATTGGTTATCAAACAAAGTAAGGGTAAATAAGAAGTTATTGAAAAAACATAAATTGAAACCCTTAAAGAATAGTTGAAGGAGGCAGGTAAGGAAATATCAATTTTGAAGCAAGAGACAAAGAACCATAGAGCTAAGAAGGTTAAGTTTTAACAAATGAGGAAAATTTGGGAAGATCAAGTCACAAGTGTTTCAAATACCTTGGATAATACAGAAAAGTTGATAAAGTGGACTTATCCACTAAGAGGAGAGGTTAAACACATCAAAAGGATTAACTTGCACTTTCAATCCAAGAACAGGGCATTAAAGGACAAATTGAAAGACCTTCAGGAGAAATTGGATCTGATTCATGTGGAGTTGGAAAAGAAAGGATTGAAGATGACAGTGGTAGAAGAGCCCATGATTAGTCAACTGATTGTAAATGAGGAGGAAACACCACAAGAGTAATAATTCAAGATGGAATATGTTTTAGGAGGTTCATAACATGCATACAACTCAAATTTTTCAGTTGGAGAACAATTTTTGAAGACCACCTTGAAAACAACTTTTTATGGTTTTTTACACAGTTTCGTAGTGTACCTCAGGCTTGAGGCCAAAAATACGCTACGAAAATTCCTATAGGTGCTTTTTTGCATTTAAACTAAGTTTTGGCATGTTTTAAGGAGGGAGATTGATAGTTTGTAAAGTGTCATGGCATACTAAAGATGTTGGAACAACAAAGAAGTCAAGAAGATTGATGGAAAAGACATTTTTCTGACGCTACTAAAACTTGCTATGAAACTGCCCTGTTTTCATAGTGAGCAATTGTTGAAGGAGTTTGAGCATATTAACAGCATTTTTTGCCACCGAGAGAGCTCTAGCATGTTAGTGGACCTTATTATCATATATTCATGACTCAAAGAGAATACCACACATCCAGCTCATCAGTCAAAACATCGTTAAAGATGAAGTTCATCTATTCCTGAAAAGTAGGATTATGTTCCACAAATCTAGGAGTGCTTTAAAGGTGTAAAGTGGTGGTGAACTAAGGTCATTTGTAATTCAAGCATGTGACATTCATGATGTAACCATTATGTAATTATTTCACTAATAGGATAAAGGAATGTAATAAATAGGAGATAGAGTCCTATTAGGATTTTGTTTTCTTTAAGGATAGCTGTCAGTTTTCTATTTTAAGTTAGTGATTTCAGCTATGATAGGTGTCAAAGTAGAATTCGAGGATCTAGCCACTAGGCAGATCATCCATATTGTAAAGAATTTCTATTTATAAACAAAACATCGAAGAAGAAAAAGGTTGGAGAATATTGCACCAAATTGTTGCTTGTATGTTTCATTCATTTTTAGTAATACAAAAGTGACATTCTACTTCCAGACCTGATATTCTCACAATTTTTTTGATGTGTTATTGATCTATGTCCTTATGGTTAATCACTTGCAGTATATTTCATCACTAATTAGTCAGAATTCATAACATTATGCTCTGACTTCCTTTAGTGGTGAAATGACTATGTTTTCCTATGTTATGTGTGTGAATTATCTCTGTTAAAAACCTCTATCTGCCTTAGCTTCCATGTGAAGAACCACTATCACTAAAACTACTGATTGTTGACACCATAAGCCCAATGGTAGCAAGCCTTCATTTTTCAACCTGCAATCATACAAAAAAAAAGTTACAATTCCATAGAGTTAGCCATCTCTGGTACTATCATTATTCAAAATCATAAACCCCCATTGAGAGAGCCCTCTCAAACTAAAGAGGCTAATCTTCAGTTAGAAGTGGTTTGAAAGAGTTACATTAAGTTGATTGATGAGCAATCAATCAAGATCAATTTGCTGATAACAACTTCCATTGAGCTTGTTTTGAAAAATTGATTTATTCTTTTCTGGATAGTGGTTACCCTCCAATAGTTTAAAGGTTAAAACCCATAGGCTTACCTCTCTTTTACGAACAAAATATAGGCCCCATATATATAAGCAATATATCATAGTCAAAATATTGGAACTCTTATCACCTCAAGAATGGTGATTCATACATTAAATCTGTAACCATAATGTAACAAAGTATTATAACACATATACCATAAAACCTTCCCTATTTAAAAATAAGACGAAAATAAAAGTGTGGAAAATGTGACAATAAAATCCTAAACTCTTAAGTTTAATGTCAACATATCAATATAAAACATAACAAGGATGTTATAATCTAGACCTAAGAAATTACAAAAAATAATACTCTTGTTAAATAAATAGATTTATGTTCTTATCCTTTAGTAAAAACAAACAAGATTTAAATGAGCCTTGAATGAAAAACATGTTTCTTTCAAAACCCAAAATTTGCTAATTATAACTTAAATGGATATTGTTGTAATTACAACTATTACTTTCTTTTACTAAATAATGTCCACTTAATAATAATAATAATAAGCAGCATTTTCAAACTTAACTATAGTCATTCACAAGTAAAAAAAACTAATTACTCCTTGCTAAAACAATAATTGTACTATAGTCTAAGGCCAATTTAATATAAGCAACAACATTTCTACAATTTTGATCATGACCCCTCCCTCCTTGGTCCAATATCAATTGCCACATAAATGAAGAATCTCTTATAATAAGTCCTAATTACCCAAATTTGATATGATAAAGTTAAACATATCCAATTCCAAAATCATACCCTAGAAATGAAATCAAATACTTGGAGACTTTGATATAGCTCAAACCTTGACACTCCCATAAGTGAGTTTGTTCAGTCATGGATATTCAACTCTGAATGTAGGTAATGTAGAATTTGAAAATTGATAGATAAATTTAATATTTTTGCAATCTCTTTATTGACATTTCTTCATAAAAATTGTCTATTCAGGACATATCATTAGCATGCATTGATAGGTCACACATTCTCACCATTCCTATTTTTTCCATGTACTTCTAATTCTTGTATGATTGCTATTTTCAAAGCTTTGGAGGAGAAACAAACTGACAAAACTAGAGAGAGCAATAGATCCCAAAAAATATTGGAAAATTTTGTATGTTTCTTTTCATTCTTTCCTATAACTATTGAAATAGATGACTGAAAATGCATAATCCCATCTCTCCTAGGGCTATTTTAGCATGGAATATTTTGATTATCCTCCCTAGATCAAATTCATATTATCAACATTATGTAAGTATATAATTTTTCTTGTTTTTCTTGTTTTGTAAATTTTTATTTTCATTGAAAATTCAAGTGACATCAATAAAAATAACAATTTACGAACAAAATTAATACTATGATTTATTTTAATTAGAGTTATATTTAATTACCAACATAATTTACAAACATTTATTAAGAACATTAAACAAATTTTTGTAATGATAAGCAGATCTATTAACACTATTTTACACATTTTTTTTCTAAAGATGTGCAAGCTAATTTCACATAAAAGTATATAAAATTAATAAATATATTAAAAAATTTTAGTTACACATTTCTAAGGTGACTCATACTTGTTTGAAATGAGTAATTTTGTCCACTTTATACTGGTGTGAAATGAGTAATTTTATCTACCTTATACTTATTTGAAATGAGTAATTTTGTCCACTACCTCTATAACCTTTAAAGGTATCCATATTGTCATATCTTGAGAATACATTTTATAACCAACTAATTTACAGATTAAAAAAAAAAAACTTAATTTAAAAATATTAAAAATATATTTTTATAATACTTAAATTTAATAATAAAAAAAATATTTTTATTATCTTATATTTTTAAAAAGTTGTTTTTTTAAAGAATTGAATTACTCAAATTTTAGATATTTGAATTTAAACTATATTGATGCATTCAAAAATAATGGAAATAATATAGTTATTATTTACAAAGATAAAACATACATGCATGATAAATTGTGCATGAGAATAAAGAAAATGAAATCCAGTCAATTTACTTTATCTTCTTCACCTTACAGACGATAAAAATATTTAAGCCCGACAAAATTTTAATCACTATAATTAAGTGAAATGTAGAGCTAACAGGTAGTGATAAAAGAATACATACATATTGGTTAATGACGGAGCTCTGTTGTTGGAATTTCTGATAATTCCAAAACAAACACTGAGAGAATAATACTCTCCTTCAAAGACAGAGAATTAAAAAAAAATTGCTCACTGATAGACAGAGTTGACACAAACTGATTCTATTTCATTAACTGAAATAAAATCTATTACAAAAACTTGATCTTCCTCCTCTGAGGGATTACACTGTGACTGCTACAAAATGTAGTGCTTAAAGGCTCTCTGTCTCTCTTACAAAAATGCACTATGTATGTGCTTTTACAAAACTCTGTCTCACTGTTTTTAACACACTGCTATGTATTACATTAGCTCTCGGGCTCACATAGTCAACAACACTGTATGTTTTAACACATTGTCTTTTTTGTTTGCACTTTTTTTTTTCACTGCTATAAGCCTTCGGGCTTTTCATTACATATGGCGCAACATTAACAAATAATAAACACACTATAGAAATATATATACATATATTATAAACTATATATTTTATAATATATGTTCATATCCGTTTGAAATGTATTGCATAGCCAATAGTTAAAAACGTTGGTCGTGCGATAAAAAAACATAATATAACATAAAAATTTTAACAAAACATACACCAAGCCTTCCGCCCGGACTTCAAAATCAATAAACCATTTTTCATAGAAAGTTCATGTCACAATCCTACATGACATCACCAAGGCAAAATTCCATGCGAATGCCACCCTATTGTTTGATTGTTGGGGCCCGCAGATTCCAAACAGTTTATGAGCCAAAGTTCATTGAAAATTCCCGTAACAAATGGTTGTGCTGATGTCATGGCCAAATGTAACGCGAAAATAATCAAATCTGTTTTGGGTCCGGTTTTTACAGTGCTGATGTCAGCACCAAACCAACGCGAAGAAAATTGATTGGTCCATGTCCCCTATGAACTGGTGGTGGGACCAGCTGCTGCGTGGCCCAAATAAAACATTAAAATAAAATTTTCCTGTGCAAGTTAAAAACTCTGTTTCCAAAATAAAAGGACTGTAAGGGTTTTCGAATTGACTATTTAGTAAAATTAGCAAGCGGCGTTTGACAAAATTCATTAAAACAAAAATAGCAATCAGCTGTGTTCAGAGCGGTTGAAGTTAACACTTCAACACTCCCCCTTAAGTTCAACTACTGGGTTATCTGTCATACCCATGCATTTCCTCAAATATTCAAAGCTTTTCTGCCCCAATGGCTTTGTCAGTATATCTGCAAATTTCTCCTGAGTTCTGCAATGTTTCAAAATAATTTCTCCATTGTTCAATAGCTCCCTGATGTAGTGAAACTTAGCATCTATGTGCTTTTTTCTTTTTTAAAACACAGAATTCTTAGACAATGCTATGGCTGAGCTATTGTCACAATAAATCACCGTGCCTTTTACCTAGTCTTGACATAAACTCCTCAACATTCTTCTCATCCACATTGCTTGACATGCTGCTACTATAGCTGCCACATATTCTGCCTCTGTTGTAGACAATGCTATAATAGGCTATTTTTTAGAAGCCCATGAAATAGCTCCTGAACCCATATGAAAAACATAACCAGATGTAATTTTCCGGTCATCTACACTTCCAGCCCAATCACTGTCAGTGTATCCAATCAACTCAAAATTTTCTAAAGTAGTATATAAAATACCATACCTTTTAGTTCCTTTCACATACCTCAAAATTCTTTTTGTTGCCTGCTAATGTGCTTCTTTTTTCCTCTCCATGAATCTGGAAATTAAACTAACAACATGCATAATATCAGGCCTAGTTGTAGTCAAATACATGAGGCTGCCAACTATGCTCTTGTACAAACTAGGATCAAAATCCTTGCTGTTGTCCTCTTTTCTGAGTTTCAATCCCATTACTGTGGGTGTAATTGCTGCCTTGCAATCCTGCATGTTAAATCTTTCCAAAATTTCATCTACATATTTAGCTTGAGAGATAAAAATCTTATTTTCATTTTTCTCTACTTCTATTCCTAAGAAGTATTTCAGCAAACCCATATCAGTCATTTCAAATTCATCCTTCATGACCTTTTTAAAATTTTCAATGAGGTAATCATCATTACCTGTGAATATCACATCATCAACATATAAAACAACAATCAGCATCTTACCATCTTTCTCCTTGATGTATAATGTGGGTTCTCCTTCACACTTTTCAAACTCATTTTCTAGTAGATAGGAATCTATCCTACTGTACGATGCTCTTGGTGCTTGTTTCAGCCCATAAAGAGCTTTCTTCAAGCTGCAAACTTTGTGTTCTTGGCCCTTTTTCTCATAGCCTAGAGGTTGTTCAACATAAACCCCTTCCATCAATACTCCATTTAGGAATGCTAATTTTACATCCATTTTTTTTGTGCTGCTATGGACAACACTGCTCTCACTGTTTCCATTCTTGCAACCAGTGAAAATGTTTCCTCATAATCTCTTCCATGTTGCTGCTTATATCCTTTGACAACAAGTTTGGCCTTGTGCCTTTCAATCTTACCTTCAGCATTTCTTTTGGTCTTGTAGACCCATTTCACTCCAATGACTTCCTTACCTTTTGGAAGTTCAACCAAATCCCATGTTTTATTTCTCTCTATGGCATTAATTTCTTCATCCATAGCATCTATTCATTTCTTATGTTTTATAGCTTCTTCAAAATGAATAGGATCATCAACATGACAATATAAATAAAATAAAGAGTTCATACCTTCATTTGCTGCCTCTTTCTCATAAATATCATTCAAATTATTGAATCTTGTTCCTCTTTCATTTGGTTTACATGTGCTTGAAGAAGCACTCAAATTTTCTCCTTATGGTGTGCTTGGAGAAGCACTCTCATTACTTCTCAAGGGTGTTCTTAATATAGCTTATGGTGTCCCTTGCTGCCCTTGTGTTGGTGGAGGTAGTGGTGCTAATGATGTATGTATTTCAGCCATATCATCCTCATTTTCATCATGAGACAAACAACTCTTTACATTGACTGTTTTCTCAATGCTTCCATCCCAAGCTTCTTCTTCAATAAACTGAACATCTCTTCTCATAATAAATTTCTTGGTGGATGGGTTTTACAACCTATAAGCTTTGGATTCCTCACTGTATCCAATAAAAATACACTTCTCCCCCTTGTTGTCCAACTTCTTCCTTAGCTGATCTGGAATGTGTGCATAAGCCACACAACCAAAAACTTTCATGTGGGTGACACCTTGTTTTATCCCACTCCATGCTTCTTCTGGAACTCTATTCATCATTTCTTTTGTTAGGCATCTATTTAGTACATATGTTGCACAATATACAGCTTCAGCCCAATAATCATTTGGAAAATGTTTTGCCTTCAGCATACTCCTTACCATATCCATGATGGTCCTATTTTTCCTTTTAGCAACTTCATTTTGTTGCGGTGTGTACCTTGCTGTAAATTTCTTGTGTATGCCATTTTCTCTACAAAAATGCATAAATTCTTTAGAGATATACTCACCTCCTCTATCAGTCCTTAAGGCCTCAACAAGTGCTTTAAAATTGCAGAAATTTTCAAACACTTCACTTTTATATTTCAAGAAATAAACCCAAGTTTTCCTTGTGAAATCATCAATAAAAGTCAGCATATAATGGTTGCTTGCAAGTGATGGTGTTTGCATTGGTCTACACAAATCTGAATGGAAAATTTCTAGTGGTGCCTTTGCCCTTATGCTTTTTCCTAATGGAAAAATTTCTCTATGTTGTTTACCCAAGATACAACCTTCACATAGGCTGTCTGGTTTCTCAATCAATGGTAATCCTCTTACCATTCCTTTCCTATGTAACAAATTAAGACCTCCAAAGTTGAGATTTCCAAATCTCAAATGCCATATCCAATTCTCATCTTTTGCTTCTCTTGGAAAGTCTCGTGTGTCACTGCTACCATTTCTTCTCCATTCTTCAAATCTGCGCTCATCCTCAGAGGTAAAATTATGTTCCTTGTCATCTTCACTTCAGCAATACATTGTTTGCTTGGTGGTTTATCCATGATGGTGCATACATCATCTTCAAAGAAAAAATTGTAGCCCTTTTGGATGATCTGTCCAATGCTTAACAAATTACATTTCATACCTGGTACATAATATACATCAGATATGCTCTTCTTTTCTCCTTTCTTTGTCAAGACATTTACTATGCCTTTTCCTATGACAAAAACCTTACTTTCTGTTCCCAATGTGAATTGAGACTCCACATTTTCATCTAACATAGAAAACATAGCAATTTTTCCTGTCATATAGTTGCTACATCCTGAATCTAGAAACCATAAATCTTCACTCTTTTCCTCAGCCATATTACATGCTAAAAACAATTTATCTTGCCCAATATTTTTTCTAGTAAAAATGACACTGGGTCTATTACCCATGTCATTCTGCTTCTTCCTACATTCATCGGCATAGTGCCCATGTTTTTTTCAATAATCACACTAGACATTGGATTTGTCATACCTTTGTCCATGAGCATGTTGTTGTCCACCTTGTTGGCTGTTGCTTTGGCCTTGGTTCTGATTTTGATTGCTACCCCTTCCTTGAGTATTTGCAGGGATGTTTCTTCCTTCTTCTTTTTGGCTTCTGCCTCTACCTTTTCCTCTGTTATTTGCTCTTCCTTGACCTCTTCCTCTTCCAAAGGAAATTTGGGTTTTGAAGGCATGCTCCAAAGATGATTTTTCATTTCTACCCAATCTTTGCTCATGTGTCATCAATGATGCATGAAGCTCATCAATTGAAAAATTTGAGAGATCCTTTGTCTCTTGTGACTATAACATCAAACCTTAAGGGTAATCTCCTCAAAACTTTCTCCACAATCCTTATTTATTCAAGTATTTCTCCAGATATATTATTTGTGTGACCATCCCAATCACATGTGTGAAGAATGAGTCTATGTTATCAGACTCTTTCATGTAGAGAGTCTCAAAATCTCTCCTTAGCAATTGTAGCTTTGTTGTCTTCACCTTCTCCATACCTTGATAGGATGTCTTGAGAGTATCCCATGCATCCTTGGATTTCTTAGCTACTGCTATCCTTGGAAACACACTCTCATGTATTGCTTGATAGAGATAGAAGAGGGCTTTTGAGTCCTTATTCCTATTTCTCTTCAACAAATCCTTCTCTGCCTGTGTCAAGGCATTAAACTCTTGTTCATCTACTAGTTCTTCAAAACCATCTTCAAGAAGCTCCCATAAGTCTTGAGAGGCAAACAGGGCTCTCATGGTGATTTCCTAATAATCATAGTTCTTACCATTTAACTGTGGGAGCTTAGCATTTCCAATAATCATGCTTGTGCTGGCTCCTGCCATGCCTAACACTCTGAACTATGCTTTAAATCTTGACTGTGATTTTTTAAAAAATTGACTGTCTTCAAATAGTAACACAAACTCTGTTTTGAGAAATACCTTGGATTTTCGTTGAGCCTTCACACTGTTGGAGACACTGCCTTTACATAAAATCCTTCATTTATCTTCTTTGACACCTTCAAAGAGCCTGGACTAGCTCCGATACCATGTTGGAATTTCTGATAATTCCAGAACAAACACTGAGAGAATAATACTCTCCTTCAAAAACAGAGAATTAAAAAAAAAATTCTCACTGATAGACAGAGTTGACAAAAACTGATTCTATTTCATTAACTAAAAGAAAAGCTTTTACAAAAACTTGATCTTCCTCCTCTGAGGGATTACACTGTGACTGCTACAAAATGCAATGCTTAAAGGCTCTCTATCTCTCTTACAAAATGCACTCTGTATGTGCTTTTAAAAAACTCTGTCTCACTGTTTTTAACACACTGTTGTGTATTACATTAGCTCTCGGGCTCACACAGTCAACAACACTGTATGTTTTAACACACTGTCTTTTTTGTTTGCACTTTTTTTTTCACTGCTATAAGCCTTCGGGCTTTCCATTACATATGGCGCAACATTAACAAATAATAAACAATATATATATATATATATATATATATATATATATATATATATATATATATATATATTATATATTTTATAATATATCTTCATATCCATTTGAAACGTATTGCATAGCCAATAGTTAAAAACTTTGGTCGCACGATAAAAAAACATAATATAACATAAAAATTTTAACAAAACATAACACCAAGCCTTCTGCTCAGAATTCAAAATCAATAACCATTTTGCATAGAAATTTCGCGTCATAATCCCACATGAGGTCAGCAGGGAAAAACTCTGCAGGAACGCCACCCTATTGGTTGATTGCTGGGGCCCACGGATTCCAAACAGTTTATGAGCCAAATTTTATTGAAAATTCATGTAACAAATGGTTGTGCTAACGTCATGGCCAAATGTAACACGAAAAGAATCAAATCCGATTTATAAATGTGTTTCGGGTCAGTTTTTAGTGTGCTGATATCGGCACCAAAACAATGCGAAAAGCGTTGATTGGTCCATGTCCCCTGTGAATTGGAGGCGGGACCGGCTGCTACGTGGTCCAAATAAAATGTTAAAACAAACTTTTCCCGCGCAATTTAAAAACTCTATTTCCAAAATAAAAGAACTGTAAGGGTTTTCGAATTCACTGTTCAGTAAAATTAACAAGCAGCGTTTGACATAATTCATTAAAAAAAAATAGCAAGCGGAAGTGTGCAGAGCAGTTGAAGTTAACACTTCAACATATATATCCAATGTGAGTGCTTGAAATGACTAAAATTACGAATGACTAAGGTAAATGATGCCAGTAATTATTTTTCATATGTAAAACTATGTATTTCCCAGCAGATCCTCGACATGATGCCCCTGCCACCCGCTGATTTCTATGAGGTTCATCCAGTTCCCAGTTGAATCTGAGAGCCTCTGCAACCTGGAGTAGCGTCTCAACTTGATATGGGTTAGGTTCGTCCAGTTCCCAGCTGAATCTGGGAGCCCCTGAAAATTGGAGCAATCTTTTAGGTTGATTCTGTGAGGTTCGTCCAGTTCCCAGCTGAACCTGGGAGCCCCTGCAAGCTAGAGCACCCTTGTAAGTGGATAGTTTCAAGGTTCTTCCAGTTCCCAGCTGAATCGAGAGCCCCTGCAAGCTGGAGCATTTGTATAGATTGATTTCTCCGTGGTTCGTCCAGTTCCCAACTGAATCTGGAAGCCCTCACAAATTGGAGCAATCTTTTAGGTTGATACGTGTGAGGTTCGTCTAGTTCCCAGCTGAATATGGGAGCCCCTGCAAGCTGGAGCACCCTTGTAAGTGGATAAATTCAAGGTTCGTCCAGTTTCCAGCTGAATCTGGGAGTAGCTGCAGGGTGGAGCACTCGACCAAGTAGATATTTCTGAGGTTCATCTAGTTCCTAGGTGAATTTGGGAGCCCCTGCATATTGGGGCAGTCGCTCAAGTGGATATCTTCAAGGGTCATCCAGTTCCCAGCTGAATCTGGGAGCCCATGCATATTGGCGCAGTATCTCAAGACGATCACTTCAAGATTTGTCCAGTTCCCAGCTAAATATTTGAGTTTCTGTAGGTGGGAGCAGTTAGACAAGTAGATACGTTGGATGTTCTTCGAATTGCCAGCTAAATCTGGGAGAAACCTCATATTTTGAAATCCCTTTAACTTCAAGAGTTTCAAGGAATGCATACCACATACTTCATCTGGAAAAGTTTTAAGATCATTATCACCCACATCCCAGATAGTTCCCGTCCTGCGCAGGACAAATTTTTCAAGGTTCTTGAGCATTCCAATGGATTTTGGAACATTACAAAGCTTTGCATCAATACTCAATTCCCTCAACTACAGAGGTGCCTGCAATGTTCACATGTTCAAAAGTGGGTTTTATCCATCTCCATTTCAACTCTCTTTAGTAATGTATGTGCACACAAACAAAACTGAAGAGCAAGCAATTTTTACAATTTGAATAAAAAAACAAAACAACAGTTTTGTGAATGTGAAGAAACAACATGACTACCTGAGATTCATTTTTCCAGAGTGTTTCCAATTCTTCATAGCTTTGTATATGCAAAACTCACAAATTATTTACTGGAATCCAGGAAGGTAGAGAGGAATACCGACATGAATCCCAGTGGAACCACACCAGCTATGGTGGTTGTGGAACACTAAATATTCTTTCAACGTTATTACCTTGAGAAATAAGCAGCTGCAATCCACGTATATTAGCTGGTATTTCCAAAGGTACCGCAGGGTTAGTCTCGTGAAGCATGCTAGTACACCGCACCTGAATTGTCCATTAAGAGCTATTAGAGTCAAGCTTGACAATATGGCAGAGTTTTAAAAATAAAAAAAAAAGGAGAAACACAAGTTGATAATACAACCCTATCTTGAAAGTTGGCCTAAAAGTTTCAAAATACGTACAGGCAAATGGTCGTACACAATGTCATCTGACCACCAAAGCTAATGCGAAATTTCTTTTTTTGCGATATCTCTGCCCAGCTCCCGAAGGTGGTCGTGCATTCTTATACGGTTTGCACTCATGTCCACCTCCAACAGGAATTTATTTTGTAGGTTCCCGAGACCCAGCCACCCTTGCCAGTGGGATCCGTCCCATATCCTTATGGCAGTATCCCTGTATTCTCCTATAAAGAAACAAGCAGCATCTAAGAACATCTGCTTCTCCTCATCATCCAAACTGTCATAGGTAATCTTCAGTGTGTTTAGTATATATTTGGGGGGTATTTTGGAGATTTTGTTGAATTGCGCTCTCCAATAGTGCAAATATTCATGACAAAGAAGCGCTCCAATCACTTGTAGAGACAAAGGCAATCCACCTTAGACATCCAAAAACTGTTCAACCAATTGCTCAAATCCAGTACGAGGATAAGGGTGGTTGAAGGCATGCAGGAAAAATATCTCTTGGGAGTGTTGTTGATTTAGACCTATCTACTTGTAAATAAATGACTCTAGAATCCCGGATCTTTTAAGAAGACGCATGTCCTGAGATGTAACTAAAATGAAGCTATATGAATGAATGGCATCTTGAATTGGTAAAAATAATGCATCTAATTGATTCATGTGATCAACGTCATCTATAACTATGAGAACCCAACGAGAAGGTGAGAGATGTATTTTGAGTATCTCTATGCCTTCATGGGTGCTGCTTATGTGTACATCTGTTTGACATCCGTTAAGAATATCCTTGGCTACATTTTCTCTGACAAATCGATCCTACTTTGATCTAGGGCGGTTGAAGAGTTTTGTTGCGAGGGTCCTTTTTCCAACCTCGCCATAACCCACAATTCTAACTGTTGTAGTTTTCTCGCTTTTTTGCTATGATAACACTGTCCTCTCAAAATATTTCACATTGTCGATGAGGCCAGTTGGATATTTAGTGACATTCAGCAGTGTTTTCCCAAGCTTTCTCAAAACTTGTTGGATGACCTTCTGGTCAAGCAGCCCCTCATCATTGAATAATCTTCACCATTAAATCATAAGTAAGGAAAGGTTACAGAAAGAAATAAAGAATGACATACCTATCAATGAATCCTGTAAATATGTAAGAATAACAAAGAGACGTGAATTCCCTTACCCGTCACACATGCTCAGCTCCAAACCGCGTATTTGTGAAACAACAGAAAGAGCGTTCATCCATTTTTCAATAGTATGGGAGTCGTGCCATGGTTTAGAATTGAATGCTCTCTTCTTTGCGAGAGCATGCATGGATTGAGAAAACGCCCCATCTCCACCATGCGTCCACCAAAGCACTAATGGATGGAAATTATAGAAGATCGAAAGAATGCTTTTCTTCGAGTTCATTGAGACACCAGGGTGACTTGGCGTAATGAGGAGAGAAAATTGCAATATGGAGGGAGGCGGTATTAATATCCCCTTTAATTTGAGGCTTTAAATTTTCACCGGCTTGCAATTCCTCAGCGTCCAGAAAGACTCTTAATCCATGTGCACAAAGGCTGTGGTAGAGATTTGTGGGGAGGCATTTCTTAACATCAAGTCCTCGGTGGTTAAGGAAAACATCAAATCGATAGTAGTTGTTGTCGATTTCATAAGAAGTGGAAGTAGTGTTGGAAATCAATTCCAACTGTAATCTGAAATAGGTGGACAGAAATTTGATTTTTGATGTAAGTTCTTGAAAGACAGAAGCACCAAAGTTGTGATTCATTTTTTCACTCCACGGTGCATTAAATTTTCTGGGTTAAAATCCCTGCAATAGCCAACTTTGTTTACAAAGAGCACCACGTTACCTCCCACCGCCTTACTGCATTTAAAAGGCACAATAGGACAAAATTTGTTTGATTAATTTTAAATGTTTTAGGTCATAATATGTTCACAACATATATATGTAATATACAACAATAGTTTTTAAGTGAAGTAGAAGCTCTATGAAAAATAGAGAAGACAGAGCAGAAAATAGAGAAAGCTTGAAGCCCCGTGTTTTGTAGTAGCAAAGAAAACTCTGTGTGGTGCCACAACTGTTTCTGTGTGTTGCCGCAATTGAAACTGTATGTTGCCACAACTGACATTGTGTGTGAAGCAACAACAGGAAGTTCTATGTGTTGCCGCAACTGGAACTATTTGTTGCCGCAAAGGAGACTGTGTGTTGTCACAATAGAAGACTGGGTGTTGCCGCAACAGAAAAACTGTGTGGAAACAACAAATGAAAAACACAGTGAGGAGTATTTTTTTTAATCTAGAACTGTAGTTCTGATGAAAGATTGTATTTTGTAACAGTTTTTTTATGTTAATGAAATAACGTTTTACTCCAGCTCTCTGTCCACATCTCTATTGTTATTAAATCTCTGTGTTAAGTTGAGGAACTCTATTTCCTCTGTTTGTTACGAAATTATTCATAAATTTCCAACATGGTATCAGAGCTAGTCCAGGCTCTTTGAATTTTGTCAAAGAAGCTGAAGGAAGGAGTTGTTGAAACAATTCTCCAGCAGAGTGAAGGCTCAACAAAGTCCAGGTATTTTACAAAACAGAGTTTTTTTTCGTTGTTAAAGATTACAGTCCATAGAGACAGAGTTTATCTCTCAACAGTGAGAAGGTTTATTTAAAAACACAGTCAAGTTTTTAAAGCATAGTTCAGTAAGTTAGATATGGTAGGAGCCAGCACAAGCATGAGTATATGAAATACTCAACTCCCATGGTTTAATGGGAATAACTATGACTATTGGGCAATCACAATGAGAGCCTTGTTTGCCTCTCAAGATTTATGGGAGCTAGTTGAAGATGGTTTAAAAGAACCAGCAAATGAACAAGCTTATAATGCCTTAACACAGGCAGAGAAGGATTTTCTAAAGAGAAATAGGAAGAAGGACTCAAAAGCCCTCTTCTATCTCTATCAGGCAGTGCATGAAAGTGTATTCCCAAGGGTTGCAGTAGCTAAGAGGTCCAAGGATGCATGGGATACTCTCAAAATAGCCTATCAAGGCACGGAGAAGGTGAAGACAACAAAGCTACAAATGTTGAGGAGAGATTTTGAAACTCTCTATATGAAAGAGTCTAACACTATAGACTCATTATTCACTCATGTTATTGGGTTAGTTACCCAAATAAGGTCTCATGTAGAGACACTTGAAGAGATAAGAATAGTGGAGAAAGTATTTAGGAGCTTACCCTCAAGGTTTGATGTGATAGTCACAACCATTGAAGAGACAAAGGATCTCTCAAAGTTTACTGTTGATGAGCTTCATGCATCATTGATGACACATGAACAAAGACTGAGCAGAACAACAGACTCATCTTTGGAGCATGCCTTCAAGACCCAAATGTCCTTTGGAAGAGGAACAGGTCAAGGCAGTGGAAACTACAAAGGAAAAGGAAGAGGAAAAAGCCAAAACAGAGAAAGAAACAACCCTGCAAACACTAATGGAAGGGGTGGCAATCAAAATCAAAACCAAGGCCAAGCCTGCAGCTAGAAAGGTGGAAAAAATCAAGCACATGGAGAAAGGTATGATAAATCTTAAGTTCAATGTCATTACTGTAAAAAATATGGCCATTATGCTAATGAATGTAGGAAGAAACAAAGTGACATGGGTAATATACCCAGTGCTAATTTTACTAAAGAAAATATCAGTCAAGGAAAATTAATTTTGGCATGTAATTTGACTGAACAAAAGAATGAAGATATATGGTTTCTATAGTCAGGATGTAGCAACCATATGGCTGGAAAAATTTCTATGTTTTTTATGTTAGATGAAAATGTAAAGTCTCAAGTTACTTTGGGGACAGACAGTAAGGTCTCTGTCATGGGAAAAAGTAGAGTAAGTGTTTTGAAAAATAAAGGAGATAGAAAAACCATATTAGATGTTTATTATGTGCCTGGTATGAAGTGTAACCTTTTGAGCATTGGACAACTCATTCAAAAGGGGTACAATTTTTTCTTTGAAGATGATGAATGAACCATCATGGTTAAATCACCAAGCAAGCAATGCATTTCACAAGTGAAGATGACAAGAAACATAATGTTCCCTCTCAAGATGAGAGTAGATTTGAATAAAGGAGCTGCAATGACAACAGTGACACAAGAGACATTCCAAAGAGAAGCAAAGGATGAAAAATGGTTATGGCACTTGAGATTTGGACATCTCAACTTTGGAGGTCCGAACTTGTTGCACAAAAAAGGAATGGTAAAGGGATTACCATTGATTGAGAAACCGGACAGGCTATGTGAAGGCTGCATCTTGGGAAAACAACACAGAGAAAGCTTTCCATCAAGAAAGAGCATAAGGGCAAAGGTACCCTTATAAATAGTCCATTCAGATTTGTGCGGACCAATGTAAACATCATCATTAGCAGGAAACCACTATATGCTGACCTTTATTGATGATTACACCAGAAAGACATGGGTGTACTTCTTGAAACAGAAGAATGAAGTGTTTGAGAAGTTCTGTCACTTTAAAGTTCTTGTAGAGAAACAAAGTGGGTAGCACATAAAGGTCTTAAGAATAGACAGAGGAGGAGAATACATCTCCAAATAATTAATGCATTTTTGTAAAGAAAATGGGATAAACAAGCAATTTACAGCAAGGTATACACCGCAGCAAAATGGAGTTGCTGAATGGAAAAATCGAACCATCATGGACATGGTAAGAAGTATGCTGAAGGAAAAACATTTTCCAAATGAATATTGGGCTGAAACTATACATTATGCAGCATATATATTGAATATATGCCCAACTAAAGTAGTCATGAACAGAATTCTAGAAGAAGCGTGGAGCAGCATAAAGTAGCATGTCACCCACATGAGAGTTTTTGGTTGTGTGGGTTATGCACGTATTCCAGATCAGCTAAGGAAGAGGTTGGACAGTAAGGGGGAGAAGTGCATATTTATTGGATACAATGAAGAATCCAAGGCATACAGGTTGTATAACCCATCCACCAAGAAGTTGGGTATAAGCAGAGATGTTTAGTTCATAGAGGAAGAAGCTTGGGATGGAAACATTGAGAAAACAGTGAATGTGAAAAGTTTTTTGTCTCATGATGATGATGAGGAAGAAATGGCTGAAATACATCCCTCATTAGCAGCACCACCTCCACCAACACAAGGACAACAAGGGAGACCACAAGAAGGTATGAGAACACCCTTGAGAAGTGATAACAGTGCTTCTCCAAGCACATCACAAGGAGCGGACTTGAGTGCTTCTACAAGCACAGGTTCAACAAGTGAAAGAGGAACCAAATTCAGAAGCCTGAATGAAATTTATGAGAAAGAGGCAGCAAATGAAGGTATTAACTCTTTATTTTCACTATATTTTCATGTAGAGGATCCTATTCATTTTTGAAGAAGCTATAAAAGATAGGAAATGGATAGATGCTATGGATGAAGAGATAAATGCCATAGGGAAAAAGAAAACATGGGAATTGGTTGATCTCCCAAAAGGTAAAGAAGTTATTGGAGTGAAATGGGTTTATAAAACCAAAAGAAATGCTAAAGGTAATATTTAAAGGCATAAGGCTAGACTTGTTGTCAAAGGCTACAAGCAACAACAAGGAAGAGATTATGAGGAAACTTTCGCACCGATTGCAAGAATGGAAACAATAAGACCAGTGTTGTCTATAGCAACACAACATAAGTGGAAGGTTTACCAAATGGATGTGAAATCAACATTCCTAAATAGAGTATTGATGGAAGAGGTATATGTTGAACAACCTCTGGGCTATGAGAAAGCAGGCCAAGAGCACAAGGTATGCAAATTGAAGAAGGCTTTGTATGGGCTGAAACAAGCACCAAGAGCATAGTACAGTAGGATAGATGCCTATCTATTGGAAAATGGGTTTGAAAAATGTGAAGGAGAACCCACATTATACATCAAGGAGAAATATCGTAAGATGCTCATTGTTGTTTTTTATGTTGACGATGTGATCTTTACAGGTAATGATGCTTACCTCATTGAGAATTTTAAAACAGTCATGAAGGATGAATTTGAAATGACTGACATGGGATTGCTGAGATACTTTTTAGGAATGGAAGTAGAACAAAATGAAAATAAGATTTTTATTTCTCAAGCAAAGTATGTTAAAGAATTTTTGGAAAGATTTGACATGCAAGATTGCAAGGCAACAATTACTCCTACAGTGATAGGATTGAAGTTGAGCAAAGAAGACAACAACAAGTATGTAGATCCAAGTTTCTATAAGAGCATAGTTGGCAGCCTCATGTATTTGACTGCAACTAGGCATGATATTATGCATGTTGTGATTTTAATCTCTAGATTTATGGAAAGGCCAAAGGAGACACATTGGCAAGCAGCAAAAATAATTCTAAGGTATGTGAAAGGAACAAAAAGGTATGGAATTTTATATACCACTTCAGAAAATTCTAAATTAATTGGATATACTGACAGTGATTGGGCTAGAAGTATAGATGACAGGAAAAGCACCTCTGGATATGTTTTCCATATGGGATTAGGAGCCATTTCATGGGTTTCTAAGAAATAACCAATTGTGGCTTTATCTACAGTAGAGGCAGAATATGTGGCAGCTACAGCAACAACATGTCAAGCAGTGTGGATGAGAAGAATGTTAAGGAGTTTGTGTCATGAATAGGTAAAAGGCACAACAATCTATTGTGATAACAGCTCAACTATAGTTTTATCAAATAGTTCAGTGTTTCACAAGAGGACGGAACACATTGATGCCAAGTATCACTACATCAGAGAGTTAGTGAGCAATGGAGAAATTGTTCTGAAGCATTGCAGAACAGAAGAATATTTTGCTGATATCTTAACAAAACCATTGGGGCAGAAAAGTTTTGATTATCTCAGAAAATTTCTAGGAATGCAAGATAGCAACAGTTGTAATTAAGGGGAAGTGTTGGAAATTAATTCCAATTGTAATCTGAAATAGGTGGACAGAAATTTGATTTTTGATGTATGTTCTTGAAGGACAGAAGCAACAAAGTCGTGATTCATTTTTGCACTCCACTATGCATTAAATTTTATGGGTTAAAATCCCTGCAACAACTGACTTTGTTTACAAAGAGCACCACATTACCTCCCATCACCTTATTGCATTTAAAAGGCACTATAGGAAAAAAATTGTTTTATTAATTTTAAATGTTTTAGGTCATAATATGTTCACAACATATATACGTAATAGAAAGCAATAGTTTTTAAGTGAAGTAGAAGCTGTGTGAAAAACATAGAAGGCAGAGTAGAAAATAGAGAAAGCTTGAAGCACTGTGTTTTTTAGCGGCAAATCAAACTCTGTGTGTTGCCGCAACTATTTATGTGTGTTGCCACAACTGAAACTGTGTGTTTCCACAACTGACGCTATGTGTGAAGCAACAACAGGAAGTTTTGGGTGTTGCCACAACTGGAACTGTCTGTTGCCGCAAAGGAGACTGTGTGTTGCCGCAACAGAAGACTGGGTGTTGCTGCAACAAAAAAATTGTGTGGAAACAACAAATGAAAAACACAGTGAGGAGTATTTTGTTTAATCCAGAACTGTAGTTCTGATGAAAGGTTGTATTTTGTAACAATTGTTTTATGTTAATGAAATAGCATTTTACTCCAGCTCTCTATCCACATCTCTATTGTTATTAAATATCTGTGTTAAGTTGAGGAACTTTGTTTCCTCTGTGTGTTACGAAATTATTCAGAAATTTCCAACAAGTAGATGGAGATGCCATGGGATACAGTATAGAATAATGATAGAAAACTATAACATGAATAAATATGAGAGAGATTGCGTGTTTCAGCTCACCCTCAAAATTGATCTTAAAAGGAAAAATTCCTACCAAATTGATCTCAAAAGCGAAAAATGCCTACCAACTGCGTGTGTGTCCCTATATCTGAATACGATATAGAATACTTGGCCAATACCTCGATCCTAAAGTGCAAATTGTGTACCAGCTGCAACTCTGAGACTCCGTGTCTCTGTATCGCAATATTTCGCCAATCGGTTGAAACAAAACTTCACTGAAATCTAGATGATTTATTTCATTCATTTGCATATAATTCCCTTCTCTTTATTATTAAATTAAAATAAATTTTTATATATTTGAATAGGAAAGAAGGAAGTTCTTGGTAGTTTCGTGGTTGGGCCCTCACATAAAGTAAATTTTTTTGTGGGACCCTAAAAATTTATTATGCAAAACAGGTGGCATCCATAGACAGACATAAGAATATGTTATGACCATATATCTCTGTCGGTGTGTTTTGGATTCATTAATAGGTGGCGTCAACAGAAATATGAAAATGTCATAAAAGTAAGTGGTTGTAATAATTCTTTTCGAAGTTGTCTACCCAACATAAGGAATAGCTCGGACAGTAGTTTTTTTCTGGAATCTGCTAAAATAAAATTCAAAAAATCAATTAGTTGCAGTTTTTGGAATCCATTTTTGATAGTGGAAATGGATTCAGCACTATCAAAAACCCTTAGGGAACCTAAAATACTGAAGTTTAACAACTTTAAACAAGATTCTGATAAAATATTTACCCAATTTTTGTAAAATATTTGTCGGATTTGGGGACATTTTGTTGCTTTTTTAGACTACGCAATTCTTTTCCCTCGGTACATGAACCTGCATCTTAACCATGTTACCACCATGGTTCATGTATGATATGATGCATGGTTCATGTTTACTTAAATTAATTATGTTGGAAGGGAGGTTACCTATGATGCATGGTTCATATAAATGTTTACTTAGAGTAATAAGTTGGAAGGGAGGTTACCTTTGTTTTTCGTTTGGACTATTATTTCAGTTTGTTGAAAAAGAAAATTGAAGTCCATAATAATATATCCAATCTATTTTAATTTTTATAAATTTTTGAAAAGAAATTGTAATACAATGTTAAGTTGCTTAAATCTCGTTTCTTAAATTGTGTTTCTTTAAAGATGTAAAGTTGCTTAAATCTCATTTTTAAATTGTGTTTCTTTAAAAGTAAGTGGAATAGTGTTTAACATCATTTATGGGTCAGTGATTTATATTTTTTTGCACTAAAAAATGTCACCTTAACATTTTGTTGACTGTATGAGCTCATTAACACTCATACATGCCTCCTCTGAAAGTCTTACAACCTTTGTTCCTCATTCCAAGCCCTAAAATCAAGAGAAAACCCAATAAAACCTTTGAAACTCTGGGTACGCAGGTAACATGAAGCCTGCTTGCGTTCCTGGCTTGGGTACGCAGGTAATACACTGCTTACCTGCATTCTAGAATGCAATTTTCCCTTGTAATTCCTGTGTACCCTTCTCAAAATAAAAAAAGCGAGAAAGTAAAGTTAAAAAGCTGATTTGAGGTCAATTCTAGAAGGTTCTAGATGAGATTTTTTGGGGATGAGTACGCTTTGATAAGGTTCATGCATCCCTCACCTTAAGGAAATAATCCCTTGATGTGAGGAGGCTATCCCTTTGAAGGAGGATTATATCCCTTCAAAGGTGAAACCCTAACCTCCTCATCTACTCTATAAAAAGGTGCATTGGTTAGCCTCAAAGGGAGTTCAAGCTTTAGGGTGTGATTGAGGTGAAGTGTTGTTGAGATTTAGACTTCTTTCTGCCTAGCTTTTGAGAGGAAAGATCACATACCTCTATGTGCTCCTGGAAGAAGAGTGCAAGACTTATCAAAGTAGAGGAGACTCCTGCTTCTGACCCCGGGAAGGCCTGTTCAACATAAAGGCTAAGGTTGTAAGGTTCTTTTGTTATTTTAAGATTAATACAATCAAGTTTTGTTTTTCTTAATAAATTGTTGTTCGATTGTTTATTTCAATAAGCTGTCGTTTGATCGTTTATTTCATAGATTCCTTGATCACTATGATAGGTATGTTTTATAATTATTTGTTATACAGGTGCTATTTAATATTTGCTTGTTTGTGATTGCAGGTCTTTAAAGACGACACTTTCAAGCGACGGAAGAACTATTGTTGCGACGGAATAACTACTGATGCGACGGAAGAACTACGGTTGCAAAAAAGCGTTTGGATCTAAGGTAGGATCGACACCTTTATAGCATTTACTTGTAAAACGAATATATTTAGAGAAAGATAAACTTAGTTGTTCGTTTGTTGCTAGATTGTCTTCTGACACTAGGGAGATCGATCTTGTCCGCAAGATCGATTTATCCGGTCAACAAATTGGCGACTCCACTCGGGAAAGAACTTGTTTTGATTTTCCTTTGTTTTGATTTGAGAAAATGTTTTTTTCTAATTTTTTATTGATTTGTAAGGGCTTGGGTAACTTGGATTTACTTTGCTTTGAAAATTTTTGAAGTCTTTTTTGTTTTTCTTGAACTTTTCTGGGGACCGCACATTGTTGCAGACCCTGTTAAAAGTCTTGAAAAACTTAGATTTCTTCTTTCAGTTTAGTTTAGATTTGATTTAGGATTCTTAACATCTACCCAGATCTGTATTTTTCTGTCAAAAAGCCTTGTTTATGAGTTTCTTTCAGCAAATTTTTCATCTCATCAATCTCCATTAAGTTAATTGGGTGTTTTGAGTCTCTTTTTTGAGAAATTCTTAATTTGATTTCCTTTGGTCATTACTTGGAGGTTTGTCTTAGTCTTTTCACAATTTTGCATCTTTTTGCTTTTGTTTTTGCTTGTGTATGAGTGTTAATCGCCTTTGAGTGTTTTATTTTTTGATTTTTGGAACTCTCACCCAATTTTCTTTACTTGCACTTGATTGGTTCTTAGATTACATTAGAATCATCTTGTGTTTGAGAATTCTCTTGCATAGATCACATTTGCATAATTAGAATTCTCATTTTCAGAATATGAATGAATTGTGCATAGATTACAACTGCATAGTTTACATTCTGAAAAATCAATCGTAGATTTAGATCAGTTTTCTTTGATTTGAATTTAGATGTTTTTATGCTTGTTTTAAAAACAAAAAAATAAAAAATTGTTTTGGAATTGATTTGCATTAGTTTTTCTTGATGAAATTAGTGCATTAGAGAATTTGTTATATTTTCTCTTAGTGATCAATTTTTGCATTGTTGGAAGTGAATGGAAACTCTCTCCTTACTTTAGTTAGGATTCATCGAATTGAAAAGATTACATTATCATATTCGATTGCATTCATTTTTGGTTCGGGTCATAACACCATTGGTTTCATATCCATTTACCCTTTTGAGTAATAACAGCCTAAATAACACAGCGCTTAATTAAAATTCATCTAGTAATTTTTACATTTTTAGGGCTCTTTCCACCAATCTAGCTCGGGATTAGTGCTTTGGAATAGGTTGTAGTTAACTTTCCAAAGCAACTAAAACAAACAAGTAGATAAATCTTGCGGTAGGAAATAAATCCAATTGTAATTGGTACAATCTGGGAAGCTTCTCTTAAAGGAGTTAATCATGAGATCATGTCCGAACCTTTGAGACAATCAATTCTATTTCATTGGGAAAGATAGAAGATCTGCACGCATTACAAATGGTAAACCTCGTATTAACCACTGTTGAGGACCCTAGGGTCACTTGTTGGTAAACCTCGGATTGACCATGTCGAGGAGCCTTCAAGGGGATTGAGCTTTGTTACTTTGCCCTTGCATGTGGAATCGGATCGTAGATTGTTCCCCCAGTTGTATTTGTTACTATTGGTAACCTTAGTGTCCATAAGCTTAAGATTATTTCCTAAGGTGACGGTGAAGAAAAGATCTCACTGTACCTAGAGCAGACGTCAACTAGACTCACTTGGACTCTCTGGGGGGTTCTCTTCACTCGAGATGGTTTTGTGAAGAAACTTGTGCCAGTCTGTTTCATTAAGTAGGTTGTCGGGGTAACTGTTCCAACCTCCATTTCTGCATTAAAATTCTACGATGTTGGATTTCATCACCAACTAGTGTTTTTAGTGTGGGAATCTACTGTTTGTGTGTGGTTTGACTCCTAGATTTGATAGCGCGTATTAATTTGTTTTTTTTTACTTTTAGAGACCATAGGTGTGAATTTTGAATTTTAATTATTAGGTGTGAATTGTGAATTGTTAATTTTAGTTTTAAATTGTTAATAAAATTCACTGAAGTTGAATATAATGACAACTGTTCCGGAATTTACCAACCAAGGAACCCCTCTTAATGAGAATCCTAGTACTTTTCCTTGCTTTGGAAATGTTGGTCCTCCTTATATGGCTACTTTTTCATTACCTGGATTTACAATAGGTTTACTGATATGGTTATTTTCAACTTCGTTGGCCCCGAATACTCCAATTGTTCCACCTCAACTGGATGCTTCACCTCAACAGAGTTCACCATCTCAACATCACCAACCTTCTGTTGACCCTTTACCTTCTTTGCCTAATATTTCTTCCTCCATTTTTTCCTCTTCGCTTGGTAAAATCCTTGACGCTAGTAACCAGGTGGCTAAGAAGAAGAATAAGAAGCAAGATAAGAAAGAAGTCAACCAACCAACCATGGTTTTAAATGTTAGTGGTGTTGAGGAAACCTCCAACATGCATCGTAAACCCAAATACCCTTGCAAGATTTGTAAGGGTGACCAATTCCTTATCAATTGTCCTAGTATTCCAAAGGTCTTGGAAGTATGGTCAGAAAAATCCCATCAAATTTCCATTGATCCATCAACCATTGATAGTAAGGTTCCTAGGAAAAATGTTAAAGTTAGGTTTCCTTGTAAGTTATGCAAAGGGAGTCATCAAACTCACATTTTCCCTCACATGGATGAAGCCTCAAAATTATTGGAAAACCTTACTGTTCCACAGCAAGAATTTCCAACTGGTTACTGTAAACTTTCTCCCAACCTACCGTCAACTAACGGAGTGATTGATCTAATTTCAAGTACAGTTAATCTCGCTCTTCCATTGGAGAGTGAAACTCATATCACTCAGGTTGATGATCCATTAGTTGATCAAGTGGTCGATTCGATTTCACATTTGGTCGATCCCATTATCCATGTAGAGAGTGAACTTCATACTGCTCAGGTTCTTCTTATTACATCAGATTCTTCTACGCTAGGGGGCATTTCACCTGTTTCTACAGAACCCCCTCCAAGTACTGAGGGCTTTTCCTTTGATTGGAATAGACTGATAAAACCTCGTCTTCCTTCCTCCATCCCTTTCCAAATCATTGTGAAATTTGGTGGTAGGGAAATACACCGCACACAGGTATATGAAGGTGCTTCTGTTAGTATTTTATCCTCAATTACTTGGAAAGCTTTGGGTTCCCCTCAGCTTGTGCCTATTACGCAGAATATGAAAGCTTTTAACAGAGCCATTAGTGAACCTTTAGGGATCCTTCCTAAGTTTTCTATTAATTTGGAAGGTAAAAATGTCTGTATTGATCTTATGGTAGTTCGAGGCCCCTTGGATTTCAATTTACTCCTTGGGAAATACTATGTCTATGCAATGAAAGTCGTTGTATCGACACTCTTTCGCGTGATGTCTTTCCCTCACAACGAAAATATTGTCACTGTAGACCAGCTTTCGTTCCCTAGTCTTGATTTGACTACCAATAATATGACACCCCTAAATTTTCCTGATTCTAAAGTGGTATCTACCCCACCATGGGTTAATTATGTGGCAACTAGTCCCATGTTTTCAATTACCGATGTAAGTGAGCCTCTCACTGTTTGCTCGTCTTCCTTTGACTTAGATCTGGTAATTGACATGGAAAACTCTATGGGATTATTTTAACGCGATGTTCTTATCCCTTTTGAGTCCCTTGACATGTGTTCCTTCCAGAGAACTATTCTTCCTTCTGATGAAGACCTCTTGGAAGCCATGATCAAGGTGTGTCCATTGACATGTGTTTCTTCCAGTTGGAAGCCATGATCATGTAGCGAGGATAGTTCCTTTTATTGTGTCAACCTCGTTAAAAATGAATCAGTGAGTGTGAGGATAGTTCCTTTTACTATGTCAACCTCATTAAAAAATGAATCAGTTGTTCAGAGGATAGTTCCTGTTACTGAGTCAACCTCGTTAAAAAATGAATAAGGTATGAGGACAATTCTTTTTCTGTGTCAACCTCATTAAAAAATGAATCAGTAGGTAGATTGTAGAGAGTAGATTAATAGATTAGAAATAAGTAGTTTCTGGGGATGGTTCCTTTTACTGTGTCAACCTTATTAAAAAATGAATCAGTGGCCCTTGAGGATAGTTCCTTTTACTGTGTCAACCTCGTTAAAAAATGAATCAATGGCCCGTGAGGAGAGTTCCTTTTACTATGTCAACCTCATTAAAAAATGAATCAGTGAGTGTGAGGAAAGTTCCTTTTACTGTGTCAACCTCATTAAAAAATGAATCAATTAGTTCAGGGGATAATTCCTGTTACTGAGTCAACCTTGTTAAAAAATGAATCAGGTATGAGGACAGTTCTTTTCCTGTGTCAACCTCGTTAAAAAATGAATCAATTGATTTGAGGACAGTTCTTTTCCTGTTACTGAGTCAACCTCGTTAAAAAATGAATCAAGTATGAGGATAGTTATTTTCCTGTGTCAACCTCATTAAAAAAATGAATCAGTAGGTTATATAGGTAGATTGTAGAAAGTAGATTTGAGGACAGTTCTTTTACTGTGTCAACCTCGTTTAAAAAATGAAACATGTAGGTTAGGAAAGTTCCTGTTACTGTGTCAACCTCATTAAAAAATGAAACACGTTGCTATGAGCATAGTTCTTTTCCAGTGTCAAGCTCATTAAAAAATGAAACAAATCCTCCCCTAATTGAGTTGAGTCTTTGAATAGATCTCGTAAATGTTAAGTCATATATTTAGGTTAGTTATTTCAGTTTTTGCATAATTTTCTTACAATTTTAGGTCGGGTATTTCATATGATCTCGTAAATAAACCTTCATTCCATCCAGCTATTAATTACCAGCAGTGTACTTAGTTGAATGAAATGAAGCTTGGGGGCATGCGCTCTAGCAGTTACGCTTAGGGGGCATCAAGCATAGTTTTCTCTCTGTTTCAAGCTTGTGTAAAAATGAAACCACTCTGAAGCATAGTTTTTCTCTGTTTCAAGATTTTGTAAAAATGAAACTTATCTTGAGTCAATTTCGGTTATTTTCAAGACTCGTTAAACTCATGAAAATCCCGAGATTATTTTGCTATCTTTCATTCTCGTAAAACACATGAAAATGCTGAGTTCTTTCCGTCTTTTCCTACTCGTAAATTAAATTGAAAGTCGGCCACAGGAGTATATTTTTATCCCTTTTTCGAACTCGTTAAAACTTACGAAGAAGTGAAATCTTGAGTTCTCTTTTAAGCCCTTTTCAGACTCTCTAAAAATTAAAATATTGCCGAGTACTTGACTATTCGAAATCGTTAAAGTAAATGAATGATCGTCCCTTTAGTAGAAGTTTACCCCTTTTACGGATTGAAATGGACTATTTACGAAAAAGGTATACGTTGACTAATTACAGTCAATAGAGTTCTCTCCCGCATTATTTTATCCCTTTTCAGGCTCGAGAGACTAAATTTACGAAAAATTACCCCCATGGAGTCTTCTTAAGTTTTTTCTTCTGAATCCCTAAAATTGAAAAAACACCGAGTTTCTCTTATACTGGACTCGTTAAAATTTAACAGTAAAGGACCTGTTCAATTTTAAGTAGGAATGAACCACTACTTCTTAGGGTTTGAATTTTAAACTAAGTTGGACTCATCTGAAGGATGAGCTTATAAAAAAGCAAATGTTATCCTCCTCAAGATTTTCAAAAATAAAGAGTACTTGCCAGAAATGGTGGGGGAAAAGAGAGAAAAATGAACCTGTTTGTTGTATTTTGATTATTCGAAAAGCCATTAACCACTCTTGAACACGACACTTTTGTTCACCTAGGTTGGGAAAATCCTTTACCTAACAATTAATCAAACCATATTGAAAGTCTTCAGCTGGTTTCTTTGTATTAGCTTTGGGTCAATTGTCACCAAACCATCTGCAATGTCGTTATGTGTTCAAGAGGACAGTTCAAACAAACCATTCATCTGCAAAATATTTGTCTTCCATTTTGACCATCCCTGAGTCAGTCCTTGCCAATATATTTCTTCAAAATCTGATCTATGATTTTGTGTTGTCGGCTTACCTACGACAGATCACTTGCTATCGACGACAGCTCATTATCTAGGAAGTTGATCTAGAAATCGTCAGTACCTTGAAATCTGCATACCTCAATGGCAAGTTTCTTTCCTTCGATGAGAGGTTGCATCATTGACGTTTGATCGAATGATTCCATGACATGTTCCACTTCAGCTCATTTATTCACATTTCATGGATTGTACTGAGTAATTTGAGGGCCATTGACATTACTGGTGGTTACTCTCACACTTGTTTACATTTTACATTATTGACTGGTAATCGAGTGGTTTCTACCATGTTCGACTTCGACACATTTATTCACATGGATAGAATCGTACTGGTTCGAGAAATAAAAATCAAGACCCTGGATCTAGTTTCTACCATCTAGGCTGCAAGGAATTTTGTTATTCATTTATACAGTGGAATATTCATAAACAGATGGTTGCGTCCATACTGTGTCTACATATGTCAATACTGTTGATGTATTGAAAATCATTCCTGTATCAGAACAGTTTAAATCATTTTTCTAGTTAGTTTTGATCTAAGTATGGGAATTCCTACCTCAGCGATGATATGATTACATATATATATTTTGCATTGAATGTTTTTACAAGTTCCAACTGGGGTGTCCACAGGATGATCCTTGAAATGATAAAGTACTTCACTCTTCATATATGACAGACTTCATTTTCATCTATTCCAGGCTTCGCACTTTAGGGGGAAATTTGTTGCACTAAAAACTGTCACCTTGACATTCTGCTGACTGTATGAGCTCATTAACACTCATACATGCCTCCTCTGCAAGTCTTACAACCTTTGTTCCTCATTCCAAGCCCTAAAATCAAGAGAAAACCCAATAAAACCTCTGAAACTCAGGGTACATAGGTAACATGAAGCTTGCCTGCATTCCTGGCTTGGGTACGTAGGTAAAACACTGCTTACCTATGTTCTAGAACACATTTTTCCCTTGTAATGCCTACGTACCCTTCTCAAAATCAAAAAAGCGAGAAAGTAAAGTTAAAAATATGATTTGAGGTCAATTCTAGAAGGTTCTAGATGAGATTTTTTGGGGATGAGTATGCTTTGATAAGTTTCATGCATCCCTTACCTTAAGGAACTAATCCCTTGATGTGAGGAGCCTATCCCTTTGAAGGAGGATTCTATCCCTTCAAAGGTGGAACCCTAACCTCCTCATCTGCTCTATAAAAAGAGGCATTGGGTAGCCTCAAAGAGAGTTCAAGATTTAGGGTGTGATCGAGGTGAAGTGCTGTTGAGATTTAGACTTCTTTCTACTGAGATTTTGAGAGGAAAGATCACATACCTCTATGTGCTCCTAGAAGAAGAGTGCAAGACTTATCAAAGTAGAGGAGACTCCTACTTCGGACCCCGAGAAGGCCTGTTCAACATCAAGGCTAAGTTTGTAAGGTTCTTCTATTATTTTAAGATTAATACAATCAAGTTTTGCTTTTCTCAATAAATTGTTGTTCAATTGTTTATTTCAATAAGCTGTTGTTTGATCATTTATTTCATAGATTCCTTGATCACTATGATAGGTATGTTTTATAATTATTTGTTATACAGGTGCTATTTAATATTTGCTTGTTTTTTATTACTGGTCTTTAAAGATGACACTTTGTTGCGACAAAAGATGACACTTTCTTGCGACGAAAGAACTCTTGTTGCGACGGAAGGATTATTGTTGCGACGGAAGAACTACTGATGCGACGAAAGAACTACGGTTACAAATAAGCATTTAGATCTGAGGTAGGATCGACACCTTCGTAGCATTTACTTGTAAAACGAATATATTTAGAGAAACAAAAACTTAGTTGTTCGTTTGTTGCTAGATTGTCTTCTGACACTAGGGAGATCGATCTTGTCCGCAAGATCGATTTATCCGGCCAACATATATAAGTTTTTGTTGATATAATTAATTATTGTTAATGATACTGATTATATTTTAAATTATAATTAAGTATAATAGTTAAAAAGTTAATAGATATTAATTGGTTAATTAATTATTGATAATAGGGAGAATGTTTCATGTATAAAGATGTTTTGTATTTGAGTTAATAAAACTAGATTTGCAATATTAATAGAAAATGCTTATATCCAAATATTTTTATAAGGAATTCAATGAGAGTAATATTTGCAATATTGATAAGTTGTCTATTTATTTTATAATGGGAAAGTTTAAATATAAAATTATATGGAATGTTTTCTCTATGATAATTATATGTTTCTTAATATAAAATGATGAATCTCATTTGCTTTATGTTCTCTTCTTTGCCACAAGGCATCTAAACATTTTTGGGGCGTGTATTTTAGACATGATGAATGCTTTCTAGGTTACATATTTTTCTATTATATTGCAAGATATGTGAGACATTTGAATGTTGTTCATTTTTCATACTTCAAAGGTCGAAACACTTTTCAACGTCAACTTCCTACCCTACCCTGTTTCTTGCGGGCACATTTGATCAAAGTGATGTGAGATCATGTTCTTCCTTCATTTTTTAAAGGATGATGGCATTTACATATCTCCTTGATTAATACTTTGTGAGAGGAAAAAGTATAAAACTATAAGTTTTCACAGATATAGTGTGTTAAGTAATATGTTTTTCTTTTGAAAAGGTTGTAAACAACATAATAATAGCTTATCATTTTATTTATTTGATCAATACCTTGTCAGTTTCATTCACTTATTTCCACATTGTAATTTACGCCTTCCATTTTGAAGATAAATTTTTTTAAGTATTTGACACATTTTTCATTAAAATTGGAAAAATTTTATTACAATGACTTCAACAACAAATACATTTCATTAAATTTGGAATTATACAATCGATCTAGAATTTAAAACTTTAACTAGATTAAGTTTGGAAATTGGTTAGTTCACTAATTTGAATGTATCTATTCATCATTATTTGTGATAAAATTATCATGATAAAGTATATAAAAGAAATTTATATAAATTTACATCAACAAATATTTGGCTGTCTTCATATTGGACTCTTTATAATATTTCTTCTAATATTATTTATGGTTTGTAGTAAAAAGTTGACTAATATTATTTGATGACAAGGATAGTCTATATGTTAGTATTGTTAATAAATTTAATTATAATTTGATATAGGAAATACTACATTGTACATGTTGGAGGTTGATGACATTTTATAATAAACGAGAAAACATTATATAAAACTTATATTATGTTTAAATTTATTTTTTTAAACGTCAAAATCAATTATAAAATATGAATTATAGCAACATATTATTTATTTTTTATATTAAATTAAATTTAAGTTGACAAATGATTACATAAAAATAATAAATTATGCAAGATACTTTTCACAAATAAAATTATATAATGAAATTAATAATAATCAATAATTGATATTATTATTAACCTAAATTTTAGTTATATTTTCATGTTATGGCAACTATTCTATCTAGATTGAGTTATTATAGTAAGTCTAGGAGATGGCACCATTTTAGAGTGTTAGATCTATACAACTATTAAAATAACATAATACCAATTCTTTTGTTTTTATTACAACAATTTTAATTATTTCATAGTTACTTATTTTCTTTATGTTTATAATTAAGAAAATACACCCTAATGTCATATCCTCTTCATCAAAGCATGTCTTTTCCCATTGAAAGCATGGAAACAATATCTTATGTACAAGAAAAGGTTGAATAAATCCGAACACAAGAGGTTTCCTAAAATTGTTTGTAACTCTAACAAAAAAACACCTTCAACTCAAGCGGGATGGGTAAGGATGCCCAAACTTTGCCAAACCATTCAAGGATAAAGGAGAAAATCATTTTGAAGAATAATGACATTATTATGAAAAAAAAATTACTGCAAAAAAATTTAATTATTATTAAATAGTGGGGTGATAATGTGTTATAGGGTAAAAGGAAAAGGAAATATTATATCAAGGGTTGATCAACCTAAATCCAATAACTATAAGTATTCAAGCTTTGTTTTGAGTAGTGTAAAGAAGAAAATAAACACTGTTAAAATAATAATAAAATTTCATGATCTTCATAGTTAAACTAGGCATTCGTCAATTCCAAAAATACCATGGGAGGAAAGTGTTTGTCACCTTTATAACACTAAGAGGGTTGAATATGAAAATCACTAAGTTCTCTTACATTGTCTAGTGCATACTAATCTAAATTTCAAAATATTTATGACAGAAACCTTCTTGAAATTTAAACTCGAAAAACCTATGTTGATATTAAAATGTTTCTCTTAATTTTTTTCAAGCATGTATATAAACTTCCAAAGATTTTCGAGTAATCTCTTTATGCCTTATAAAATTCTAATAGACCATATTCACTCTTACTAGATGTTAATCATCATCATCATCATATACTATTATAGGAAATTTATGCCACTTTATAATTGACAATAGAAAAGTAAATTATGATTTATAATATCAACAAAATTTATTTTTATTATTTATATTTTTTTGTTAAAAACAAAATAGATTGAGGTTTGCATCATGAATAATAGATTAATGTGTGAGAAATATCTTGTTTATAAATTTATTTAATGACAATGACATTAGCAATGTCCAATATCTATTAATAATAATTTTAACAATCAATGCCAACTATGAATAAGAATAGCAATAAAGTAGTATAGAATGTTTTTTTCAAGTATAAGAAGAAATAGGGTAAACTCGCCAAACTAGATATTGCAAGTGTTCAATATTTATTCTTGAACTATTTGTGTATATTATATTGAAAATAACACATAATTGATATTTCTATAAAACTTATATTTCTTACATTATTTCAATTATAATTAATATTTATATTTTTGTGTCAAAAATAAGTTCATCAAGATTTAACTCGTGAAAAATAGATTGTGTAAGAAACTTCTTACGTATTAAGCTATTTAACGACATATTCATATTGTGTTTGTTATTATTATTAATTTTTCTAATTTTTACACTAAGTAATTTCTTTGTATATGCAAAGTATAAGTTATTATACTAGTACAATGTTGGCATGTCTTCAAAGTTGTTGACAAGTGTTGCAAGAAAGGATCAATTTCACTTTTCCTTGGTCAAATTGAGAAAATTCATAATTTCCACATCAACAAACAACTTGGAGGAAGTTAATTGAGATGACATGGATATTTTCACTTATTTAGCTTAGTAGATTCAAGTTAGAGGGATTGGAGTTCAGTTATGCATGTGTGATTGCTAATTTGTAGAAATCTAGTTAGTTAGTTCTAGTTGTATTCAGTTAAACTAGTTCAAATTATTGATAAAACTAGTTGGAGGTTAGTTGTGCCATGAGACAAAATTATAACTCAATGATCATATAGTTAATTGATCAAACAAAAACAAATAGCTAGTGCATGAAGAGAATTCAAGTTCCTCAATTGTGGTGGATATTCCAAGGCAATGTAACATCAATTGTAAAATAGACTTTAGTGTACAAGTGTTTCATGCAATCGAAGATCAATCCTTGGGAATTGTTAATAAATTGGATTAAAATTACTAAAAAGGGGGCTTAATTCCTCAAGATTTTCTCAAGGAAATAACAGTTGAAACAAAGGAAGAAATTGAATAATTCTGGGTCAAAGCTTCTCATTGATCAAAGAGAAAGGTTATTCACTTGCAGGTTGTGCTCAGAGAAGGCAAGCAATTGTAATACATTATCTATTCATATGATTAATGCAAGTAGGATTAAGGGTTTTTTACCAGTTGGTTTCCCCTAGACAAATGTGTGTACTTGTGTATGTGATTATTTCATGTTTTTGAATGTTATTCTAAATTGGGATTTAATTTCCGTAGAGAAGTAGAGTAGTATTGTGTCTCTTTATTTAGATTAATTTCTTGATAAATTGCAATTTTATCACCATATTTCTACATGGTATCAAATTAGGACTCACATTAGAACAATAATTTCAAAGTTGTTCCTCAAGAGGCTCGAATTTGCAGCTTCATTGTAGCATGATCTCTTCAAAGTTGGGAGAATGGACTTCAATGAACTGAAATTAGAGTATGCCTTGGAAGGAAGCTTGAATTTAATTCCCTTGAAGGATCACATGGAGGAAATACTTGATGACAATAAATTCAAGACATACATCCTGAAAATAGGATTGGTTGATGCCTAGAACCTATCCCAATGGAAGAAACATGTAGCCAAGGTGAGGAGAATAATCTTGGAGGGATTGCGAGACCACATTGTCTCAAATATCCATGGGAAAGAAAATCCTTTCGCAATGTGGAAGGCACTAACAAAGCTATTCGATAATATTAGTGACCATAGAATTCAGGCCCTCAAAGACCAACTTTGAAACCTTGAAATGCAAAAGGATGATATTATTCCATAGTATCTCACAAAATTTATGCAAGTTCGGGATGAGCTTGGAGGGGTTGGTGTGAATGTTACCCCCTTGTTTGGATTCTATATTGGTTTGAGACTTATTCCCTTTTGCCTTGTTTCCTTTTCCAATCAATGCAAATTTTTCTTCATTCTCTCCCTTGGATGAGTTTCCATCTCTTGTATTTCGCCTTGTCTATTCTTGTACCAAATCAGACCATTAGCATTCCTAATTTCGTAATTTCTCCCATAGTGATGGGGAATGTGTGGTACTTAGACTTAGGTGCCTCATTTCACATGACAAGGTGTAGAGAGTTTTTCAGTGACTTGGAAGAGAAAGATATACATATGCATATTCATCTTAGGGGCGACGGAAGGTAAAGTGATACCGGGATTGGTACAATAACCTTTAAGAGGGAGTCAGTATCGCTCTTTGCCTCAAAGATGTCATGTTTGTTCCAAACATGAAGAAGAACCTCATCTCTACGATAGTTTTGGAAGATTGTAGTTATGATGTAATTTTTAGTAAATGGAAAAACTTTTTGAGCCACATATCCAATAGGCATGTGAAGCATATCGAGGTTCGTGTGAAGAACCTTTATAAACTTGATGTGGAAGATTATGTTGCATCAAGAAGTAAGGAAACGAAAGTGTAGAGTCGCGATATAGATGAAAATTGGCACAGGAGATTGGGTAATTTGCAACATGGCGCCTTAAATATTATGCAACAAATAACCACTGGTCTCCCTAAAAGATCACTTGAGCTACAAGATGTTTGCAAGGGTTATACCTTGGGGAAGTATGTAAAATCTACATTCCATTATCGAGACAACAAAGCAAATGAAATCTTCGAGAGAGTCCACTTTGATGTTTTTAGACCCTTCTTGACAACCTCCACTTACAGAAATAATTATTTTTTTATTTTTATTAATGATTTCTCAAAAAAACGTTTTATCTTCTTCATGCCGAAGAAGGATGAGAGATTCTCACAGTTTGTATAATTCAAGGCGCTAGTTGAGAAAGAGACAGACAAGACGGTGAAGGCTCTTAGGAGCGACAATGGAGGTGATTATGTTTCAAATGAATTCAAGGAATTTTGTTCTAAATAAGGAATTAGAAGAGAACTAACAGCTCCCCACAACCCACAGAGGAATGGGGTAAATGAGAGAAAAAACTAAAGCATTGTAGGAGCTGTGAGAGTTATGTTACATGACCAAGGCCTACCACTACATTTGTGGGTAGAGGCATGTAACACAAAAGTTTACTTGTAGAATTAGAGTCCTCATAAGATTTGTGGTATTGTTACACCGGAGGAGGCTTTCTCGAGGAGAAAGTAGGATGTGTCTTACTTCAGAATTTTTAGAGCCTCTATTTATTGCCATGTCTCCAAAGATTCAAGGAAGAAACATGAGATGACAACAAAGTTTAGAGTTTTTGTGGGTTACACAAAAACTCCACACAATTATCGTGTGTCCTTACCTTCCCTCATAACGACAATTGTGCAAAGGGATGTAAATTTTGTTGGGTGTGGAGACTCGTTATCTTCTTCATTTAGATGTATCATAGTGTTGGACCCCTGTTCTTAATGGGGTGGCAACGCCCTAGTCATTTGAACACTGCCTGGGGGGTCCACGGGGGGCGACCCCAAAGCTAAAAAAATATGTAAATTTTCCTAGTAAAATATTGTAATTTCGATTCAATCTAGGTCATTCATTAGTCAAATGATCTGATAGTAGAAGTTATGCTTAATTTAGGGTTTTTTTCCCCTAGAAGGAAACCCCTCTGTGTTATGAGGGTATTGTATAGCGGCTGTGCATTGTATGTGTATTCTAAGAGTGAGAAATAGCAAGGGGGACTGTGTGAAAGAGAAGAGGATATTACAGCAAATTTGTTGTAGGTTGTGTCTCTTCATTTTGTAGGATAATAGAAAGGAAGGACTGGTTCTTTGTGGTGGACGTAGCCCAAATTCGTTGAACCATGTATATCTGTGTCTCTCTTGTTTATATGTTTTCTATTTTTGTCTTTCCTCATATTTTATGTGTTCCATTACTATGTAATATATAATTTATAACAAAGTTTTATGAAGAGAAAGCATTGAGATGCTCTCTTGAGAGGGACATTCAAATCCCACCAAAAGAGGAGCTTTTAGCTCCAAAGGAGGAGCCTCAGGAAGTTATGGAGAAGCCACAAATAGAGGAGCAAAGAGGATACATCCACTCAAGAAGAACCATCCAGGGAATGTAGAAAAATAATCAGGGAATCAAATATATTGGTGCATGATACGAGGGAGAATGTGGGAGCTCCAAATTTGTTGATTTGAGTAAATTTTTGATACCCTTTTAACCAAGACTGTTTGCTTCTTCTGATGTGTTAGAATTACATTTTATCAAAATCATTAATGAACACATATGAAGATATAATTAAGAGGAAAACATGTCAAAAATCACACAACAAAAATGCAAGCCATTTAATCACGGAGTTCATCCAGTGTGGACTATGTCTCAGAACCTTCGTGTCTCGATGGTGTTGGTTACATCATTCAGTGTTGTAACTGGTGATGATGTACATGGACGTTTTTGACTTGTCATACAAGGAAATAAGCCCTCAAAATGAGTGGCAAAGCTTCTCTGCAAGACATTCTGTTGCAAGGAACTCTCACTCATCACATACCTCCTATCAGCATGACAAACTCACACATGGTGAAAAAGAGTATCCTGCCGTCAAGGCAACAAAGGGATCTCACTACATAAATCACCATCCATGATAAGTACACACCACATCAAATACACATAAATTTTTCGCATCATCCATCAAGCAGGAATCAACAACAACAAATAAACATAAAGATTGTGCATCATACATCAAGCAGGAATCGACATGACATAAAACATCCCATAGAAATAATCAATGAAGTACATGGAAAAAAAAATTCATATACCTCAACTCTGATTTTGGCTGAAGAATAGGCTGCTCAATCATTGGATCTAAATAAACAATCGAAAACGTGGCGTCAAATGGCAAGAAATCAATTGTCCACATGCTAAAAACTGACATCGTCATTCCATTATGGAAAATGGCCAAAAAATTGAGACCTCTGTTGCAGAAACTGACACCTCCATCAGGTTTTTGTTGCCGAGAGGTATAAAATACATATAAATTTTTTTGAATTTGGACACTGAGAAAATTTGGCCCCTCTGAAGGTTGAGCTCAAATCATGGTTCCACTGCATCTGGTTGAGTGGCTTAGGGTTCCACCTGTCAACCTTGAAATATGCACCCTCTCATGTACTTGCTCTGCCTCGATGCACCGAAGAACTAGGTTTAAATATTAAAGGTTGGCCAGAATTTACCAAGAAAGTCAGTTGGCATAGTGGTAAAATTTGGAGGTTTGTTGGAGGGAGGTCAAGGGGTCAAATTCTGACCCCTCCATAATAGGCATGTTTTGGTTTATGGATTTGTTTTAGTTTCATATGTGGTGCCACCTACACGGGGGCTGGGCAGGTTCGACCCCTGACGACACCATTTCGCCTTGGTAATAATGTGATATATATAAGTTTTGAATGTGGGTTCATTGTAACGTTTAACATATATAACATATATATGGCATGGTTCCGTGGGGGTGGCGGGGTTGACCACTTGTCCCCTCAACAAAATTTGAATTTTTTAAATGTTTATGTTATATGGCATGGTGGGGTGGTGGGGTTGGTGGCCCGCCACCCATCGCATATATATTTTTCAATTTTTTATAAACAAACCCTATATTTTGTAAATTCTTGAAACCGGAGGTTACTGGACAAACGAAGTATCCAAAAAATTCGCCCAGAATCTGGCCAGAGCTGGATGGAATCCGGACACTGGAATCCTGTGAAATTACATCCTCCTTAACCTGCCATGTCACCTAATCAACCCCAGAACTTTGACTGCCTCTAACCTTCGCATATGAGCTCGGTTTGACAAACCGTTTGCACTGCTACGATCAGTTCAACGAGATATTCAACTTGAAACTAATTTTTCCACGTTTCGGCCACTTTTATTTTTGATATTTCATAAGCCCTCTTTTTCCAATGTGTGTCTTTAGAGCCACCTGGATCATTCATCCCTACTGAGGAGATTTCGGTCCTCCAAAAGCATCAACAATAATCTTCAAATGTTGTGTACAAGGTCTACACCACAAGTGTCCTAAAAAAGGTCACCCTTCCTTCTCCTTCACCTTTGTCCTTCGGAGCCATAAGCGATGAACCAACACATGTATCCTTTGCGAACATGTAGTACGATCTCTTGAAAATTACATACTCAAATATGACCACTATGACCCAATCATCTCATACTTGCCACGATTTTATAACACATACTCAGTGGTCAAGCTTACATAGAAATGGAAGCAATAATACCCCAGCTATTAATACAAGGCCAAAGACATCATTGTCGCATTGCAAGTGATGGAAAAACACATCATCACTTTTATAGTAAAAAATTAAACACATGATTTACAAAACAAGGCCATGGCACACTACCACATCTAGAAAAACCGTCTCTCACTTATCAAAGCGAATGGGTCATCCCCCTATGGTGCACTTGCCTGTCAAACAATTGTTTCAATTGGTTCATGCATCGGTGCTTCATCCTTAAGGTACTACTCTGGATGGAGCCTCAAACACATGGTTCTTTGGTGACCACTTTGGTTGCAATGGGTCCAAAAGGTATTCTTCCTCCAAACCTGCTTAACCAATTTCTTTCCCTACTGTCGAGAAGGCTTTTCACGCCTCATCCTCCTTTGTGCTACCATTCTTTTCCAACACTCAGCAATGACATGGTTATGTAAAACAAAAAAATGACAAGTTTTATTATGTCATATTTAGATTCAAAAAATGAACTTGCAAATATTTAGACTTATTATACCTTTCTTGGTGATCTCTAGTGCGATCATGGTGATGAGATCTTGTCTCAACTCTTCTATTGCGACATGCACTTCCATGGGATGATGGCGAAGTGTTCCCATCATTATTTTCCCCTAAAGAGTTCAAAAATGTATGTTTTCCTTTCATGTCATTATGGAAATGAGAGCTTTCCTCAGCCCTCTCTCCACAATATGTGTTGTCATAAGATGATGGAGAAGTGTTCCCATAATTATTTTTCCTCTATGGTTTCATCAATGTCATGGGAGCTTCTGACACCTTTGAGAATTTTCCTTCAGTGTATCCCAAATCTTCATATCGAGGTCTATGCACAACCTCCAATGGCTTATTCATGCCTTGGCCATGAATGTTAAGTCCTCCTCCTTGGTAACCAATCTTGGTAAAGAGTCTCATGCTAGTTCCTGTAATGGGGATCTCCACATTTCCAACAGAAATAATAGCATGTGAAGACGAAACAGAAGAATGATCACAACTATTTACCTCAGATGTCAATTTGGAATCAAGTGAAGAGGGCTTCTCTGAGCCTTCGTTACGCTTCACTTCCTCCAAGGCCTCTGTCGCGGCTTGTAGCTGAAGTTGCAATCTGCTACTTCTCCTCCTCCTCTTCTTATAAGAGTGTCTTCAATGCCTCATGATCTGCTTGAAGAATTTTTTCATTGCGCTTCAATTCCTCTAATGCCTCTGTCATGGCTTGCAATTGAAGTTGCAATCACTGCTTGTCCTCCTTCGCCTCTTGTAGAAGTGTTTTCAACTCAGTGTTATATACTACTTGTTTCTCATAAGCTTCATACAACCAACATGTCCACCCTTTCGGACATCCTGATCATGGCCTCGTACATGTCTTTGACATCCTCCATTTATGCACATTCAATGGTCCTGTTAGCTCCCCATAATTTTCTAGATTGATTGAGATACAAATGGACAGGGGTAACATCAAACCAAGCTTTGGAATCCAAGGACCCTGCCTTCCCGGATTCAGAGAGGGATCTCTCTATTAGGTGCAAAGATGTGAACTTGTTTGTTGATTAGCGTTGATTTTAGGCTAGATGTTAAGTGCAGGGTATTTTGATTATTTTTGGTTGGGTATGATGCTCAGATAGATTAGATAGAAAACAAGGAATATTTTTAATTCATTGGGAAATGGAGTCTAAAAAGGTCATGATAAGTTTCATCAATGGTTTAAAGAGCATTTGCAGGGCAATTTTAACTTGGTTGGTGGATCTTTAAGGTTGTGAAGGATCTTGAGATGGAAATTAAGCTTGAGAACAAAAGCTAATAAAGGGCAGACCAGAATCCTCTATATACCTTTAAACTAAGGGATTTAGAAGAATCATAAGCATAGAAAGAGAATCAAAGGCATAATCAAAACCTAATCCATTTGATTTCAAACTGAAAGCAGATAATCATCCAAGACAAACATTTAAATGAAATATAGAAAGGCAAGAAACTTATTTAACTTTCATAGATTTCATCATCAAGAGCAGAAAACATTTAAGATGCAAAAATAACTATAACCATAGAAGGATAGAAAACCCTGAACATCTAAGATTACAACTATGAAAGGTCCTTTAAAACAACTAGCTAAGTAAATGCAAAGAGCATGATTGAAACAGATTTTTTTGATAAACCTAGGCAATGATGCTTTAAAGAAATGATTCCAAGAAGAGAGTTTTTAGTGGAAACAAATATGCAAGGCTAGACATGAATCATGCTTGATACCAACTGATCTAAACCATTCCAGAAATAGACAATCTTAGGAAATCCTTAGAGAGAAAAAAGATGAATTCTCTAATATATCCTAGCAGAAGAAAACATTAAGGCAGTGAAGGAACAAACAGACCTAAGGTGCCATTAGCAAACATGTATTAGTCTAAATTATTTGTCCTAATACAACATAGAAAGATGGAAAACATAATGAAAAACTAGGAAAAATGAACAAAAGAAAACTTCACCATCAACCAGGCTTATGGATCCTGCAAACTGTCCTCCTCCATCAACAAACAAATCAGGGCATGCATGAGCACCAAGACATCAATTTCTTTTCAAAACTCCAAGAGACTATGTATTGCTTTAGAATAAGTCATCAAAATCCAAAAAAATACATAAGATCCTCATGCTCTATTTATGGAGAAAATGAGGAGGTGGAAACCATTAGAGGCTTCTAGAAACCCTAATTCTACCATAAATGTCATTTATGTGCTTAATGACCATGCAAGGCCCAAGACACATAATAGATAAGATAATAAATGAAAAACATCAAAACATAAATCCTCAATCAAATCTGGAGTGATTTGTCCAAGAAAACATTAAAAAACTATTTTGCCATTAATCAGTGTCTTTTGTTGACTTTTTGGCAAAAGATAGTCTCTGTGCGTAGCGCCCTTTTAACAGAAAATAGGGTCTGTTGTAGCTGAGTTTTGGACCCATTCCCGACATCGGTTTTGGCCCTGTGATGGCTCGTTGGAAAGATTGATGAGTATAATTTCCAAAAATACTTGATTTGTGCTGAATGAATTCAATTTACCTGCTCAAAAATCAAATCTCCCAAGACTGCTCTGTGCGTAGCACCTCGTCTGAAAAGGAGGTAGAAAGGTAAAATTAGAGGTGTTGTTTGACCTTTTGAGGGGGAAAAAATGCACCAATTGACCTGAAATTTTGTGGGTAGACTGTTGGTGATGTGAAAAACCCAAAAATTTAAACTTGGAGAGCTGAAGATGCACCAATTTTGTGCATAGCTCCTAGGGTGCTGCGCTCTTAGGGGTCAAAATTTGAAAACACAAAAAGTTTCCCGATTTGCCTCAAAATTGGTGTGGAGACCCCTTAAGGGGTTTTAGATACCTTATGAGAAGCATCAGGCAAGATCCCAAGGCTGTCATGTAATTTTGTTCTTTTTAGGTCTTCTAGCTCTATGAGGGCCTGCTTTAGCTTGGCATTAGCAAGCATGCTTTTTCTTGCATAATGTTTGACCATTTTCTTCTATAGGGCAAGGCCCCTCTTCACCTCTTTGTAATGTTTATGCTCTTCCTTATAATAGTATATAATCCTTTGTTCCCTCTCAAAATCCTTTTCCCATTCTTGAAGCTGTGCATCTTTTTCTAAGAGGAGAAACTTAGGACTCATCTCTTGGTCTTCATTTTCACTGTCTAGATCAATGAAAAGAGGCCCTTGAGAAGTCTTCTTTATCCTTTTTCTCCTTCTTACTTGTACCTTCCGCTCAATATTTTCCATCTTTTCTTTTCCCTTGTCCAATGTTTTGGCATCTTGAGAGGAGATGGCCCTTTACCTTTTAGAGGCAGCAAACACATCTCTTCTCCCTCTGTGGTATGTGTATGTGAGAGGGGTGACAATGGAAGTTTTGAATGTAGTGTTGTCATCACTTTGATCTTCAAATTAATTGACATCTTCTGCACTTGCTTCACTTTGATTTTCTTTGTTATTTATAGGCTGATCATTGTCAAGAAAGTCATGACAGCTGTCATGGCTCTTTCCTTGACTGTCTTGGGCACTTTGCTGACTATCCTCCTCATCTTGCTGCTCTTCCCCCTCATCTTGCTGCTGTTCTTCCTCATTTGCTGCTCTTCTTCCTCATCTGGTTCACTACTTTCAACTATGTCTTTCTCTTCATCAGCAGACTCATCTTTGTGGCTGCCTTCACTAATTTCATCTTTGCCATCACTGCTTTCTTCTTGGCTACTTTCCTCTTCTTCACCATTTTCTTTATTCTCATCATCTTCTTTTTCACTGCTTTCTTCTTGGCCATTATTATCTGTCTTAGTTTCCTCCTGACTGCTGCCATCTATTTTTTTCTTCATTAGGGCTACTGTCAGCCTCTTCACTTGGTAAATTAGGAGAAGAAACAAGAGGTGAAATTATTTGTGGAGAAGGCACATGGAGAGATGATCGAGGAGTGGAGGTAGATGGTTGTGAAGTGGAAGGTAAATTCTGCTGAATGAAGTCTCGGGGGTTTGTAAACACATCATGTCAGATGAAGGTTTCCCAAGATATTCCTTGCTACTCTAGCTGATATAAGACAATCATTTTGATCAAGGAGTGGTGAAAGGGCTTGGCATTTGGTGGTCATAGCTTTTCTTCTTGACAAATGAGGCCATTTTATCAATGCTTCGGAAAAGGTAGTAAGGTAGGTTCATCATCTTGACCTTGGTGAAATGCATCAATAACCTTATATGGTATGAGTAGATCCTGGAGTATCTCCCCTCACATGTAAAAAACTTGATAATCTGCCTCATCAGTGCAGCATACCTTTCTAGCAAGTGGGAGAAAGGGAAAACAACCTTACAATTTTTTTGATAGCTGGGTTTCAGGTAGGGCCCATAATAACTCAACTCCAACTTCATTTGTTTGAATCGTACTTCACTAATGTTTGGTATACATGTTGCTTTGGAAATAATTTCAGATGAGAGCTCAAATTGCACCCCTGCTAGATTAAATTGGTAATTTTGTAAGCTAAAGACAAACAATCTAGTCAAGGCTGAATGGCTGCTGACTTGCTTGACCCTTTCACAAAATTTATAAAACCCAACATCCTAAAAGCATCAAAGGATAATAGGAGAGGAAGTAATTTGAATGGTGTCTAGGGGCTCAAACCTTTTTGCCTTTCCTCCATGATGTTTGGGCTTGGTGGGAGTCTGGCTCCCATCACTGCTAGTGTGATTTTCTCCCTATGACATGGTGACTGGTCCAAGAAAAACAACAGTAGGACCTTTGGACTTATTTGAGGACTTTTGGGAAAAAAGGTGATTTTAGTGGTGTAGGGAAAATTCTTGCAAATGAGGGCTAAGATGAATTTTTTAAGGATTGCACTTAGTGTTTGGAGGTTGGTCTATAGTTACCCAGTCCTCTTTTTGCACCTAAAACAAATTTACCTTGCAAACCCTAACCCAAAGACTAAAAAACTGATTTTTATGTAGTCTAGGGTTTGGTCCAATTTTTGCCTATGGATGTCTTCCTTGCATTTTAGAAAAAGGAAAGTTTGGGAGGAGGAAAAAAGTTTCACTAACCTTATGATTTGATTGCAGGAGGTTTGGAGGAAAAATTTTGAATTCTTGACCTCTTTAGATAAATGTTGAGAGAGTCTGCCAGGTGCATAGCGCCTGTGCGTAGCGCCGGGCCGGTCAGGTTGTCGGAGCATAGCGCCAGGCAGAGATGGGCAGCTTTCGAGTGCCTTTGGATTTTGCTGAGCCTCTCCATAGCGCCAGCCTAGGTGCATAGCGTCGAGCTCTGGGAGAATAACACAGTGTTAAATAACAATTCCTACCTCACTCCTATGTGTAGCACCGAAGGCCAGGTCCATAGCACCGGCCTTGGTGTGTAGCGCCGGCCTCGGTGCATAGCGCTGGTGAAAATCTCCCAGTTTTGCACGAAAAATCTGAAAACTCCTCCAACGGCTTTCTTCACTTTGGAAATGGCAAATGATGCGAGGGAAAGGCTTAAGAGACCCTTTCTAGTCTTTTTGAAAAGTAATTTTAAAAATAAAACCCACTTTTACAAAGTTAGTGTCCCCCTATTTTTTCTAATGTGCCTTTGACTGATATTTTGCTGTGAAAAACACTTTTGACAATTTTTGCAAAATATAAACTTATGTCTCTGTCATCTTTTGCAAAATAATATTTTGATAAGGAAGGCCTTTGTTGCGATTTTACTGGTGAGATGTAAACCAGGGATGTACTTCCTTCTTAGGCCATTTTGACCACAATTTATGTCCAAATTTTTTATCTTCTTTTAAAACCTCTATTTTTTACCCTTTGGTGAGATTAGCCCCTTTAAACTGATACTCTTTTCCTTCTCTCCTTTTAGTGCAGGTGAAATAGTGTTGTTTTGGAAAAACCCTAGAGAAGTGGCTTGGGAATCTCTGGTAGCCATCTGTTGAAAATGAAGGAGGTTCTATCACCCTTTGATCATTTTATCATTTCTTTCCAAAATTCTAGGTTTGAGGGCTACTCAAAACAAAGATAAACAGTGTTATCTTCTAAGTAAAAAACATATCAAAACTCTTTTATCATTCTAATTGTGCATTGTGGGGGGGGGGGGGGCGTGGTTAGGTAAACTTTGCCCTTGCAACCCTAGCATTTGTTCCTTGTTTTGGCCAAAAACATTTGCTAACCCTGATCTTTTGAAACATATGATTGCTGCTGTCTCTTTTCTATTGATGATCTTCCTATGATGATTTTCTCCCTCTTTTACCTTACCTCATAGATGATATGATGGCTTTTTAGTCCTCCTGGCAGGCAAGTGAGCAAAGGGAAGTTGTCCCTTTACTAGAACCATGCTTTGGACAAAAGGCCTTCCTTGAAGGATATATTTATTATTTTGTAGACAAGGTTACTTGTCTCTTTTCTTTTTGAAGCAGTCTTCTTGTCAGTTAAAAAAAGAGATGTGTAGGATACCAAATCCACCCTAGGACTCATGAAACCCTAGGTGACCTAGTGGAGGCTCTCTAGGACTTGGCTTTTGGACTGAAACCTAAAAAAACTGGGCTCTATCAAGTGTGAGATAGATTTTATGGTAAACAATTGCATTGAAGATTCAAAATCCAATGTTCTGGTCTGTCTAAAGAGTCTATAAAGATATTTGGAGATCATCAATGCTTGGGGTGTTTTGGGAAGGACAACAGAGCTGCTTTGAGAAGTGACCTTAGTTGGCTATGGAGGGTAGTAGGAAAAAACAAAAACAAAGGATTTTGAGGCCAAGTTTGACAAGACATGGTGAAAAATGGTTGGCATGAGCCCATGAGGGGTCTTTTGGGAGTGATATACTAGGCATGACTAGACAAGATGATAATATAGTGAAAATTTTATCTTAGGGATAATGAACGCAGTGAGATTAGGCTTGAACTCACAATGTTTCATGGACTTTGTTTCAAGAAATATTAGGACAAATATTTAGTCATCTCCAAAGGAAAAAATCACTGATGACTAACAGTGGATCCACTTGGGGAGGACAACCTCTTTTTAGGAGGTGTCCATAACTTCAAATCCTAGTTTTTATGGAGACCAGTGCCTCTTCCATTGGGAATTTTCTCTCTTTCTTCATTTGTTGATACTTGTTTTGAGTCTGTGATCTTCGAGATCTGAAAAAACATGATTCATATCAGCATCATCTCTACCTACCCAATCCACTTGCCTAACATTTTTTTTTCTTCTTTGGGTGCACTTGAACTAGAAAACCCTTGAAATTTTTTCTTTTTGAAAAACAAAAATCAAACTATATAAATGTACCCTTATCTCTTCCAAGAGTTCATATTAGGCTGATGAACTCTCTTTATTTTATACCTAGTCTACTTATTTGTTAGGATTGAGCTATTTGACAAAATTTATTCTCTAGGCTACTGACATGAAATTGAAAATATGGCTAAACCATGATTAAGCAGTCTAATTTACCATAGTTTGTGGCATTGGAACAAGTTGCAAACAAGTGTTATTTTGTACAGACAAAAATTAGGAAACATAAGGGCAATATATGTCATTTCTTAAAGCATACCTATTTTCCTCTTTGGTTTAGATTTGAGCATGTGGAAACAACATCTTCCATTCCTAATCTACACCTATTGACAAGTCAAGATTAGATGTTTTGACAAGTTCTTCCTTTCACTAACCTATCAGCAAATAAATTAAAACATGTTCAGCCATGATTAGGCTAGATGACTGAACAAGACTTCTTTTTCAAAAAACAAGTAGTAGCATTTAGACTTGTACACTTTCAGCATCATTATTTTTTGGGTATGGGGTTGTACCTTTCTTTCAAACTCTGCCCTCTTTTCCCTTATTTTATTTTTTATGGATTTTGTCCTTTCTATTCCTTAAGCAAGTAATTTTTATGTACAATGAGTAGCAGATCTAAAATTCAGGAATCTTGACAAAAGTAGGGTTTGAGCATCCTTCCATTGACAGGACCTCCAAACATTTTAGCTCCATCAAGCTCTTGCAAAAGAAATCATTGTTGCCTCTAACTGATTGAATGGTGTAAGAGCCTTTCCACAAATTTTCAAACTTGCCATGTTTTCCCTTGTCTTCCCTTCTTGAATCCCATTTCAGAATTATGTCCCCAATTTGGAAATAATTTGCCTTGGTTCTCCCATCAAAAATTTTTGTGATATTGTCTTGTATTGCTTGTGTTCTTTTGTAAACTTCCTCCCGTAACTATTGCAAATGAATGGTTTGGTTCAGCCTCCTTTGCATATCATTTTCTTCTGATTGTACCTCTTGGAGGAGCTTCATGACTAGAAATCCCAAAGAGATGGGGAAAACTTCATCCATGCCATACACCAGTTGATAGGGAGACATATCAATTGATTTCTTGGTGGTTAGTCTATCAGCCCATAGTGCATGCACTAGAATTTCATGCCATGCCTTTTGATTTTGTTCTAGGAGCTTCTTAATGATGTTTACCAAGCTCTTATTAGAGGACTCAGCTAGTCCATTACCTTGTGGGTAATAAGCAGTGAAGTGGCCTAGTATGATGTGATATTTATAGCAAAAGTCCACCATTTTCTTAGATGTAAAGGTAGCAGCATTATCGGTGATGATCTTTCTAGGACAACCAAACCTGGACAAGATATTAGTTTCAAGGAATTTTATAATGACTGAGTCGCTGGCATTTCTAGAAGGGATGGATTCTATCCATTTGGTGAATTAATCAGTGGCAGTGAGGATCCACTTGTGTGTTGGATCTATTTTCATTGATGGCAAAGGAGAACAAAGGAGCAGCACCAAGACAAGGGAGAAGATTAGATTCAAATGGAATTGTTGCAGAGATGTCACATAGGGTTTAATGTATCAGTGGGTTGCGACTACCCATTTGGGGTTTTACTGTAATGGAAAAAGATGGATGAGAACCACAGAAATTGAATATAGAGATTAAACCATATAAGAATTGATTGTGAGGATTTTGGCCTTTGTATTATAAATTTCAAAACTTTGTGTATCTATATATACTTGGCAAATTTCCTGAAGGGTTCATCTCTTCGAATTCATTGAATTTATGGTATTTCTATGTAGATTGTGAAGTGTGTAGAATTAACTTCTATATAAAGGAGTGGAGGAGGATTTGAATGTGAATTAGCCTCTGTGTAAAGATGAAGAAGGAAGGTTCCAAAGAAATTGAAGTTAAAACTGAAATCTGGCGGAAATCTGGCTTCAAACGCAATTTAAACAGAGTTTGTAGGTTAAGTGGTTTTGAAGGAAATTAGACACTGTTGTCGCATAGCCTTTGAGTTGTGAGCATTTTTTCCCATTTCGAACGCGATCGAATGATATTGTGACATGTCACGAGCACAATACCACCCATTTCGCGTTGCTTTTAGGTGATAAAGTTCTAGGGTCGATTGAATGCGATTACTATCCAATTAGATCTGTGGAAGATCCGACGGAGTTCGCATTACAAGTTGCATGGAGGTTAAAAAGATGTGGGACCAGCGAAGGTAGCAGCAAAGGCTAAACCTCATGCACATCGGCTGAGCGTAGTTAATGTTGATCTGGGATCAATGGTACCGCAGGGGCACAAATAGTCCGTTGATTAACCCAAGGGGGTGCCTCCGCAATTGACCCGCCCATCGGGCGTTGACCACAGATCGATGGTTGTCATTAACTATGGTAGCACAAGCCCGATGATCTTTCCATATCGAGGAGTGCCTCCGCAGTATCGTGAATCTAATTTAATAATTCGAGTGCCTTTTTGAGGTCTGGTGCCATACATATTGTGGGGCCAATACATTTTTTTGACATGCTTTGTTTTAAAGCAAACATTATATAAAAAGCGGAATAATCAAAGGTGTGGGACCAGCGTAAAAAAACAGATGAAATTAAAGGAATGTGATGCGATTAATAGATGCGATGCGATGTGATTGCATATCGCAATCGGGGCAAGAGAAAATCGCACAAACACAGTGGTCACAAAAAATGTGAAGTGCGATATGATGATGTGGCAAGTGATGTGGCAAGTGACGTGGCAAGTAACGTGGCAGTTGACGTGGATCTGACCCCATAAATCGCAAATAAATCAAGATGACATGGCGATGACATGGAGATGATGTGGATCTGGCCCACATATCACAAATCGCAGGATCAGAGGGGTGAAGATTGTAAGAGCAAAGTTGTGATGTGATGCGAGCGATGGATGTGATGCGATGGACAGTGGCGATGCGATAGATAGTGGCAATGCGATGCGATCTCATATCGCATATCGCACATGATATGGGTACACACGGTATGGAAAATGATATTGTGATAGCTAATATTGCGATGTGCTGAATAGAAGCGATGCAATGTGCCGGTGTAAATAGACACAAAGCAGCCCTGCGCTATATTGCGCATCGCCAATACAAAGTCCTTCTCATACCACGAAGTGTAAAGGAGCCAGATGTAATGCATCTCAGAATCATTATTTAAAGAGATTTCAAGTCCGGGTGTAAGTGTTTTTCCTTTGTAAATTGTTTCGAAGAGAAAAAGGAGGATTATAACGTAAAACATAAGGAAAGTACAAACGTAGGTAGAAAGTCTTGGGTAAGGACCTGACACAGAGAAAAAGGAAGAACCGAGTGTTTAGAAGAACAGTGAAGGCTGAACGTTGTGGGCACGAGAAAGAGAGGCAGAGTCGGGAACAGAAGAATATAGTGGCACTGTTGGAAACAAATAGCTAGGTCAAGTTAGGACAAAATGAGAAGTTATGCAGTAGAGCTATACTATAATAGTAGAAATGGAAAAGACAGTGACAGTAGCAAAAAAGACAAAAGTATGGCAAACCAAGAGCTGAAAGGGATGAGTAAAATGTATTATTGTATCTATAAAAGTAAATGATTTAATTATTTTTATTGTATGTGATGCAAAGGCAAGTCTCTGTAGGCAAGGAAAAACTCCACTGTAATAAATTCTATTATATTATTTTGAAAGTGCTAGACAAGAAAATGAGAAGGGGGAAGGAAAAGAGTCATATCATTCATTTTGAATTCCCTGTGGAATGCAAACAGTTATGAGGTGATCCCTATAAATAATGTAACTAGCATATGCATACTGTGGTGGAGAGAATGAAGAAATAAGTGAGACAGTGTGAGAAGAAGGAGCAGAGAGAGGAGTTGTGAATATCTAGAGATGATTGAAAGCTAATTTGAAGGCTGAAAGGATAGCAGTAAAGAAGGAGGAAAACATAGTTGATATCCAGGTAAATCAGCATATGATTTTATTGTACAGTGAGGAAGTTGGTGCTTCCATGTCAAGTTGTAGCTTGATAGAAGTCTAGTTGTAGCTAGCTGGGGTAGGAGCCTCCTTTAGGTTGTAGCCTGCAGAAAATAGATGGGATTTAGAGCTTCCTTGCAAGTTGTAGCTTGCAGAATTGAGATAGTAGCCTCCTGTAGGTTGGAGCTTACAGAAAACCAGTGGTGAGAGGGAGTTGGAGCTTGCCTTTGCATTACTACAATAATAAGATGTGGTTTTCTCCCTTATGGGTTTCCATTTATATTTGTTGTCTATATGCATGATGATTATGTGTTGAAATTTTGTATTTAATCTGCTTAATACCTGCTGCTCACTTATTAAGATTGGGGTTTCTTTGTATATTAAGTTGGTCACAAATGAAGATGTAAATAAATAATAAAAGAAAGTTGTACAAGACCATGACTGCATTAAATTGATTCACCCCCCCCCCTCTCATTTTAACCAAGGGTTCAACAATTGGTATCAGAGCTGGTTCCTTCTGTATCAGTTTAACAACTTGAAGGAGATCCTAGGTCCCCAAGATGACTAGTTTAGAAGGATGCTCAACAAATAAAGTCCCTCTGTTTACTGGTACAAATTATGCCTTCTGGAAAATAAGAATGAGGACATACATAATGTCTCTAGGAATAGAAGTTTGGGCTGCTGTGGAATTGGGATATGGCCCAAAGGAGTCTAACTCAGAGAAAGATGCCAAACTAGATTTTTTAGCTAATGTAAAAGCCATGAATGCTCTCTTAAGTGGTTTATGTGAGGCAGAATTTATTAAAGTAATGCACAACAAGACTGCCAAAGAAATATGAGATACATTAGAAAGTATTCATGAGGGAGATAAAAAGTTGAAGGCTGTTAAGCTGCAAGTCTATAGAACTCAATTTGAAAATAGAAAAATGAATGAAGAATAAGATGTTGCTAGCTTATTCTTAAGGGTTGAAGAAATTGTGAATAACATGAAAGCTCTAGGAGAAACCATTAGAGAATGTGTAATTGTTCAAAAGATATTGAGATCTTTACCATCTAGGTTTAACCCCAAGGTTTCTGCCATAGAAGAAACAGCTGATTAGGAAACATTGACAATGAACCAATTACTTGGAAACTTAACAGCCTATGAGATGAGACTTCCACAGAGGAAGTCAAATGTGAGGGAGGCAACCTTTAAGAAAAAAAAGAGGAAAGAAGAAAAAGAAGATACATGCTCCTGCTCTGATGAAGAAGAGGCCAAATTTGTTAGAAGATTGGATAGACGCTCAGGCAAGTATAAAGGTAAACTTCCATTTAAATGCTTTAACTGTGGAAGATTTGGGCACTATGCATCTAAGTGTCCTCTTAAGAAAATAAAGAATCAGACTCAAGAGACAGAGAAAACCAAAACAAATAACTGGCAGAAAGGGAATAGATTCAATAGGAGATCATTTTATGCTCAGTAAGATAACAGTGCATCTGAAAACTCAGATGAATCCTCAAATGAAGAAGGAACCTATGAATTTGTGTTGATGGCCAAGGAAGAGTCTGAAGGATTCCTTCTAGAAGATGAGGAAGAAGGTGAGGTAGATCTTGAGGGGGATCTAAGAAGTGCCCTGGAGGAAATAGACAAACTTAAACTCAAGTGTAGAAAACAGAAAGACATTCTCCTCAAATGTGTAAAAGAGGTACCAAATTCAGAAGACCTCATTCAATTAAAAGTAGAACTTGAATAAGCTAAGAAGTTGGAAGAAATTCTGCTAAAGAAAATTAAAGATAAACATCAGGAGAAAGAGGAATTGGAAGAAGAAGTGGTATGGCTAAGAAAGAAACTAGAAAAAACCCAAAGGGGACTATCAATGAGCACTCCTCGAATGACAAGCACTGAACAGTTGGACAAGATTCTTAATGCTCAAAGGTCTCCTCTCATAAAGGTTGGGATAGGATATGAAGGAGAAACCAGTAAGTCCAAGGTAGAAGATAACAAGAATATCATTTTTGTAAAAGTTGTAAAGGATAATGAAAAATCTCAAAAAGGAACCATAGAAGCTAAATCCAGCAAGAACTTGATATGTGATGAAACAAACAGAAACAAGCAACAACATCAAGAGACAAAGAAAGAAATGAAGAAACAGTCAGCTGAAAAAGGCTCTTACAATCCTGAATATGAATTGAATAAATTCGGAAGCTGTCAAAAGAGATTCTTTCCTCCTATGAGAAATATCACTTGTTTTGTCTGACACAAATTGGGACATATTGCTGCATACTTTCAGACAAAGATAATCGAGTTCAATCAGCAAAGGATGCAGAAATTGAAAAGGCCACCTCAAGCAAACAAATGGCGAGGACAACCCTTCACCAGGTACACTAATCATTTCCATGGGTATTGTTTTTATTGTAAGGGGTTCGGCGATAAAGCCATGGAGTTTAGAACGTATGGACAAAGACTGATGTTCAAAACCCCAAGGAGATTTATGAACAATGGAGAGTTCACTCTTACACATAATCCATTTAAAAATATAATCAAATGCTTTGTATGCCATAAAATCGGACACATGTCTTCCAAATGTCCTCTCAAAGAATGTGGTCCATCTTCTCAGAAAAGGTGCCAAACAAATAGTAGCCTATAGTGGAAAAATAAGGTGAATAAGTGTGACCTGGCTCTAATAACACAAGATCAAAAAATCCAATGGCATTTGGACAGTGGATGCTCAAATAATATGACTAGCAATAGAAGCAAGTTTGTATCCTTTGATGAAAAGAAATATGGAAATGTAACATTCAGCAATGATAAAGCAGGAAAAATCAAAGGAAAAGGCTCAGTCAGTCTGAATAATGGAAGAGGAAAAGCTCAAGATGTACTTTTTGTGGATGGGCTGAAAGCCAATCTGCTAAGTGTCAATCAAATGTGTGATAAAGGCTGTGAGGTCCTTTTCAGAGCCCAAGATTGTGAGGTAAGATCAAGCACCACAGGAAAGACCTTGATCAAAGGTGTTAGAATAGAAAGTAATGCCTATATAGTGGAAGAAGAGAATGAAGCATGCCACATAAGAAAACTTGATGAATCATGGTTATGGCATAGAAGACTGGGACACCTAAACTTTGACCACATCATCAGTCTGAGCAAGAAGAATGCAGTCAGAGATATGCCAACAATAAAGAAGCCTTCAAATACCATATGTAAATCTTGCCAATTGGGCAAACAGACCCGCACATCTTTCAAGACCAAAGATGAACTATCAACAAGTAGGCCACTTCAGCTTGTACACATGGACCTGTGTGGAACTTCAAGAACTAAAGCACCAAGCGGAGAATCTTATTTCATGCTGATAATATATGATTTTTCCAGAATAACATGGGTAGCATTTCTCAAATATAAATCTGAAGCACTTGATAAATTCAAGATATTCAAGGCATTGGAAGAAAATCAAATAGGATGCAAGCTAAAGTGCATCAGATCAGACAGAGGAGGTGAATTCACAGACTATGATTTTGCAGACCTATGCAATGAGCATGGGATAAAACAACAATTTACAATTGCAGGTACACCTCAACAGAATGGAGTGGCAGAGAGACAAAATAGGTTAGTACAACAGATTTCCAGAGAAATGATGCAAGAAAGTAACATTCCCCAAACCTTCTGGGCAGAAGCAGTACACATTGCTGTTCACATTCTTAACAAAGCTCATTTAAGACCAAACAGTGACAAGAATCCTTACGAATTATGGCATGGTAAACCAACATCAATCAAGCACTTTAGAGTCTTTGGAAGCAAGTGTTTCATAAAAAATAATGATGAAAAACTGGGAAAGTTTGATGCAAGAGCTGATGAAGGAATATTTTTAGGATATGCATCCAAGAGTAAAGGTTACAGGTGCTACAACAAAACACTACACAAAATTGTGGAAAACATTGATGTAAGATTTGATGAACATCTACCAAACAGAACAAGAAGCACAAGATGCAACAATCCTCCAAATGATCATGAAGAAGAGAACCAAGATAATGATGAACTGAGCAAGACAATAGAAGATACTGAATTAAACTCAAAAGGTCCCTCAAGACACACTCAAAAGAATCATCCAGAAGATCAAATCATTGGGGACAAGAGTGTGGGAGTCCAGACAAGAAGACAGCTTGCTGAACAGATAGAAGAAGTATACCTAGCCATGCTATCTCAAATAGAACCAAAGAAGTTCGAAGAAGCCAGCAAAGACAAAAACTGGGTAAATGCTATGAATGAAGAACTAGACCAAATTGAGAAGAACAATACCTGAGAATTAATTCCAAGACCCACTGGGAAAAATGTCATTGGCACAAAATGGATATTCAAGAATAAGATGAATGAACAAGGGCAGGTAATCAGAAATAAAGCCAGACTTGTATGCAAAGGATATTCACAAATTGAAGGTCTTGATTATGATGAAACCTTTGTCCCTGTAGCCAGAATGGAAGCAATCAGAATGTTTTTGGCCTTTTCATGCTATCATGATTTCAAGGTATATCAAATGGATGTGAAGTCTGCCTTCCTGAATGGAGATCTAGAGGAAGAAGTCTACATGGAACAACCTGAAGGATTCTCATTAACAGATAAATATGACTATGTGTGCAGATTAAAGAAATCCTTATATGGTCTGAAACAAACTCCTCGAGCATTGTATTCAAGGCTGGACAAAAATTTTCAAAAACAAGGGTTCAAGAAAGGAGGAGTAGACAGCAATTTGTACATAAAGGCTAATGGAAATGAACTCTTAATTGTAGTAGTGTATGTAGATGACATCATGTTTGGAAGCAACAAAGATGAATTAGCAGAAGGATTTGCTGAAGAAATGAAATCAGAGTTTGAGATGTCAATGATTGGAGAGCTTACCTTCTATTTAGGACTTCAAATTCAACAAAATAACACAGGAATATTCATTTCGCAAGAAAAATACTTAAGAGAAATGTTGAAAATGTTTCAAATGGAAGACTGTAAACCTGTGTCAACTCCCATGATCATTGGATGCAAGCTATGTGCTAATGATGGATCAACAGATGTAGATCAAAAACTTTACAGATCCATGATAGGAAGTCTGCTATACCTAACTACCTTTAGACTAGACATTATGTTGGCAATAGGACTTGTAGCATGATATCAAGCAGCACCAAAACAAAACCATTTACTTGAAATCAAGATAATATTTAGACATATACAAGGTACTTCACATTATGGCCTATGGTATCCAAAAGGAAAAAGCTTCACATTGACAGCATACACAGATACAGATTGGGCCAGCTATGTGGATGACAGGAAAAGCACAAGTGGAGGTGCATTTTATTTGGGAAAAAGTCTGGTGGCATGGCTAAGCAAGAAGCAAACTTCTATCTCTCTATCTATAGTAGAAGCATAATACATAGTCGCAGCTGCATGTTACACACAAGTAATGTGGATGAAACAAACTCTCCAAGACATGAAGGTAAGCATTGATGAACCTATTTCTATCAAATGTGACAATACAAGTGCAATAAGTATATCAAAAAATCCTATACTTCATTCAAAAACAAAGCACATCCCAATAAAGTACTACTTCCTCAGAGAACAAGTATCACATAAATTAGTGAAGTTGGAATATGTACCAACTAAGGAACAAACAACAAACATATTCACAAAACCTCTTGCTAAAGAATCATTCAAATATCTAAGAGACAAACTAGGGGTAGTTTCTGCAGATGTTACTCTCTAACATGATCAGAAATTAAAAAAAAAAAAAAAAAGGGCTACATACAAGAAACAGGATCAGTGCAAAAGACAAGAGATAATAAATATTAGATAAGAAAGAATCATTCTAGGGGGAGAGCAGTCAATAAATTGTCACAAAATAATAGTGCATGGAACAGGTCCTCAAGATCATAGTATTATGAAAAGATAGAAACCACACTAGGAAAAGTGTAACCCTTTTCCATTGATGTCAAAGGGGGAGGAAAAGCAAGCAAAAGAAGAAAGGGTCTTCTGTAAAGTAGGCAGAGGAATAAAGACAAGATACTTCTCAGAATGAAAGGGGGAGGAAGTCCTGAAGGAAGTATGGGAGTATTGGTGGTTGTGTTGCCATCAATGCCAAAGGGGGAGACTATTGGAAATATTGTCATTGATGGCAAAGGAGAACAAAGGAACAACACCAAGACAAGGGAGCAGATCAGATTCAGATGGAATTGTTGCAGAGATGTCGCACAGGGTTTAATGTATCAGTGGGTTGCAGTTTCCCATTTGGGGTTTTACTGTAATGGAAAATGATGGATGAGAACCACAGAAATTGAATATAGAGGTTAAACCATAGAAGAATTGATTGTGAGGATTTTGGCCTCTGTATTATAAATTGCAGAATTTTGTGTATCTGTATATACTTAGCAAATTTCTCGAAGGGTTCATCTCTTCGAATTCATTGAATTTATGGTATTTCTGTGTAGATTTTGAAGTGTGTAGAATTAACTTCTGTATAAAGGAGTGGAGGAGGATTTGAATGTGTATTAGCTTCTATGTAAAGATGAAGAAGGAAGGATCCAGAGAAATCGAAGTTAAAACTGAAATCCAGCGGAAATCCTACTTCAAACGCAATTTAAATAGAGTTTGTAGGTTAAGTGGTTTTGAAGGAAACCAGACACTATTGTCACACAGCCTTTGACTTGTGAGTAGTTTTTCCCATTTCGAACGCGATTGAATGATATTGCGACATGTCACGAGCACAATACCACCCATTTCGCGTTGCTTTTGGGTGATAAAGTTCTGGGGTCGATTGAACGTGATTACCATCCGATTAGATCTGTGGAAGATTCGACGAAGTTTGCGTTAAAAGTTGCGTGGGGGTTAAAAAGGTGTGGGACCAATGAAGGCAGCAGCAAAGGCTAAACCTCGTGCACATTGGCTAAGCATGGTTAACGTTGATCTGGGATCAACGGTACCACAGGGGCACAAACAGTCCGATGATTAACCCAACAGGGTACCTCCGCAGTTGACCCGCCCATCGGGCATTGACCACAGATCGACAACTGTCATTAACTACGATAGCACAAGCCTGATGATCTTTCCATACCGAGGAGTGCCTCCACAGTACCGTGAATTTAATTTAATAATTCGAGTGCCTTTTTGAGGTTCGGTGCCATACATATTGTGGGGCCAATACAATTTGTTGACATGCTTTGTTTTAAAGCAAACAGTATATAAAGAGCGAAATGATCAAAGGTGTGGGACCGGCATAAACAAATAGATGAAATTAAAGGAATGTGATGCGATGTGATGTGATCACATATCTCAATTGGGGCAGGAGAAAATCGCACAAACACAGTGGTCACAGAAAATGCGAAGTGCGATATGATGACGTGGCAAGTGACGTGGCAAGTGACATGGAAACTGACATGGATCTAACCCCACAAATCTCAAATAAATCAAGATGAAGTGACAGTGATGTGGTGATGACATGGAGATGATGTGGATCTAGCCCACACATCGCAAATTTCGAGGGGTCAAGATCGTAAGAGAAAAGTTGCGATGCGATGCGAGCGATGGATGCGATGTGATGGACAGTGGCGATGCGATGTGATCGCATATCGCATATCGCACATGATATGGGTACGCATGGTATGAAAAATGATATTGCGATAGCCAATATTGCGATGCGCTAAATAGAAGTGATGCGATGTGCCAATGTAAAGAGACACGTGGCAACCCAACGCTACATCGCACATTGGCAATACAAAGTCCTTCAAATACCGCGAAGTGTAAAGGAGCTGGATGCGATGCAGCTCAGAATCATTATTTAAAGAGATTTCAAGTCCGGGTGTAAGTGTTTTTCCTTTGTAAATCATTTCGAAGAGAAAAATGAGGATTATAACGTAAAACATAAGGAAAGTATGAACACGGGTAGAAAGTCTTGGGTAAGGACCCGATATAGAGAAAAAGGCAGAACCAAGTGTTTAGAAGAACAATGAAGGCTAGACGCTATGGGCATGAGAAAGAGAGGCAAATTCAGGAGAAAAAGAATATAGTGGCACTGTTGGAAACAAACAGCTGGGTCAAGTTAGGACAAAATGAGCAGTTATGCAATAGAGCTAGACTATGACAGCGGAAATGGAAAAGATAGTGACAGCAATAGAAAAGACAAAAGTATGGCGAACCAAGAGCTGAAAGGGCTGAGTAAAATGTATTATTGTATCTATAAATGTAAATGATTTAATTATTTTTATTGTATTTGATGCAAAGGCAAGTCTCTGTAGGCAAGGAAAAACTCCATTGTAATACATTCTGTTATATTATTTTGAAAGTGCTAGACAATAAAATGAGAAGGGGGAAGGCAAAGAGTCATACCAGTCATTTAGAATTCCCTGTGGAATGCAAACAATTATGAGGTGATCCCTATAAATAATGTAATCAACATATGTATACTGTGGTGGAGAGAATGAAGAAATGAGTGAGACAGTGTGAGAAGAAGGAGTAGAGAGAGGATTTGTGAAGATCTAGAGATGATCGAAAGCTAATTTGAAGGCTGAAAGGACAACAGTAAAGAAGGAGGAAAACAGAGCTGATATCCATGTAAATCAACATATGATTTTATTGTACATTCATGAAGTTAGTGCTTCCATGTCAAGTTGTAGCTTGATAGAAGTCTAGTTGTAGCTGGCTGAGGTAGGAGCCTCCTGTAGGTTGTAGCCCGCAGAAAATAGATGGGAGTTGGAGCTTCCTTGCAAGTTGTAGCTTGCAGAATTGAGGTAGTAGCCTCCTGTAGGTTGGAGCTTACAGAAAATTAGTGGTGAGAGGGAGTTGGAGCTTGCCTTTGCATCACAACAATAATAATATGTGGTTTTCTCCATTATGGGTTTCCACTTATATTTGTTGTCTATATGCATGATGATTATGTGTTGAAATTCTGTATTTAATCTGCTTAATACTTGTTGCTCACTTATTAAGATTGGGGTTTCTTTTTATATTAAGTTTGTCACAAATGAAGATGTAAATAAATAATAAAAGAAATTTTTTCAAGACCATGACTGCATTAAACTGATTCACCCCCCCCTCTCAGTTTAACCAAGGGTTCAACATTGTGTTGGGCAGATGAAGTAGGATGGATCTCTCCTGTGAAGTCCAAACCCCACTGTTGAAAAGGAGCTTCAACACTGATGGGATGCAAGGTCAAAGGTAGAAGTTTTCTTTTTCCATGAAAATTTTGGCACTTATGGCAAGTCATGACTATTTTGTGAGTATTGAGAAAAAGGGTAGGCCAATAGGAACCAGCTCTAAGGATCTTGTTGGCTATAGTTTTCCAATAAAGGTGACCTCCACATTCTCCCTCATGTAATTCATGGATGATTTTTTCTACATCATCTTCAAGAAAACATTTAAGTAGCAATCCAACCGAACTCTTCCAGTACAACACTTTATCTAAAATGAAAAAATTTAAAGCTTTTTGTTTTAAGAATATAGCTTTAGTTTTTTACAGAGAAGGAGGAGCATTGAGATAAAGAAGCACATAAATGATATCAGCATACCAAGATGAATTTAAAAATAATTCTTCAATGTATGGAGCTGTAAATTCCTCTGTCTCCTCTAACAAATCAACCATATTCATGTATAAAGCTTGGAAATTTGATTCATCCATAAGTTTTTCATGTCCCTGTCCTTTAATTAATTTAATGGGTTTGATTTCTAAATCATATTCTAAGATAGTAGCAATCCACTTGCCCCTTTTACCATCAGGGTCTTGATTAAGTATGTCTTTGACAACTTTCTGTGGGACAAAATCTATGAATTGTGAATGCAAAATATAAACTCTAAAATCTTTCAAAGCTTTGATTAAGGCAAAGGCTTGTTTTTCCATGATGTTATACTTTAGAGGAGAATCCCTCAAGGCCTTGCTGAAGAAATCTATGGGTCTTGCCCCATGATGTTCTTTCTCAATAATAATACTACCACAGTATGTTTATATGCAAAGGAGAAGATGTAGAAATCCTTGGTCAAGTCAGGGCTAACTCAGACTGTTGTTTGTGTGAGTGCTTGTTTTACTAGCTCAAAAGATTGTTTTGCTTCCATATTCCACTTCACTCCTACTTCCTTTTTAGCATGTTTGTGATATTTCTTAGGAGTTCAGCATGGTTGGGGATGAATATTCTTAGAAAGTTAATCTTTCCAATGAAAGATTGCAGCTCTTTAATGTTTCTAGGATGCCTGATTTGTAAGATGCCTTCTATCCTTTTGGGATCTATTTTGATTCCTTATTTAGAGATGATGTGGCCCAAGAGTTTTCCTTCCTCAAGGCCAAACACATTTTTCTTAGGATTCAGAGATAGGTCATACTTTCTACATTTTTCAAAAACTTTTCTCAAGTGGACTAAGTGCTCTCCATTAGTCTTAGAATAGACAGTGATGTCATCAAGGTATATGACTATGAAGTAACCTATGTCTTCCGAAAAAGATATGTCCATTTCCTTTTGGAAAGTAGCCCCTGCATTCATTAAACCAAATGGAATTTTAACATACATGAATGTACCCCAAGGTGTAGTGAAATAAGTTTTGAGTTGGTCACTTGGAAAGACTAGAACTTGGTTATAACCTAAGAAGCCATCTAGTAATGAGATTATTTATGAGCCAACTACTTTTTGTAGTATGTGATCCATTTTAGGTAAGGGGTAATTGTCTTTTAAGAAGGCATTGTTCAAATTTCTAAAGTCAATGCAAAGCCTAATTTCCCTGGTCTTCTTTCTAACTGACACAAGGTTGGACACCCATTCTGAGTATCGGACATGGACTATGATCCCAACATCGTACATTTTTTTGATTTCTTTCTCAACTCAAGGTAACAAGAGGGGGTTAATTCTTCTCAACTTTTGTTTGAATGGTTTCTAATTTTCCTTGAGAGGAATTTTATGTTGAATGATTTTAGTGTCATACGATTTCAAGTCTTCATACCCCCAAGCGAACACATCTTTAAATTCTTTAAAAAGCTCAATGTATTTCTGTTTTATGTGAGGAGGGAGAGTTTTGGATAGCCTGACTATTTTGGGCTCTTTCATCCTCCAATGTTACATTCTTCTACATTTGTTTCAGTGGATTCCATCTTGGGTTTTTTAGCTACATCATTAAAATCAAACAACTCTTCTAGTGGTGTAAGGCCTCTTGGCAAGGTGTCATCTTTGCATTGCAAAACCTCAGGTTATCTTTGATCTGATTTATCAAAAAAATTTGCAACACAAGGGTTTTGAAGGTGGTTTATATCATCATTAAATCACAACTCTGTTTTGGGAGTTTCATTTTCATCAAAATTATTCTTTCAAATCTTAAACTCTGTTTTGTGCTTGCAAATTCATTTCTAGATTGCAGAAAATCATCTATTTGCTCATCACTGTCAAACACTTGCCAATGGTTCAATTTTTCTAGTATAGTAGGCCTATTTTTTACTTTGATGAGGCCTTGTTTATTTTCATAGGGTAAAGAGCAATTGCTGGTAGCAAAAGCAAGCTCATTGGCAAGGCAGTTTTGGGCCCTAGGGATGAAAGTGAGCTCATACTTTTCAAAGGTTTTGAGAAGGTATAGGGCAACATTCCTATACTCCCTTAGTCTAGGGTTCTTGGCTAAATATTCTCCCTTAATTTGTTTTATGATCAGTTCTGAATCTCGTTGAACCAATATTTTCTTAGCTTTGAGGTTTTTAAGTAAGTGTAAACCAATAAGGAGAGCCTCATATTTTGCAATTTTATTGGTGCATTGAAAATCTAGCCTATAGGAATGGTCTTCATTTGTGTTGTGGATCCAAACCCCAGCTCCTGAGCCAACCTTACCATAAGAGCCATCAAAGCTCATATGCCAAAGGGTGTCAATTTCAAATTTGTCACTATTTTCTACTTAGGGGCTGCTAGAGTTTTGGGTGTCATTTTCTTGATTAGAGGGTTGGTTTGGTTTTTCTGAGGGGCTTATTTTTCCCTCATTGTCATTCATTCTTTCATTTATGTCATTTTCATTGCACAAGATGAATGAGTCAAGGTCTGAGTGAATGGAATAAACCGGTGTGTTATTTGGCCTATCTATGTTACTCACCATATATTTCATGTGGGATTCCCGGTACAACCTCCTTGTTTGATTGAAGACTGGGATGGTGGCATAATTCATGTCCATTTATAGGCTACCCTGGATTTTTTCCCCCATGATCTGGATAAAAGCATGCCATAATTTGGGGGAATTTCAGCAACAACTATGTCCATGACTAGAATTTTAGCGGGGATTTGTGCAAGATTGACACACAGATCCTTGATTAGGCCTAGACACTTAACACTACTTGAATCAAAAGAGTAAAATGTCTTTGTAGGGCTTTGTGATTTCTAGGCCCAATCTCCCCATCACAACCTTTGGCATGAGGTTGTGTGAGACACTAGAGTCTAGCATAACATTATGAAGAATTTTTTCATGTATGTTCAGACTGACATAGAAAGGAGGGACAACTCCTTCTTGATATTTTCCCTCTACTTCAGGACCAAACAACAGCTCTGGTTTATCATCAGTTAAGTTTAAAGTGTCGGTATCATTCCCTATGTTTAACACTTTGAAAATCTGGGATCTATATACGTCTTGGTTTACCAATTCAGTAGGGGTATGGTTATCTTGATTTTGGCAATCTCCCCTTCAAAGCTAAAAAGCATAGGTGTCTTTATTGCATTTACATCAGTTTTATCAGCCATAACCCTTTCTACATTTTTGATTTGCTGATTCTGATTTGATGTTTTGGACAACAATGTTTTTTCAGGGCCACTAGTTGAAGTACTAGGGCAGATTGACTCATCACTAGGTTGATTGTTTTTTAGCTTGCTTAGGTCAGCTTTCTTAGCCATAGTATTTGTGTTTTCTACTGTCCTTTTAGGAATATGTTTAGAGGTCTTCCTAAAAATAGTGCTTGGCTGATTTGTTTTAGGAAAATCTTGATTCTTTTTTCTCCTAAGGTCATATTGCCTATGGACTTCCATTATGGCATTCTCAAATCCTAGTTTATAATCTTCGGAATCTTCATATGTTTTTTCATTTGGTTTTGAAGAAAACATTATTTGTTCTTATTCGGTAAGGAAAGTGTTATCCTCATCATTAGAACCTATGACATTTACATGGTCTTCTTCCAACTGCTCTGGCTCTCTTTCCTCTCCATCTACATAGTTGTCTTGGAAAGGGGGTGTAATATCCCAAAAGAGGGATTTTCTACAATAATGAGAATACCCTAAGGTATTACAAAGTTGGATAGTAGCAATTAATCAACTCATATAGTGTATTAAAACACATATTCATCATATAACAATCACATCAGCAAACTATGTCTTCATACCATGTCTCAAAGTGGGGAAAAACAACATTATTGACCCCAAAAATGTTATTTCCCGAAGAATAAGTATAAATAGTGGAAAATAATGGTTTTTTCCTTCAATATAGATAATATATGACTTTCATGCAAAATAATTTCAGAAATAGATGTCTCTAGCCTAGTTAAACAAGCCTCCCATGCTCAACACAGCTCAAAATTGATGAAACCCCAAGACTGCAACACACAGAAATTACTGCATAAAGGGACTGCGCAGTTTCATGGAGATTATGCTCAGAAAATAGAGAGCCAAATCATATCTTATTATTATATTATTCAGTGAGGCATAAAACAGAGATCTAGTCTCTTTTTACATAGATCCAAGATAACCCGGAGAGGGTTTCTTGACAGAAAGATATACAATGAAGAATTGAGGGAGATCTATGATTGAAAATAATGTTGTATAGCTGAAGATCTACTCAAAAATAGCTGAATATACAAATAAATGGCTTTAGAACCATTCCTCTAGCTTTCCCAAAGAAAGACAGATCCTCCTCTTGGGAAACTAGCTCATAAAAATGGGGCTTTAACCCCTCCCACTGCACACCTTAAGAAATGATGTAGTTTTCTGAAGAGAATGCATTATTGCTGAATTTGAATACTTGGCCCAACACCTGATAGTGGAAAATTCTGCTCAGAAAACCCCTCTTAGATCTCTTGAACAAAATCTCCAAGAAAAAGTAGGGAATTCCCACATGAGAAAACCCTAGCACTAAACAGTGCAACAATCTTAGCTAAACAACCAAAGAATGCAATGAGTCTAAATATACCACATGAAAGTATAATCTCCAATCTAACCTCAAATGGTTTCCATTCCTTTCATTATATAGATGATGAGCTTCCCCTCCAAGGGTCCCACTCCATGAGGAGGTTGCTTCCATGCAAAGGTTCCTCCTCCAAAGTTACACTGTCTCCTTTAGTGAGGATCATCCTTTTACAGCGCAGTTTGATTTATTCAATCTTGACTGGATCAATCATGATGGGATCATCCTTGACTGAATCTTCATGCCTTGTCTCCTTTCAGACACAAGGTGTCTTCATTTTGACTAGCTGGATAGATTTTCATTCACATTGAGCTGTCTTTATTTACGATCCACTCTTAGAGAATAATTTCTATTGACTTGGTCAAACTTGACCTTGCCCACATATTTTAGACCTTGTTCACACATGTGGATGCTTAATATGGTTATTTTATGATCCCTTTTCACATCATGAGGGATTTTTACTCTTACTTAAGCAACTAGTGAGCCTCCTTGCTCATTTATTCATGCAACTTGATTTTAAAGGAAAAATTAATATTCCTATTAGCTATAAGCTAATTTAGGAATATTAGAGTTTCCCCCTCCCAAATTTTTCTTGTCCTCAAGAAACTGCAAGGGTGCTACAAAATCTCCCCTCCTCTTGTGGCCTCCCCATTCAATAGTTTCCACCATTGCTTGAGATTTCCTGCAATAAGTATGTCTCCCAATGGTTCCTCCCAAGTGTGAAAATTGGCCTTTGGTGGATAAACCAAAAGGCTCTCATCATAAAATAAAGGAAGGTTTATATGGAAACCCTCTTGCTGATCCATGGCCTCCTCAAGACAAAAGTGATGGTCATAATGGGGAATTTCACCATCAATGAAGGTCTTCCACCTCTATGCTATCATCCAAATGAAATGAATTACCTTCCAGCGTGGTAACTCATAGTGAAGCTCCTCCTAATTTCCCATGAGAGGCATGTTCCAAGTGCTACATACCATCATATAGTCCACATCATAAAGAGACAAGTGATGTGCTATAGTGGCCATATGGTTTCCCATGCTCCCTTTAGAACATGTAGTGTATAAAATGTGGGAAACTTCTTTCCCCAAGGACACATCCCACCAATGTGTCTCTCCTCCAACCATGTCCTCATAGATAAGAACATTTCTAGCACATGGAATCATGATTAGAATCATGCTAGCTACCAAATATAATAGAGGAGAAGGAGAATGACTTATCATATGCAACCAGTGCAGTTTCTCCCTTAACTGACATAGAATAGAAGATGACAAGTGCCTTCTTCAACACTTGTTTGCTGCCCCATCTCTTTTGCATGCTTGGAGAAGGTGCATAATGGTAGGTTTAAAGGAATCACACCATGGAAAGTTCATCTTCTTTCCAAGATCCTTCAAAGGATGGTCAACACCATCATAGTTCATGGCCTTAAGTGGCCCATGAAGCCCATCATAAATAGTGCCCCCCTTGGAGCAAAGCCCTGCAAATGCGTGTTAGAAAAATACAAGCATATAGGAAATACATCATAATATTCAGAGAGACAAATGCCCTTATACACTTGTTTTACATTAGTGAGGTAACTCATGGATGATTTCCCTCTCACACTCAATGAGTAAGGAGGTGTAGATGACAACTCTTCCCAAGAGCTCTGTTCCTCCTCATCTAAAAAATGGTCCATGCACTTCTTCATATGAGATTGCACCTCTTCTTTGAAATTCTCCCACATGAATCCATCTAAGATAGTATGATATGCTCTAATGAAACTAGTGGGTTTGGAAAGTAGGATCTCATAGGTTGCATTCAACAGTTTCTCCTTGAGCTTGGAGTATTTAACCAAATAAATATGATCATTGAAATAAATAACTCCCTAAACTACCTTATACCTCCCATCCATTACCTTCCCATCAAGAACCTCACATGTGAAAAGGTCCTTGTTGTATTCCATCAAAATTTTGGAATCCCAATAAGGATCTAGGCTCCCCAAGAATGACAGTGCTGTAGAGGTCTGAAATGTAGCCCCTGTCATAATATGACTCTCCTCTTTGACATTATTGATGCCAAGGTCACATGCTGGAGTATAAAATTCCTTTTGATTCCTCCCTTGTAGTTTTTCTTGCTCAAGACATGATTGAAGCATATGGAAATCAACTTCCCCTTGGAAAGTCCTTGTCTTCCAATACTTCCTCAATTTGGCCCATGCATGCAAGAGTGTTAATATTCCCTTATCATGTCCATAAATCTCTTTAGTGAATGAAAATACCATGGGCTGCCCCAAAGATATGGAGTTGCCATGTTTCCTCATGCCCATGCCATCATAGATTTCTAATTTCTCCTTTCTCAGCATAGATAACTAAGTGGAAGATTGCAATGCTATTTTCAGAAAATTGCTTACCTCTCTTCTGAATTCATGAGAGATTATTTACACTGTGCCAGCTCCTCCCAAGAATCCTTATTTAGCCAAGTATGCAAATTCTGCCCATAGTTGAGAGAACACTTTAGTTTTCCTCCAATCAGGAAGTCTTCCTAGTGGAATGCCTCCTTGTAAAGAGGCATCAAGGCATAGAGTAGGATGTGAAAGTAGGTGGACAGGTTTGTCCTTGAATTCATTGCATAGATCCTCTTGCCTTCTTTGCTCTTTCAAACATTGAAACAGAGAAGGGTATATGCTCTTCATCTTCTGATGCTCTTCCTCCTCTATTACCTCTTCTATCTTCAAGATCTCATCAGTTGACAATGATGGTACATTCTGCTCATGTGTTTTGATATGATCTCTATATGTGAGATCATTTGGAAATCCTTGCAAGAGTGCAAGAGTTTCTCTCCTTGGAGCAAGTGCTCCAACCTCCTCTTCATGAGATTCTTGAGGTGCTCTTGTCATGACTACGTTATCAGCTCCTTCCTTCCCTTCCTCTTCTTCAATAGTTGAAGTTGCCTCATCCTCAATAAGAGACCTTAGATCTTGGTCTTCTATTGAAGGAGGAGTCTTCATGCCTTCTTTTTGAGAAGAAAGCCCTTCATCTAATGGAGATCTTGCCCTTGGAAAGGTGTCAAACAAGCTTACACCATCCTCAATATTTTTTAGAAATGGAGTTGGATCTATAGACCCTTTCAACTCATGCATAATTTTTGTTTGATATGGTTTAATAGCCTCCTTAGAAGAGGTTTCACATGATGCTTCATCAAAAATTTCTATTAATATTTCAATAAACCTTGCATAAGTAGGTGTATTTGCATTTCTTAAAGAAAAATATTCAAAAAACCACCAAGCATATGCTTTACCTTCAAGATGCAGCGCTGCTACCTTGATGGCTTCAATTTCTGAAACTTGATGTTGTTGCACAAAGTTATCTAGCTCCTCCACCCAAACCCTAATGGGATATTTAGGTGATTCATCAAAAGTAGATAGAAACAATCTACCCACACCATGCTTCTCACTCTTTGTGCTTATTCCCTACTTGATCTTGCAAAACCCTTGGAAGTTCTAGTTATCTTTGAACTCCTTAGATTGAGCTTCATATTCTTGCAAGCACTCTCTAAGGGTCTCCTTCTTTAGCACACCTCCTCTCCTCTTCTTAATGAAGAATTTACTGACAGAATTTTGAAGCTTTGATGGTATGGCTGAGTGCTCATACCCAAAAGATGAGGATCTTTCCTCCTCATGCATAGATCTTGTAGATCTTGTTGAGGGACTTCCATGGCTTTCCCTCCTCATTTCTTTGTTGCTTTTGCTTTCACCCTGCAGAGTTTGAGAGAGAATTTTTGAGAACCTATTTCCCCTAGAAAATAAGGGTTTTCTTTGATCTCTTTTGCAGATCTCCTCCTCCCCATGAGAAGATTCCATAATGCTTGAAGCTCACAGGCTGAGCCAAGATTGAAGCTCCGATACCACTGTAATATCCCAAAAGATGGATTTTCTACAACAATTAGAATACGCTAAGGTATTCCAAAGTTGGAGAGCAGCAAGTAATCAACTCATATAGTGTATTAAAACACATAGTCATCATATAACAATCACAACAACAAACCATGTCTCAAAGCGGGGAAAAGCAACATTATTGACCCCAAAAATGTTATTTTCTGAAGAATAAGTATAAAAGTGGAAAATAACGGTTGTGTCCTTCATTATATATAATATATGACTTGCATGCAGAAGAGTTTCGGAAAGAAATGCCTCTAGACTAGTTAAACAGGCCTCCCATGCTCATCACAACTCAAAATTGATGAAACCCCAAGACTACAACACATAGAAATTACTGCATAAATAGAATACACAGTTTCATGGAGATTATGCTCAGAAAATAGAGAGCCAAATAATATCTTCTTATTAGATGATTCAATGAGGCATAAAACAGAGATCTAGTCTATTTTTACATAGATCCAAGATAACCCGGAGAGGGTTTCTTGACAGAAAGATATACAATGAAGAATTGAGGGAGATCTATGATTGAAAATAACACTGTATAGCTGAATCTCTACTCAAAAATAGCTGAATATACAAATAAATGGCTTTAGAACCATTCCTATATCTTTCCCAAAGAAAGACAGATCCTCCTCTTGGGAAACTAGCTCATAAAAATGGGGATTTAACCCCTCCCACTGCACACCTTAAGAAATGATGTAGTTTTCTGAAGAGAATGCATTATGGATGAAGGTGACTGCTTGGCCCAACACTTGATAGTGGAAAATGCTGCTCAGAAAATCCCTCTTAGATCTCTTGAACAATATCTCCAAGAAAAAGCAGGGAATTCCCACATGAGAAAACCCTAGCACTAAACAGTGCAATAATCTTAGCTAAATAGCCAAATAATGCAATGAATCTAAATAGACCGCATGAAATTAAAATCTCCAATATAACCTCAAATGGTTTCCATTCCTTTCATTATATAGATGATGAGCTTCCCCTCCAAGGGTCTCACTCCATGAGGAGGTTGCTTCCATGCAAAGGTTCCTCCTCCAAAGTTATGTTGTCTCCTTTAGTGAGGATCATCCTTTTATAGCGCAATTTGATTTATTCAAGCTTTACTGGATCAATCATGATGGGATCATCCTTGACTGAATCTTCATGCCTTGTCTCCTTTCACACTCAAGGTGTCTTCATTTTGACTAGCTGGATAGATTTTCATTCACATTGAGCTATCTTTATTTAGGATCCACTCTTAGAGAATAATTTCTGTTGACTTGGTCAAACTTGACCTTTCCCACATATTTTATACCTTGTTCACACATGTGTATTCTTGATACGGTTATTTTATGATCCCTTTTCACATCATGAGGGATTTTTATTCTTACTTAAGAAACTAGTGAGCCTCCTTGCTCATTTATTCATGCAACTTGATTTTAAAGGAAAAATTAATATTCCTATTAGCTGTAAGCTAATTTAGGAATATTATAGGGGGTCTAATTTGTTGGCCATTCTCTCTTTGTCTGATTTGAGGAGGGTCTCTTCTAAAATTTTGATTCCTATTCCTATTTTGAAGATTGGCTTGATTTTCCCTAGGAGGTGTTCTCTCATTCAAACTAATTTTTTCCATCATTCTCTCCATTCTCCTAACTAGGGAGTCAAGTTTGGTGTCAGAAGAGGAGGTTGAAGGAATTGTTTCATCTTTATAAGTCACTCTTTTTTCTGATCTCATCCTAGCTCTTTTCTCAATTAAATTGACATCTACACTCACAACCCCTTTTTGCATGTCTTCTAGAGTTAGGTAATCTCTCGCCCTTAGTTGATAGGCCATGTCAGCATCAAAGCCTTCAGGATATTTTACTAAGGCTAAGCCTTGGGGAGGTTTTATGTGAGATGGGAGGGCATTGTACACACTGTTAAACCTAGTGGAGTAGTTGTGAACACTTCCTCCCGGATTCCTTTTAAGATTGTTATACTCGGAAAGAATTTGAAGGGGATTCTTCTTGATATCCCATTTGTTCACAAAAGCTTGGTAGAGGGACGGGAGATCATGTATGCTATTAGGAGGTAATTTTTTGAACCATTTCTTGGGTTCTCCTCCCAAGCTCTGGGAAAAATCCTCATTTGCATGGTTTCTTCTTCTATTTCCATGTAGTCAAAAGTATCATTTATTCTATCTACATGCTTCTGGGCAGTGATGGATTCAGTCCATGAAAAATGGGGGATCTTGGACTAATAATCATTTGGCAATGGTAATAGTGGTTTTTGTAGAGCCAGTGGAGCATACCAGGCTGCCATGATGGGAGGAAATGGAAACAAAGTTTGATTTACAAGGGGAGGGTTTGTGAGTGGTGGAGTAGGATGGAATGAGGTGGTTTGCACAGTGGTGGTATGAATGGGTGTAGCTGAGGTACTTGGACTAGAAAACTGATTCTAAGTAGACTTGAGATGAAAAGAGTTGAAGTGATGGAGAAGCTAAAAGTTAGGTGGAGTGGAAGGAGAAGCTTCTCTGGTGGAGCTTTGCTGCAAATCTATGGGCTCAAGGTCAGCTTGGTCAACCCTACTTTGTGACTTGGTCCTGAACAGGTTCTTGGTATGATGCAAGTCAAACTAAGGATCTTGTGAAATTGTGAGATGTTTTGGTGTGGAGCTTGCTCTATGAATGGTCCTAGCAGTGGTTGAGTTTCCAGTTTTAGAAGTTTTCCACAAAATATTTTCTGGGTCATCAACTATGGTAGGAGGATTTGGTTCTGGGTGAGATCTGGTATTTATCCTTTGTGAAGCCAGATCTCTTACTCAAAAATCAGAGAGGCTGAAAGGTTTGGGACTGTTTTTTGGGAAGGCTGACCTCCTTTAGTGTTTATTTTAATCACACAAGGTGTAATTAGGCCTTAAACCTGATTTGACACAATCTTAGACACGTTTTGGGTTATGGATACGATTTGGTTTCATATGTGGTGTCACCCGCTTGGGGGCCAGCCATGTGGGTCGGGCGAGTTCGACCCCCGATGGCGCCATTCTGCCTTGGTAACAATGTGATATATATATATATATATATATATATATATATATATATATATATATATATATTCTATTTGGTTTCATATGTGGTGTCGTCTGCTTGGGGGCCGACCACGTGGATCGGGTGGGTTCGGCCAAAACGCTGCCGCCTTAGTAAAAATATGATATATATATATATATATATATATATATATATATATATATATGTGTGTATGTGTATATATATATATATATATAAGGTTTGTATGTGGGTTTGTTATAACGTTTAACACATATAACATATATATGGCATGGTGGGGTGGTGGGGTTGGTGGCCCATCACCCATAACATATATATTTTTTTATAAACAAACCCTATATTTTGTAAATTATCAAAACTAAAGGTTACTAGACAAACTAAGTATCCAACAAATGTGCCCATAATTTGGCTGGAGCTGTCCAGAATCCTGTGAAATTGCATCCTCCTTAACCTGCCATGTCACCTAGTCAACCCCAAAACTTTGATTACCTCTAACTTTCGCATACAAGCTTGGTTTGATGAACCATTTGTATCGATTCAATTAGCTCGACGAGATATTCAACTTGAAACTAAGTTTTCCATGTTTCTGCCACTTTTATTTTTGAGCTTTCATAAGCCCTCTTTGTCCTGTGTGTGTCTCTGTAGCCACCTGGATCATTTGCATAAGAAAAGGAGGTAACCTGAGAGGTACGCTAGCTACATGGCTCTAATGACTGATATTGTAGAGACTAGGCCATCCTCTTTTGAGGAAGAAATTGAGCAACCCGTTTGGGTTTATGCAATGGTGGAAGAATATGAACCCATAATGAGGAAGAGTATTTGGGAAGTGGTCCCAAGACCGAAAGATAAATCAATTATGGGTTCAATATGGATCTTCAAGGTTAAGCATGCAACAAAAAGAAGTATAGAGAATTGTAGGGCTAGATTTTTGGCCAAAGGATTCTCTCAAGTTGATGGAATTTATTATGAGGAAAACTTTTCTCTTGTAGCAAGGTATTCATCCATTAGATCAATTCTTACACTGGATGCACATATGGGGTGGAAGATCCACCAAATGGATGTAAAAGAAAGATTTTTCAATGGTATTATTAAGGAGGAAGTGTACATCGAGCAACCATAAGGTTTTGAGACATTTGATCGAGAGTCTCATGTGTGTAGGCTCACATGAGTCTCTAGTGCCTTGGTAATTATATGACTTCCATATGTTTAAATTAAATATAGAATACCTCAAAACATTAACTTTGAAATATGGTAATCTCTATTAATTTCTATGACTAACACAACCACAAATAAATTAACTAATGTTTTATAGTTATTAAATTTGATATTCATTTTACTTCATGTAATTTATTTTAATTTAGCTCTTTCAACCCTTATTAGTCCCTGCCACAAAAGGACTATAGCAATTGATTGTCATGTTGACCACTATTAGTTTAGCATTGACAAATCCAAGTTATAATGTTTAACTTTGAAAAGCAAATATCTATTTTTCAATATTATTGAAAAAAATATTTTTCAGACATTTGATTAGACCATAACTTTGAAGGTCTTATTGCAGCATTTGTGCCATGTGGATAAATACCTCACATTTTTTTGCCATAATTTTTGGATGTAGTTGCAATATTTATGCCATGATTTTTAAATATTTGTGCACCATGATTTTTCATAGTTAAGCTTCATAATTAAATTCCTTGAAAATATCTCATACTTACGTAAATGACCTATTTACCATCAGTTATAGCCCACCGTAATTTAAGCAAGTAGTTGCATAAAAAATTAATAGAAACAAGATGAAAATAAATATACCTATAATGAGTTATTGCCTCCCATTATTTATGTTTTCTTCAATGCTTTAACTCGTAGGAGTAAAAGTGTAAATGTGGCAACTTAGCAGGTGGTCACTGCCCACCAAGTATTTATTCAAGTCCATATCCCTTAGTAGGAAAATAGCTTTTCTACTTCATATATCAATTTGAAATTTCTTCTAAAAGCATAACATCCACTCAAGTGGTGAGGACTACAATGACCTGCAACACTTGTTAATATTGTAAAATTTCTTTATTTAATTTTAATGAAAACATCTTTATATATAGAAAAATATCCAACCAATCATTAATTAACTAATTAATATGTTCTAATCACTAATATATTAATATTTTTACTAATTATACTAAATTATTATTAAATAGAATAAACTATAATTAAATATAATTAATTATATTAGAAAAATAATGTATGACTCAGTGACCCATAAATTATCCCACTAACTTGTATTTTTTTTTTTGTAAATATGGTCAAATTTTCTAATGATAGCTAGAAGTATTACATAAAATGTTACAACGGGATTTTTGCCAAAACTTTAGCATCCCCAGAGAGAAAGGATTACATCATGATGAGTACATTAAGGCATACATTACAGAAAAAACTTCAGCAAAATTGACCAAAGGTGACTGCATGAAATCAATAACTTGAGATAGGGAACCTTTGACTAACTGTTGTAAAAAGACTAAACATACAACTTATCTATAGAAATATTGTTTATAGAGCTAGAAACTACAACCTTAAAAAACTAATGAGGTTAAAACTAAACATGTAAAACAAGTAAATACCATATAGTATAGTAAAATGTAAGTGTAAACCGGAACCTGCAAATTCCTTCCATCGTGAACACTGAGATGGTTTGTTTAAAGACCAAATTAGTCAAGAATAATGAATTACAAGCACCGAGAGACCGATGCATGGGATTTATTTAGGGGTGTATCCGAGTTTGCAGGAATAACATTGAGAGACACAACATTTATAACTTCTTCCTATTCATGTTGATCATTAGAATCAATGTTTGAATCAGAAACTACGAAACATTCCACACGATTTAACCTTACCACAATATCATCAAGGTTGTATTTCATGTTCCGTAATATGAATTTTATTTCCTCCTAGCCAACAAAGGACTTGTAGTTGTCCACTTGCTTATCCTGAATAACCATGTTCAACAATCTCTCCATTTGAAAAGATTGAGTGATGCAATGAAGAAAATAAAGAGAATTAATAAAAATAAATAAATAATATCAGAGAGACAGAGACATGGAGGAAAACGCATCAATCCTTAATATATATTTTGTATTCAGATAATGAGAATGATACAATATAGATACATCAGTATTATGCCTCAAGATAGTTTGTTTATCTCGGACACACAATAACTTTGGTTTAGTGAATATATCAACAACACACCAATATAGGAGCCTAACTAGTTGGAGAGAATCTTTCAAACAACTATACCCAAAAAAACTCCCAAGTTTCAGGAACAGTTTCAGTATAGAATAAACAAGTAGGAATTATTCCAAGTTTAATAATTTATCATTTTGTACTTCTTGATTTTTTTATGAGAGTGTAAGGCTAACATCCTCCCCCCCCCCTCAATCATAAGTCCAAAGTAAGAACCTGGTACCATATCCAAGTCTTCATCCTGAAACTGTTGAGTTGATCCTCAATGAAGAACTTCCTGAAAATCTTCCAAAACTAGATGCCGAAAAAAAAAATCTAATATGAAGAGAGCACACCAAGGGAAGTGAATCAGATGCAAGTCTGATACAACTCTAAAAATTCTTGAAAACTCAATTCAAAAGGAGCCATCTATCCTTTTCTTCGTCCAATTACCATCCAAGTGGACAAAATAATGCCCACATTTGTACTCTTTATCAACATCTCAATTGTTTGTCCACTGAAAAATATTGATTCCCACTAGAAAATTGTGTTGTTGTCAAAAATTTTAGTCTGACAACCATCATCATAAATTCAATTTCAATTTCATCATCAATTCCCCCCTTTGTCAAATTAAAGGAGAGACCATAATCATGTACATTTTTTTGAACTCCACACCCCCCTCCGCCTTCAGATGTAGGAGATTTTTTCTTGTTCAATTATTCTAGAAAATTTATCTTTACTTTTGGCTTGAATAGATTGTAGGACTTGTTTATTTTCTTCACTTCTAGATTCCATCTCCAAGGGTTTATCCATCCATATTTAATTGTCACTTTAGTCTTCTTCTACATTTGACATTTCTCTGATAGATAATTTTTCTTCCCACAATGAATACAAGGATGGAGGTTGACACATTTACTCTCCATATGACCATTTATCTTACAATGGTTACACTTGCTTATCCATGTCCACTTGCTTATCCTGAATAACCATGTTCAACAATCCTTAATGTATATTTTTTATTCAGATAATGAGAATGATACAATATAGATACATCAATATTATGCCTCAATATAGTTCATTTCTCTTGGACACACAATAACTTTGGTTTAGTGAATATATCAACAACACACCAATATAGGAGCCTAACTAGTTGGAGAGAATCTTTCAAACAACTATACCCAAAAAAACTCCCAAGTTTCAGGAACAGTTTCAGTATAGAATAAACAAGTAGGAAATATTCCAAGTTTAATAATTTATCATTTTGTACTTATTGATTTTTTTATGAGAGTGTAAGGCTAACATCCTCCCCCCCCCCCCCTCAATCATAAGTCCAAAGTAAGAACTCGGTACCATATCCAAGTCTTCATCCTGAAACTGTTGAGTTGATCCTCAATGAAGAACTTCCCGAAAAACTTCCAAAACTAGATGCCGAAAAAAAAATATAATATGAAGAGAGCACACCAAGGGAAGTGAATCAGATGCAAGTCTGATACAACTCTGAGAATTCTTGAAAACTCAATAAAATTCCAAGTTGCAATTCAAAAGGAGCCATCTATCCTTTTCTTCGTCCAATTACCATCCAAGTGAACAAAATAATGCCCACATTTGTACTCTCTATCAACATCTCAATTGTTTGTCCATTGAAAAATATTAATTCCCACTAGAAAATTTTGTTGTTTTCAAAAATTTTATTCTGACAACCATCATCATAAATTCAATTTCAATTTTATCATCGATTCCCCCCTTTGTCAAATTAAAGGAGAGACCATAATCATGTACATTTTTTTGAACTCCACACCCCCCCGCTTTCAGATGTAGGAGAGTTTTTCTTATTCAATTATTCTAGAAAATTTATCTTTACTTTTGGCTTGAATAGATTGTAGGACTTATTCAGTTTCTTCACTTCTATATTCCATCTCCACGGGTTTATCCATCCATATTTAATTGTCACTTTAGTCTTCTTCTGCATTCGGCATTTCTCTGATAGATAATTTTTCTTCCCACAATGAAGACAAGGATGGAGGTTGACACATTTACTCTCCATATGACCATTTCTCTTACAATGGTTACACTTAACAATATTTTGGGCATTTTCTAAAACACCTGCACTTACAAACTGAATTGATTTTGAGAAACCTGGAACATAAAAATTGTTTTCTTTGTTGTATCCCAAGCCATGTCGATATGTGTTGAGTGATATTTCTTCCCAAGGTCTTGTTAGGGTCCTATAATAATAGGGTTCATAAATTTTGAATTGACTTTGATAGTCTTGTAAATATGTACATACTTTGCTTTTTGCAAGTTGTTTTCCCATATTTTGAAAAAATGAAAAATAAATAAAAAATGAAAAGAGGGTAAAAAGTCCTAAAAGAAATATCAAAGGACTTAGAAAAAGATGGACCCCAAAAGAAAAAAGAAACAAAATAAGACATGAAAGTGAGCAAGTCAAAATGCCACTACTATTTACTTTTACTGCAAGAATAATGATTATGTGCAGATTGTCAATAAATGCCATAATCCATGATCATTTAAACAGTTTAATCTTAACTTTTCATGCTTTGAATTTCATGTTTTAAATAGAGAATAAAGATATTTCAAACAGTATAAACTTGAAAAATCAGTAGATAGGTAGAGAATAATGAGGAGCTCAACAGTTTAATTTGAACCCTCAGATGAAATAAGGTTAGACTTAGATAGTTATTATGTTTTGAAAGAAAAGTGATTTAGGGTTGCAAGTCCAAATGCACCCATGAAAATTAAGTAAAAATGTTAGAAATAAAGATGGGTAGGTAGAAAAAAGTTGTGCAAGCATGTAATCAAGCATCATCGAGCAAAATTACTAATTTCCCCTTCCCTATAATGACTCAGTATTCAAAACTATCAGTTAAAAAGGCTCAAAGCATTTCTCTGACTTCTGTTGGGACCGGACCCAAGGCTCGATAACTAATTGGTTTAAAAATACTGAATTCCTACAAAAAACCCACATTCATCAACATTTGTCCTTCATTCATAATCATAATCCATTTCTCCTAAGTAAAAACCCATTTTTACTTAGTAAAATTAAAACCCTAAATAACTAATTTCATCTCCTTTCAAAAAACATTCAAAAACCCATAAATGCATTTATCCTAAGTTAAAGTGTGGAAAAATACAACAAAAACAAGATATGCTTATTTTCACTTTACTTAGAGTTAAGACATGCATTTTTATTCATTACATTATCCCTTTTTCATATTAATTTCTAATTTATTTATTAAATCCCTAATTACACCCTCCCATATAGTATTAAATCCTTTTATTTTAAATAACCCTCAAAACCCTCTATTTTATGTTTAAACCAATGTTTAAATACCCCATGTGCAAAATATAAACCCCGCCCCTATCCCATTGGTTTAAACCTATATATAAGAACTAATCCCCACCCTTATGGTATTTAGACAGGTGTTAATGTTCTATTATACCATATATTAAAACTTGCACCCGCATATTATTGAAACATTTTGAAATGTTTTAATTAAAACATAAATAAACCTTTTTTCCCCTGCTTAAACCATATAATATAAAGTTTTAAACTCTAATTAATGGTTATTTCTAAGGTTTAAAGCCCATCCTCGCATGTATGAAAACCCCGTCGCATTAATACACCCTAACCCCACTTTCCAACCCGATGCAACTTCCACAAGAGATCTGGGTTGTTCGCAATCAAACCCCATGATCCGACGACAGAAAATCCATATCGCATTTTAAAGTTGCGCCTTGATAACATTTCCATTTCTACATGAAATGGGTGGTATTGTGTTTTTCTCCCTCCTCCACATGGTCGATTCTCACTGGATCGCGTTCGTTTCATCCAAAACAACTTACCACCGAAATGGCACGCGATAACTACTCATGGTTTTTAACCCTTTGAGCGTGAAAACCACCATTGGTTGATATGACTGCCATTTATTGCAGGCGCCTATAAACCTAATTTGCCTAAATAAACGTTGGAAATGCATTCATTTCCTATATTTCCTATGCATAACCACTATATAACCTATCCTGACTGTGCAACAAGCATTTTTCTACCATTTCCATGCCAAAATCCTATGAAATTCGGCATGTTACCATTAAAGATTGCAGAGGAGCGTTGCATTGCTCCAGAGATTAAAAATATACCACAAAAATTGTTCAAAACCTTCAGATACATCTTCAAAAGCCTAATACCTGTGTATAACAGGTATTCTTCAAGAAAATTAAGCCTATTTCAATTTGAAAAGACCCTTTTAAAAAAAATTTCCACTCATAACTTAAAATCATCCAAAGAAACCTACTAAAAATATCCAAAAAACAGACCAAACCCTGTCAAATTTTCTGCAGAAACCTTGTTTTATTGCTACGCACTATTTTGAAGGAAAATTGTGAGTTTTATAGTTTATAAACTGTTTAAACTCTAAATTAAGTCATAAACCCTATGAAAGTATCCTAAACCTCTATGCCTGAATTTAAGTGATTTTTAGCCCAATTTCTCAGTAAAAAGCCCAAAAAACCCTTATTTCTTGTTGCTAAATCATCAAAAGCCTGTAAATATTATTTTGAGTCCAAATTGAAAAGAAAAGCCAAGAAAAGACCACATTTAGACCATTTTTATCCAAGAAGCCTCTATTAAAAAAAATACTTCTGCAAACTATTTAATCTTGCAGAAGTAGCCAAAATGCCTAAAAAACAGAGTTATAGCAATCCTGAAGGTTCCAAAGTACCTAAACCAACTCCATCCATGACTTCTAAGACTGCCATTATTTTTAATCCTCTACAACCCCCTGTTGTAGACATTGAGCACATTCCACTAGCTGATGTTGACTACAAGATAGGAGACTCAGTTGTTGAATTTAATCTACTAGAAATTCATAATTGGAGCTATGAGAAATCCCTAGATAATGAAGGAGAAGTTCAGATTTGGGAATCACACTTGCCCACTTTGTCCCATTAACTCATCCCTGTCAAGAGGTCATTAGATTATGCCAGCAGTATTATGTGCCTGATCAGAGAGCCATAGTAAATGCCAACAAATATGTACTTCTCACCATTACTGTTGAGTCCATTAATCAAATGTTACAGCTCAAGCCTGATCCTCAAGCGGTCCCTTTTTCCATAGAGGTCCTTACCAAACTGTATATTGGCCTTGATTTTCCCAAGATATTCAAGATCTTCCAAATATTCATGCCCTTGCATGTAGAGATTCCTAAAATCAATCTCCCATATTCTACTGCAAAATTTCCAGAAGGATCCAGACATGTAATTTCCATGCTATCATTCATCCTAGGGTATTTCACTGATGAACACACTGATGAATCCATTTTAGGTTTCCTATCCACTTTTACCCCAAGACAACCCCCATCTGTTATATTTGATTATGCTGGGTATATTGCAGATAATATCCATGACCAATTGATCAAGTTGCCAATTGAAGGAGTGTTCAGATACACATCCTACCTCTTCCACATGTTCTTGTACTTTCAAGCTGATAATTTTCTATTAACTCTTCAAAGGCTTGACATTGAATCCAATCCACTTTCAGTTATATTTTGGACTTCTTTTCTCAGGAAAGAGTGCACAAAGTTCTCTTATGCGGAATTTTCAGACTTGTTCATACATCCAGTGATCAAAATGTTAAAAAATGTAGAACAACCAAGGATAAATGAAGAGATGAAGAATATTTTACAGTTATCAGAGTAGAATAAGGTTGGTGATTGGTACTTGTATGAAAAACATACTGAAATTAGAGTTTTTGGATCCAATTTGTTACCCTACAAGTTACCCAAACATGTATCAATGAGAATATTTTCCTTCGAGTATATCAGGCAAATATTGAACTTTGATTCTATCAATTGTCTAGCAGCCAATAGGAAAACACAGTTTAAATTGAAGAATCAAGTAGGACCATTCATTTGCAATCATAGAGATGCAGAGGTAGAAGCAGCTAAATAGCTATTGGAGTACAAATTTGAAGAGATATTTTCCTGGAATTATGATCCCCAGGGAATCCTAAGTAAAATGAGGGTCAAATGTAAGTTAACACCCTTCATTGATGATCAAAAACCAAAGATAGAAAAATATGCCAATCTGACTGAGTGGACTGAAAATACTTTAACAGATGCAGTAAAGAAAAGTGATACTAGTCACACTTTACAAGCTGTAGATCAAACAGAGACATCCACCAAGAGAGTAAGGGAAGAAGGTTCATATGTTGCTGAAGCCACTACTGAAACTAGGTTCAAGTTGAGATATAATAAAAAGCCTAAGTTAAATCCAGTAGGTAGAGAGAAGGTAACAATTGATATAGGTTATACATATACACCAGAGACAAATGTTGACACTACTACATCCATCATGATTGAGACAGTTACCAAGAATCAGAATGAAGAAAAGGTTGACATTTCCAATGCACAAATAGTATTAAAACAACAAAACATGGAAATTTCATCCTCACAGACAGCAAAGGAAAAGGATCTAGACATCAAGGAAAAGTACAAACAGATAAACTTAAAGAATGAACAGATAAAAAATGAGATTTACTCTCAATATCTCAAACAAACACCAGGAAATCAAAATAGACTTCTTTCTGCCTTTGATTACACAAATAAAAAGTTAATCATGTCATTATTACAACCTACAGTAAAAACTTCAAAGACAGTGGCAGATTACAAAAAGATTGATATAGAAGTGCCAACAGAAAACATACATGCACTTGATCGAATAGAATTTCACAGACAGAGTTCAAAAATGTTGTATTCTATTGTTACAACCAAAGCTATGAGTGTTCAGAAACTTCAGAACACTATGACAAACATGAAGGATCAAATGAAACTAGAAATAGCATCCTTGTATGCTAAAATCTTAGAATCAAATCTTTGGAAGAGTTGGTTTTACAGGTTGGATATAACCCTGAAAATGTCAAAGCAGCAGAACAATTGTTAAAGAAAAAGAATGAGTACATTGTTTCATTGAGGAAACAGCTTAAACTTCCTTTAGGTGAACATCCTCAGGCCAAAGAACTTTTACAAGGACATAATGAAAAAGATGATATGTTGAATATAATATTTTAACTTACAGGAAAGATCAAAGAAATGGAGATTCAGATGGACAAACTTGTCCATGAAAAAGAAACAGTAAAAGCACATGAACCACCTACAGTTGTCCCTATGGTCACAACAGTTGTGCCTTCAACTCTAGCTAAAGAGTTGGCACCCAAAGTTCCACTGGCTACTGCAATGCCAGTGACATCATCTACAACCACAGCAATAGAGTCATCTGCTACAACAACTAATCCTACAAATGAGGCCAGCAAACTAATAAAAGCTATGGAAGACATGTCACTTCAGAAAAGTGAGATTAATAGATTGAAGAAGGAAATTGAAGACCTTGAAAACTCAAAGAAACTGGCAAATATCAATGCTAAGACTCATGATAAAAGAGCTAATAGGTTAAATGAAGAACTAAAGAAACTACAAAAAGATTTGACCTTAAAGGAGCCGGTATCATATATCAAAAAATATCTTTGGAACAATATCATTGATGCCATCCATGATGTGTGGCCTTCAATTCAAGTAATATTTGAACAAAGTGATTTACTATTAGCAACACAAGAAGAAATCTAGAAGACTAAGGAAGAGCTAGGAAACAAACCAGAGCAAGATTTAGAACTGATAAAGTTTCTCAACAACAAAAACAGGCAAGAGTTAGAAGAAATCAAGATTACTGATAGGACTGAAACTATCCTTAAAATAAGGAAAGTGACCACCAAGAAGAACCTAATGAAACATCTTGAGGAGAAATTTGAGAATTTGAACATATCCGTAACCAAGTTCATGGTAAAATTTGAGAATTTGAGACAAAGAAGTCTGCCTAATATTATGGTCATACATGATAAATTGATGCCTCAGAATGACTATGATAAAAAAATCAAAGAATTTGCAAAGGAACAGGTAAATAAGACACAAGGACAAGGAATCCCCACTGGAAAAGTCTTACTTAGAAGTTTTGAAGATTTATTCTATTTAGAGCATGAGATAAGACATTTGTTTGTGATTAAGCCAACTTTGGTTAGATATACTGAAGTAGATGAAAACTTAAGAAAGCTAAATAAGATACAAATTCCTAAAAATGAAGATTGACAATCACTTACAAATTTAATGTGAAAGGTAAAAAGATAGACAAATGAAAGGAGAAAAAATAGTTTGCTGATTTTCATTCAAAACAGATTTTTTACAACAGTAAGCATGTTTTACAGTGGTTAAAGAGTATCTGAGTTTGAAAGAGTATCAGAGATTAAAGAGAATCAGTAAAAGAGTATAAGACAAGGCAGATTAGATTTCAAAATAAACTTGAAATATCTAAAGCCAGCAAGAAGGACACCAAGGCAGCCAGTTGCACCTCATCCTTAATCAGTTTCTATTTTATTGGGATAGATAGGACAACTTGCTGATTTGTTAAGCAGCTGTCTCTATTTTGTTGTAAATATATTTCTATTTTCCTTAGATAATTCCTAGAAGCATTCTAGGATATTTGTAAACAATTATGTATTTATACTTCATATTTTGAAGTATTGTGTGTGGAATAAATTGTTGAATATTTCTATAGTCATTTTTATTGGAATTGAAGGCTTTTGTGTTTCAAATTTCGAGTAGCAGATTGGATCGAATCAACTAGCATCATATTTCAGGATTCATATGATGAGCTATTGAAGTGAAGTATTATCTTATTGTCATTGTTATCTTTCTTTGTTACATGCATCCATATATGTGTTCTAAATTTGAATGAATAACTAGGAGTATTACTACAGGATTTGTTAAAATCACCCTGTCTTTAACTAGTTATCATTTCTATGTTTTTTGCTGATTTCCAGTGTAGGGAACCCTTAATTTCTCCCTCTCTCTTTTGACCTCTGCCTACTACTTCCCTTTTCCAGATCAAAGGATTCTTAATTGACCTTTATCCCGATCATACCATTTCACAAAACAACTTTCCAAGATCTTCAAGGGTTATCTATCTTGCCCTGAAAACATTTGACTTTTTGGCCTTTATCGCAGCTCTCTTTACTTGAATTTTGACTCCGTATCCCAATGGAAAAATAGATTTCCCACTATCCATCTATTCAAGTAATTTTTCCCACCAAATCAATAAAAACCAAAACCATTTGCACATCATAACTAACCTAATATTTTAAAATCAAAACAAAGATAAATCTTATAGAGAGAGCCCTCTTTGAACCCTAGGAAGGCTAGATCCTAGAGTTTAAAAGTTGGTCTATGGTTATCTCTAGTGTTCTTTGACTAAAAATCATAAATCTCACAACTAAAGTTTTACTAGAGTGATAACATACTGGCGACCATACTGGGGAACTAACCAATCCTCAGTCATAAAATTAGTCTTAAAGGAAATCATTTTTATCTTCCTTTTACTTTAAGATTGCTTTTATAAGTTGTGAGTATTAAAAAACTGTAATTCTGGCTTCTAGGAAAGTTTACTATACCAAGTCTAACCCGGATCCTAAACCTGCTATTATAGTAGACAACCCAGACCGAATTGGCAAAAAGAAAAAACAGATAGAAGATTTACAAGTTGAAGTGTCATTAATAAGAGTCAATTCATTACCACAAGAGTTAGTAAGTTTGCAAGATATAGATTTTGATCTGAAATTTTAACATTCTTTATTTAGAAGTAAATCTGAAAATAATCTTAATATTGTTGTTTTAGATTCTGTTTTTATTTCATTTTTGGAAACAAAACAAAAAAATATTACAGTAGATTTTGAATTAAATAAAGTTGAACATCAGACTAAAATTGAAGAAATTAATGCTACTTTTCTCAAAGATATTGATGAATTTACTGAATTAGCTCAATTGTTAGCATACACCTGCTCAAATACAGTTATATAACATCATCATTAGAAATTTTGAGGTCTAAAATGTTTCTAAGAAAAATGTACAATAAAATAAACTTTACAACAACCATTAGGATTCAAGAGATGATGTCAACTATGGGGGATGATTCACCATTTTTTAAATAAAAGGGTAAAAAATATTAAAAAAATAAGGTAATATTTATATCGATTAACCGTATTTTCAACTTATCCCCAAAATATTTACCAAATTTCGAGCGGAGTACTGCTGGATGCGAAATTTACCCTCATCCATGAGTACCCATGTTGCATACTTTCGATGAACTTATTACACAAAAAATGAGAAATACACATAAAAAACGTGATTGTAACTACACTTTCTTATGTATTTCATTTTTTAATAGTAGCATCCATCAGCATATTCATGGGTACTCCTTGATGGGGAATTGTACTGTGAGTCCAATCCAGTACTCCCACTCGAAATTATAAAACTAGAGATAAGTTGAAAATATGAGTTGAAAAAATAGTTTTTCCATTTTCCCTCTAAAATTTGATGATGTCATCAAATCTTATTTGATTTTTTCCACTATTATTTTATAATTTCCTTAGGAGGCCCATTTTAGACCTCAAAATTCCCCTAATGACCAGTTGTAGATTCATGTCTTTATACTGCTACATCATATATAGTTTCCAATACCAACCCATCTACAGATCCTTTTATCCCTAGACTACCTTTACATCCTAGAGTACTATTTCCACCATAGATTACATCCACTAGCTTACCTTTTGCAAATACATCATTCTCCTTTCCTATTAGTTCCACCTATATTCCAGTTTCACTTCCTAGTACCTCAACTACAGTTTTTAGTTCATCAACTACCACTTCCAGTTCAGCCCCAAGCACTTCTGTTATACCTCCTAGCCAAGCTAGAATTCAAGCCATGGCTGCTAGGTATGCCCCCCTAGTCCTTCCAATATAGCTTCATGATATGCCTCAAGATTACCAAAGTAAGATTCCACAGTTTGATGCTACTACTCATTACACAGCACAAAAACACATTGATAAAATGACAGATTACTTTGAACTCTATGAGATAGATGAATCAGATCTACAAATGAGGCTTTTTGCACAAACATTAGCAGGGGAAGTTAAGAAGTGGTTTAAAGGTCTTGATGCTGGTAGTGTAACTGATTTAGCTGTGTTTCATAGATTGTTTTTAAATAAATGGGAAAAGAAGAAGAATCCCCTCCAAATATTATCTGAATTTGAGGCAATGAAAAGAGCTTCCAATGAATCAGTACAAGACTACTACACTAGAGATAACAGTGTTTACAACTCAATCTCTGCAAATCTAAAACCCACTCATGATTCCATATTACTCAAATTCCCTAATGGATTTGACACATACGTGACTTATCAGCTGAGGGAAAGAAATGCAGAAACATTGGAAAGAATGCAAACAGATGTTGTAGGTGTAGAAGTAAACATTCTAGCTAAAAAGGCCAGATTAAGGAATGAGAGGATAGTAACCATGAAAGAAGAAACCTCTAATTTAGACACAAAAATAGATATGTTAGCTAAGACTTTAAAGAGGATGATGGATAGATTAGAAAAAATAGAAAGAAGACCTCAATGGGATAATCAACAGCAAATCAGAAATCCCAATTTTAGAAAAAATACAAATTCAAGAAAAACAAAAGAATTAGCCCCAAACCAGAAAATAAGACCTCCCTTTCAAGAGAACTATGCCGAGAGTTATCAAAACAATGATGATGATGAGGATACCATAAATTTAATGGGAATAGATGACCATAACACTATCTTTCTCACACAGGAAGATCAAGAGTTATTTGAGCTCCAACAACTCCAATTAGATTCAAGGGAATCTTTTGATTACAAACAGGGTTATGACTTTTCCATTAACGAAGTACACAATCAGTATAACCTAAGAAGTAAGAAAAACAGTGAGTCTTCTAATAAGAAAATTTCCCAAACACAGAATAATAAAACTGTGGAAGCTCCCAAAACAAAAGTTCTGCAAATTCTCCCTAAGGAAAATAAGAAAAACTCAAGTTCTTCCCAAAATATTTCAAGTCCTAAGATTTCTCCAAGCCCTAAGATTGTTGACATAACTGATGAAGTTACTCAAGTTGCAAAGGATTCACAAAAATCTGTTGCTACTAAAGTATCTAATGCAGATAAAACAACAAACTTAGACACTGAAATACCAAATGTTGATCTTAAATCAACAGATCCAAAAGCTGCCACTGCAAAAACAAATTCTGATAATTCCAAAACTAAGAAATCATCTATTGCTTCACAAACCATTCCTAAAAAGAGAAAAAATAGTAGTAGGACACAAGAAACTCAAACTGAAAGTGAAAAGATAATTGTAGAAAAACAAGATAAACCAAGCCAAACTAGAGTTACTAAAGAAGAATTAATTCAAATAAGTAATTCACAACCTGCATTCAACATACAATTTGAAATTGCAAAGCTAAAAATACTAATTCCTCTGACAGAATTGGTAAAACATGATTTGTATAAATCAACTATTACTGAAACATTAAACATGAATGATGGAGAAGATTCCATAAACTTGAATGATGATCAGCTAGAGTTGATTTTTGGCCCAAATGTGAATGGTAAACATTTAGATGGAGCAGTTCCTCCATTTTACATTAGTTTAACCATTCATGATCAAATTTCACACAATGCCATGCTAGATTCATGAGCTTCCCATAATCTAATGCCCAAAGCCATAATGGAAACTTTGAATCTAGAAATCACAAGGCCCTACAAAGATTTATTTTCATTTCACTCAAGTAAAGTAAAATGCCTAGGTTTAATCAAAGATTTATGTGTAACATTAGTTCAATATCTTGGTAAGAGTATACTTATGGACATTGTAGTAGCTGATATCCCACCCAAATATGGAATTTTATTGTCTCGCTCATGGGGAGAAAAGTTACAGGGATCTCAACAATTGGACATGTCTTATGCTACTGTATCAGTCTTTGGTCAGCCTAAGAAGTTATATTATAGGGAAACATTAATGAAATATATGGTCATTAGTGTTGAAAGATCAATAACTACCCAATTTACACTACACCTACTCACCTTGATTCTTTCATCTTATGTAACTTTGAAACTGATGAAATTAAAACTGAATTACGAGAAACAAAGAAAACACCAAACAATGAAAATATCTTTCATGAATCCTTATGGAATTTAGATTTTGATGGTTGAGGAAATAAGTTAGAAGCAGGAGCAGGAGTATGGATAACTAATATAGAGAAAAATCATGCAAAAGACCATGCTTTCAGACTTAATTTTAAATGCACCAACAATATGGCTGAGTATGAAGCCCTCATTTTAGGACTCCAAATAATAAAAAAATTAGGAGGTAAAAGAATAGCAATAATGGGAGATTCTGAGTTGATTATAAAACAAATTAATGAAGAATATTCAGTTTACAATCCTAGACCAGGCTGATACAGAGAGACTGTATTAGATTTGATTGATGATTTATTGGAATGTAATTTTTCTGTGATACCAAGAAAGAAAAATTTACAAGCACATTCATTAGCAACTTTTACTAGTACTTGTAATTTACCTTTTCAGCCTAATCACATGTATACTGCAGAAGTGAAACACAGACCAATAATTCTAGAAAACCTCAAGTATTGGCAAATTTTCTTACAAGACCAACAAATTTACCATTTTTCTGAATAATGAGGGTGAATTTCATAATAGTAAAATAGACACTGATTGTACCATAGATCAAGATTTAGATTATGAAATTGATGTAAATAATGTAGACGTAAATAAAGTAAATTTTGCTAGACCCACTAGATTTAGTAAATCAGATATAGGTAAGTTAGAGAAAGTCGAAATTGATGAGATCATTGATGAAGAATCTGATATACTAAATCTCAAAGATAAGTTCTTACCAAAAGGTGTAACTCCTTTAGAGGATCTATTTGACTCAAATGATGTAGCTAGAAAACCCAAAATGGAGCCAGTTAGATCTGATATAGAAGAATGCAATATTGGTACAGAGTTAAAACCCAAAATGATCAAACTTTCCAAATATTTACCTCAACAAGAAAAGGAAAAATATATTTCTCTTTTAAAGGAATTTCAAGATGTTTTTTCTTGGAGTTATGAGGATCTCAAATCCTATGATACCAACATAATTCAACATAAAATCCTTATAAAATAAGATCAAAAGCCCTTTAAACAAAAGTTGAGAAGAACTAACCCTGTTTTATTGTCTTTGATAGAAAAAGAAGTGAAAAGAATGTATGATGCACAGATAATTGCACCAATCAAATTTTCTGATTGGGTTTCCAACCTAGTTTCAACAAGAAAAAAGATAGGAGATATTATATTATGTTTTGACTTCAGGAATCTAAACAAAGTATCCTAAAAATTTAATTACCCTTTACCTAAGATGGATCACATACTGCAAAGGGTAGTTGGCTCTTCTAGGATTTCACTTTTAGATGGTTTTTCAGGATACAACCAAATTTTATTCCAAAAAGAAGATCAAGCCAAAACAACCTTTACTACTCCTTGGGGCACTTTTATGTATGTAAAAATGCCTTAATTATCCATAGTTATTGCATGTACAACGAAGGTTAAATCAATTGCTTTATATATTGATTCTCAACCTAATATTGATGTATCAATTTCATTCTCAATTCTAATTGTTTTTCTTTTTCAACTTGGCAAGTTTGTGCAATTATTCTTCAACTAGATCCATATTTGTGCTCTAATAATTTTACATGGTATCATAGCTAAAAGGGTTTGAAGAAGTTGCATGGAAAATTTTTTGCAGGTTTTGAAGAGAAAAGAATTGGAAATTGTTCGAAGATTTGATTTGTTGATCAAAATATTGGAAAATTTCCGCAATTGTTGCTATAAGCACAAAGTGAAAGAATGGAATTCCCAACTTCCACCATTCTGACTCCATACAATTACAATGAATGGAAGCCAATGATTTTGCTTCATCTCAGGAGAAAATGCTTGTACCAAATAGTCATGGGAATTGACACAGAACCAATGTCAGAGGATGAGAAGTCAGATTGGCTTAACATATGTGACATGGCTTATGGAAGATTGTGTTTGTCTATGTCTCATGATATTCTTTATGAGATCAGAAATATTGAATAACCACATGAAATTTAGACTACATTGAAAATATTATATGGTGATGAAAATGATATAAAAGAACACCATTTGGAGGCAAAGAGATCGACTTATTATAGTAGTCATGAAAGTGGTGAAGACTCCAATAATGTGGAGAAATATTCTCAAGACAGTGTTGAACAAGAAGACTTTGCTTCTTCTATTGTTAATGAATATGTTGTAGATGAGAATTTTATCTTGTCTAATAACGAAAACATCACACATGAGGAAATATATTCCTTTGCTAGTGATGAATACACTACTTTCAAAAATAGAAGAGGACTTTGATTCCTCTACTATTGATGATGTTGATGATGCAGATCTGACGAGGTCTCAATTTAATGATGCCCCACATACACTCTCAGTCGCAGAGCCATGCATGCCCATGCATGCATCTAAGGAGGAATTTATAACACCATGTATGCTCATGCATGCATCCAAAAGAGCATCTCTAAAGACACACATGCACATGCATGCATATAGGGTACATGAATATGATCATCAAATGCATGTCAAAGTTGCAGGGAATCCATATTGGCATGCAACCATCTATAAGGAAATTCAGTCCTTGTTCCAAACATGGGAGTTGATACCTCTACTTCCAAAAATTAATCTTATTCCTCCAGATCCATGATGGGATCCTCGATCTTTAGTACTATCCTAGTTTCATGCAGACTGATGATATCTTCACCAAGACTTTCACCGAGCAGAAGTTTCGATTCCCACAAGATATTCTCGAGGTGAAGCAAACAACTACGTAGTAGTTGCCTTTTCTCTACTTTTGTATTATATTTTGAGGGAGGGGTTTTATTCCCCCTGGGTTTTCCCTCTTTCCTCTTTTCATGCATTGTATATGGGTACCTAAAATGGTTGTGTTGCCAGGACTCATTCATTTTGCATCACACTCACCTAAGTTATGCTTAAGGGGGGGTGTTGGTGTACATGCACATAGATTAGATTTAGTTCAACTCTAGATACCTCATGTGATGTGCACTTGTATTTAGCCAGTTAACTCAAGTGCTTAAATGTGGTGTGCACTGACTTCTGCTACTCAATCATATGATGCATGAAGGCATGCCAGCTACACGTTAATAAAGTGCACACTTAGCTTCAGTTAGCTTTAACTATCTGTATATGATGTCCCAATAGTCTGCTTAAACGTATCTGATTATATATTGATTCTCAACCTGATATTGATGAATCAATTTCATTCTCAATTCTAATTTTTTTTCCTTTTCAACTTGGCAAGTTTGTGCAATTATTCTTCAACTAGATCCATACTTTTTCTCTAATAATTTTACACTTAGGTCAATTTCTCTGAGGTTTGTCCAGTTCCAAGTTAAATAGGGGAGCCACTGAATATGGAAGAAATTCATGTGGATCATTTCAAGGTTTGTCCACTTCTGAGATGAACCTGGGAGCCCCTGTAGGCTGGAGCAACTTCTCAAGCTGATTTTTGTGAGGTTCGTCCAGTTCCCAGCTTAATCTAGGAGTTTCTGTACGGCGGAGAACCTGCTCAAGTAGATACATTAGATGTTCTTAAAATTCCCCACTGATGTTCTTCCAATGCCTCTAACTTCAAGATTTCCAAGCAATGCATACCATAGACTTCGTCGAGAAAAGTTTCAAGATCAACACCCCTAACCCAGCTTCCTACTGTCCAGTGTAGGAAAACATTTCCAATGGACTTTGAAACATTAGAAAGGTTAGCATTAATATTCAACTCCCTCAACTGCAAAGGTGCTTGCAATGTTCACATGTTCAAATGTGGGTTTTATCCTCTCCATTTCAACTCTCTTGAGTAATGTATGCAAAGAAAATACAAAACTGAAGAGCAATAAATTTTACAATTGGAAGAAAAAACAAAACAACGGTTTTGTGAATGTGAAGAAAAAACATGACTACCTGAGATTGATTTTTCCAGAGTGTTTCCAATTTCCCACCTTGTATATTTAAAACTCGCAAATTCTTTAGTGGAATCTAGGAAGGTAGGGAGGAATACGGATAGGAATCCCAATGAAGCCACACCGATTGTGGTGGTTGTGGAACATCCACACAAAATATTCTTTCAACGCTATTACTTTGAGCCCTAAGCAGCTGCAATCTACCTATATTAGCTGATATTTCCAAATATCCGTAGGGTTGGTCCCATGAACCATGCTAATTCCCTGCACCTGAATTTTCCATTCGAAGGTGTTAGAGTCAAGGTCTGCTAGAGTGAAGGTTGAAAATATGGAAAAGTTTTAAAAATAAAAAACAGGAGAAACACAAGTTTGATAATACAACCCTATTTTGAAATTTGGTCGAAAAGCTTCAAAATATGTACAGGTGAATGGTCGTACACAATGTCATCTGACCACCAAAGCTGATGCAGAACTGCTTTTTTTTGCGATATGTCTGCCTAGGTGCCGAATGTGGTCATGCATTATTGTACAGTTTGCACTGTCCACCTCCAACATTCATTTGTTTTCTAGGTTCCAAAGACCCAACCATCCTTGCCAGTGGGATGTGTCCCATATCCTTATGGTGGTATCCCTATCTTCTCCTATAAAGAAATAAGCAACATCTAAGAATAAATTATTACAATAACTTTATTAACTTTATTAACTTTATTACAATAAATTTTAACCGAGGTATGTTACAAACAACATCCCTAAAAGAGTCCTGGGTGGGTACTACTGAAAATAGCAAGATTTTCCTATGGCCCTTTGCTCACACTAAGTTTCCCCCTAGTCCCTCACATGGTAGTGGCCTTAAAAGAGTGCAAAAGTAATATTTTCTCTATCGAAAAAATTATGGATAGAAAAATATCCTTGTAATAAAATTAACCATTTTTTTAGAGCATCTAAATCTATCTAACCTTTAAATATAGAAATATAAAAATTAAATTGTAACTTAAAAGGGGCGGTGCCTCCAAAGTGTTCATTGGATGAAAATGCCTCACCTATTGGTATATGCTAAAGAATTTAGGAAATGTTATCCATCGTTTTGTTCCTTTGTTGCTTGAGGGATTCTTCGAGAAATATTTTGATAGTATCTCCTATTCCCTCATCTTTGTTTTCTTCTTCCATGGGAGGCCATTGGGGTCAGTAAGGATGTTATTGTAGGGCTGAACTAGTTTGAGCCCCAACTCCCTATACCTCGACACCGTAGGGAACATGCATAGAAAGTAAGAGAAAGAGAAGACTACTCTAATACCACTAATCTGAATTTACGAAAGGAACAAAATGAAATACAAATTTATAATCAAAACACAAAGATACAGTGAAACTTGAATTCAATTAATAAATGAAAAATGCTAAAATTGTATACATGCAAAATGAAAATAAACTAGCTCAAACGATGATAGCTTATCTCTAAGAAGAGATGTGACAACTATGTGTCTTCTTCAACTGTGTTACAATAAGGCTCATAAGCCCTTTTACCATTAAGAAATAGTGAGAAATCCTAAACATCCCAAAACCCTAAACCTAGGAGATGAAGCACCAAATGTTGAGATTTAACAAGATGATGAGCTTAGTGAAAATTAAGCACCTTCACTAAGTGGGGCTCGCAGGCTATTTTTAGTTGTATGTCTATTTTTAGACATGGTGAGCATATTCTATAAGTTGCAGGATGTTATTTGTAGATGGTTGATCAAATGTGAAAAATAGATGAAATTATTTTTTAGAATATTGGGCTAAGTCTATTTATAGATCCTCGATCTAAAAATAGATGCATGTTGATTATTATTAGCCCTTAATAATAATCCAACAATAAATATCAACTTATTCTCTTGGAGCACTTTATTTTAGTATACAGATTTGGAAAATCAATGGGCTGAAGGAATTACGCAATTAATAGGGTTTATTGGTGGCTCATGCATGGAGGACTCAGTTAGAACTGAAGTGGAAAAGTTATGACAGAGTTTGAAGAGTAGTTATGGGAGTTGTTATTCAGTTTAACTCAATTAATGGAGTTAAACTCAGTTGAGCTAGTTGTATCTAGTTTAAATGAAAGATACACTAGTGAGATTTTAGTGAATTAATTAGTTAATTAATTCACAACTAATAACTCACTAAAAACTAAACAAATACAGTAGTTAAATACTTGCATGTCAGTTCCAATGGAGACCCAGTGGAGAGGTAGGTGAAAGGGTGAGATGGACTATCTTTTGTGACTATAGTGATGCATCCAATGCATTTGAAACACATTGGAGATGCCAATGAGGATTAGCGTAGTCAAGGCAAGGCCAATTTGAATTCATTGAGGGGTCTTCTTCAACAGGGATTGCACAGTGGAGGTAGGCTATTAGGAGGTAAGAAATCAGTGCATGGATTTGTAGATTTCTTCATGATAGTGTGTAATGATTGTTGATTGTACTGAGAACTTGATGTACTAAGATTTGTATGAGATTATTACATGATCCATTGATATACATAATATATGATAGTTGGGGTTTCTAGCTTTAAGATTTCCCGTTAAACAATTGTGTTATGTGCGATTGAATTTCTTCATATGTGTTTGCAATTGAGTTTTTAAATTTCTGCAAGAATTATAGTGGAATGATTATGTATTTAGAAAGAAGAAAATTTTTGTTAGATCAGGAGAATCCAGTAATACATCAATATTAATAAATTTCTACATGGTATCGGAGCTGTGTTGATCAGTGGAGATTGCAATTGTGAAGAGGTGATGAGTTTTGTGCTGGTGGAGAATTCGAATTTGCTCCAGAAATTTCTCGATGCGACAGCTGAGTATTCATTGAAATGTCTTTCAATGGGTTATGATTGGAGTATGCCCTTGAGGGTAGCTCGAATTACATAGCATGGAAGGATAGGATGGAGGCGGTGCTTGAAGATAATGGATTGAAGGAGTTCATTGATAGTGATGTTCCTAAGCCTACTTCTAGTGATGCTACATTACTTTACGCATGGTAAAAGAAGGTAGCGAAGACAAGAAGAATTATGTTGGAAGGTGTGAAAGACCATATAGTGTCAAGCCTTCACAAGAAATCCACTCCATTTGTAATGTGGAAGGCTTTGACAGATATTTTCCAAAGCAACAGAGACCATAGGAAGTTGGCGCTGAAAGATAAGCTCAGAAAAATAAAAATGGAGAAGGGCAACAATATTCCAAAATATCTCATGAAGTTTTTCCAATGTAGGGATGAACTGGGAAGTGTGGAGATTACAGCTGTGGATGATGACTTGGTGAGCTTGGCTCTCCTTGAATTACCAAAGAGTTGGCATAGTTATTAGGACTCTGTCAATCGACAGGAGAAACTACCAGATTGGGAGCGACTTTGGTCAGTTCTTGTGCAGGAGGAGATAAGGCAGACTACCAGGGATGGATCTTCATCAAAGAATGATGATGAAGAGAATGTGCTTTGGCTACCAAAGCAAGGAAAGGGAAGGGGAAGAAATTCCACTCAAAATCCGGGGCTAAAGGAAAGAAGCTAGATTTGTCCAAGGTGAAGTGTTTTCACTGTCACAAACATGGGCATCTCACCACTAACTGCCCACAAAAAAAGAAGAACAAGAAGGTTGTTGGAGCTACAGATGGAGAGGCCTTAGCCTCACAATTTGAACTTTATTTCTCTTTGATCGCATGCTTGGTTTCAAGCAAAATGGGATCAGTGTGGTATCTTGATATTGGTGCTTCCTTCCATACGATGGGAGATAAGGAGTTGTTTAGTGACTTGGAAGAGAAGGATCTCCAAATGCATATAGAGATGGGCGACGATGGTAGATACAATGTGACTAGCATTGGAACCATTACCTTTGAGAGGGAGTCAGGTAAACCATTTCTATTGAAATATGTTATGCATGTTCTAGGTTTGAAGAAGAACTTGGTCTCAGTCGCAATGTTGGAAGACAAAGGTTATGATGTTGTTTTAGCGATGGAAAAGCATTGCAACATCAAACAACAAGTCAAACAAGGAGGATAGGGATTCGAGTTAAGAATATCTACAAGCTGGAGGTAGATGGTCATGTTGCAATGATGGGCAAAGTAGAAGAAGTGGTGAGCTGGGATGAGGACAAATTATGGCATAGGAGATTGGGCCATATTCACCATGGTGCCTTGAAGATTTTGCAGAATATTTCTACTGGACTTCCCAAGGGTACTCTTGCACAGTCAGATTAGTGCAAGGGATGTACTATGGGTAAGTTTGTGAAGACCACCTTTCATGAGAAGGAGGAACATGCTTCGGTAATCCTAGAGATAATTCACACATAAATGTGTGGAACTTTCTCGGTTGCTTCAACATAAAAACACAGGTATTGTGTTATTTTTGTTGATGACTATTCTCGTGGATGCTGGATCTTCTTCATGCAGAAGAAGAGCGAAACATTCTCAAATTTCTGTGAGTTTAAAGAATTGGTGGAGAAGGAGTTGGGGAAGCAAGTGAAGGCTCTATGGAGTGATAATGGTGGTGAATATATCTCGAACGAATTCAAAGACTTTTGTAGAAAATAAGGAATTCGAAGAGAACTCATAGTGCCTCATAACGCACAACAGAATGGGGTTGCGGAGAGGAAGAACAAAACGATCGTGGGTGCTACACGAGACATGCTACATGACTAGGGCCTACCAATGCACTTGTGGGCGGAAGCATGCAACAATGTGGTTTATGTGCAAAACCGTTGTCCTCATAGAGTACTTGGCATGAGTACACCTGAAGAAGCTTTTACTGGTAAGAAGCCTGATATTTCTCATTTGAAGATTTTTGGGTCATATGTTTACATTCATGTGACAAAGGACACCAGGAAGAAGCTGGAGTTGACTGCAGAAGTTGGGATATTTGTGGGGTACACAGAAGCACCCATAATTATCTTGTGTATTTTCCAAACAGTCGAATGAATGTGGTGCGATGGGATATAAAATTCAATGAGGTGAAAGCCATGAAGTTGTTGCTTGAGAGGGAGCTACACTTGCATGCAGAGGAGGAGCCACTTATTCCCAAAGATGAGCCTCTAGATGTGGATCAACCACAGGAGGAGATTCATGGAGTGGAGGAGTCCACTCATGCAGAACCAAACATCAGAACTGGTAGGAAGCATACCACAAAAGCTAAGACACTGAAGCTTGATGCGGCACAGAATGTAGGAGTCCCTACATCATAGCGCAAACAAAGACAGTCACCTGACTGATTTACTGGATACATGGCTCTTTTAAGAAAGTGTCATGGCAAAGCCATCTTCTTTTGAAGAAGTAGCGCAAGAGGCCACATGGGTAGATGACATGGTGGAGGAGTATGACTCCATTGTCAAAAACATTGCTTGGGAGATTGTTCCAAGGTCGGTGGGTAAATCAGTGGTAGATTTGAAATGGATCTACAAGGTAAAGAAAGCTGCTGATGGGAGCATTGAGAAGTATAAGGTAAGATTTGTTGTCTGAGGCTTCTCACAGATTGAGGGGATTGATTATGAAGAAACATTTTCACTTGTCGCACGATATTCTTCCATAAGGACCATCCTTGCTCTCTCAGCGCAGATGGGTTGGCACATTCATCATATGGATGTGAAGACTGCATTCCTTAATGGGATCATTGAGAAGAGGTGTACATTGAGCAGCCTGAAGGATTTGAGATCTTCAGCAGCGAGTCGCATGTGTGCAGACTCAAAAGAGCGTTGTATGGGCTGAAGCAAGCACCTCGTGCTTGGTACACACAGATTGACAACTATTTCACCAGACAGATAAAAGATTGTACCAAATTTTGGTGGACGGTAAGATTTTAATCATTATTCTTTACGTTTATGATTTAATACTAACGGGTGATGAGCTGTTGATACACTCATGCAAGGCAGATCTTGCAAAGGAGTTCGAGATGAAGGATTTGGGCCTCCTTCATTATTTCCTTGGATTGGAAATATGGCAGCAAGAAGGTGAATTTTTTATGTCTTCAGGCAAGTATGCTTGGGAGATACTTGGTAAGTTTCACATGGAGGACTTCAAGCCCATGGATACTCCTCTTCTAGGAAATTGGAGGAAAGAGGATCCTACATCGGCAGAGGTAGTGGATGCCATTGTTTATCGACAATTGGTGGGTTCGCTCATGTATTTAGTTAATACAAGACCAGACATATGCTATGTGGTGAACCAGCTTTCACAAGTGATGGTTAAGCCTACCAAGCCCTTTTGGAAGGCAGGCAATCATGTCCTGAGGTATCTCAGGGGCACATCTGAGTATGGCTTATGGTACAGACAGACGGATGAGGTGAATTTTCATGGTTTTACGGATGCAGATTGGGCAGGAAGCCCAACGGACAGAAAGAGCACATCAGGAGGGGTTTTTAGTATCATATCTATAGCAGTTTCTTGGTACAGCAGGAAATGAAGATCCATGGCACTCGATTCAGCAGAAGTAGAATACATGGCAGCAAGTCAAGCTGCATGTGAGGGTATCTGGATGAGGAAGATCCTGGTCAGCTTTTTCAGTTCTCATTTAGATCCTACAGTGATACATTGTGATAATCAGAGTTCATTAAACTCTTGATTAATCTTGTGTTTTATGATAGATCTAAACATATTGATATCCGGTATCATCATATCATAGAATGTGTGCAGCGGAAGATCATGTTACTTCAGTACATTCCTACGGAAGATCGGGATGCAGATATTCTGACGAAGGCGCTCAACAAGAGAAAATTTGAATACCATAGAGGTAGCATCGGGGTGAAGGATAATCCCTATCTTGTTGATGGGGGTGTTGAGATTCAACAAGATGACGAGCTTAGTGAAAATTAAGCACCTTCACTAAGTGGGGCCAGCAGGATATTTTTAGGTGCATGTCTATTTTCAGACATGGTGAGCATATTCTATAAGTTGCAAGATGCTATTTGTAGATGGTTCATAAAATGTGAAAAATATATGAAATTTTATTTTTAGAATATTGGGAGAAGTCTATTTATAGATCGTTAATTTAAAAATAGATGCATGTCGATTATTATTAGCCCTTAATAATAATCTAACAATAAATATCAACTTATTCTCTTGGAGCACTTTATTTCAGTATACAGATTTAATCAGTGGGCTAAAAGAATTATGCAATTCCTAGGGTTTACTAGTGGCTCATGCATGGAGGACTCAGTTAGAACTGAAGTGGAAAAGTTATGACAGAGTTGGAAGAGTAGTTATGGGAGTTGTTATTCAGTTTAACTCAGTTAATGGAGTTAAACTCAGTTGAGCTAGTTGTATCTATTTTAACTGAAAGATACACTAACGAGAGGTTAGTGAATTAATTAGTTAATTAATTCACAACTAATAACTCACTAAAAACTAAACAAATACAACAATTAACTACTTGCATGTCAGTTCCAGTGGAGACCCAGTGGAGAGATAAGTGAAAGGGTGAGATGGACTATCTGTTGTGACTATAGTGATGCATCCAATGCATCTGACACACATTGGAGATGCCAATTAGGATTGCGCAGTCAAGGCAAGGCCAATTTGAATTCAGTCATGTAGAAATTTGAATAATAGCTGAATTATTCACCTAGATTATCCTGATTACACACTATTTAAGCTTCATGCATAATACATAACCTCTTCTACAATTGATCATCAATTTGCGGAAATAGAAGCAGTCGCATGCACACATTAAAACATAATCAAGCACACATATAACACAGTATGTAATGGGGAAAGATTACAGCTGAAAACCCCCAACTATCTGTATATTATAATGATAGAGAACATGTAACAATACATAGCACAAAGCTCCTCACAGCTCTCAACACTATATCACATGCTACACACAAACTAGCTGAGATATGAACAAGTCACAAGTTCAAATCTCTTCCACCTGTCTGCCTGCCTCTACTGCGCAATCCAAGATGAATAATGATTAGATCCATGTTCGAATCCCACTGGCTTGTGCTGTGCAATTCTCATTGGAAATCTCAATCAATGTGTGTGCAAATCTCATGCACAGCTATAGTCACAACTGATAGTAGACTCACCCTTTCACCCACCTCTAACACTGGTCTCCACTGAACTGTCCATGCATTGCAGTTAACTGATGTATTCTTTAGTTGATTTATGAGTTAATAATTAGTGGATTAATTAATAATTAATTCACACCACTCATCACTAGTGTATTTATCAGTTAGACTAAATACAACTAGTTCAACTAAGTTAAACCGAACACAACTCCACCAACTGTCTCATCAACTCCACCAAACTCTGCCACATGAGTTCTAACTGAAGTCAACCATGCAATAGCTCAACCAAACCCTAGGAATAACGTAATTCCTTCTATCAGCTGCATGTGCCACATCTGTAGCTCGAACTGAAGTGCTCCAAGAGGATAAGATAATGTTTATAGTCCAAATATTATTAAGGGCTAATAATATTCGACTGATCTATTTTTAGACTGGCAGTCTAAAAATAGATTCTACCCAATGTCTAAAAATAGAGGTCCATTTATTTTTTACCAACTTTACCACTCATCCATAAATAGCATCCTGCAACTCATAGACCATGATCCATATGTCTAAAAATAGACATAGTCTAAAAATAGACTTTGCGCCAAAAATAACCTGCGGGCCCACTTAGTGAAGGCGACTTCTTTTCACTAAACACATCATCTTTGTTTGCATTTCAACTCCCTCTCAACAAGATATGGATTATCCACATTCTATTGCCTGCAGTGGTATTGATTTTCTCTGGTGGCGCGTCAGACACAGCCTCCGTTTCAGTGGTGAAATGCATTCTCCATGCACACAGTTCTACGATATGATGTTTTGATAATAGAGATGATTTGGATCTATAAATAATCTTCCAAGATTAAATGAGGGTTTGAGACTATCATTATTGCATATAAATCCTTAGTAACCAGAGTTTAACAATGACAGGAAAGTCTTCCTCAATCCATATATTTCGAGATTAGACGCCACAATATATAAACCTCAACAGTATTTTTAGATTGGGCAGATCTCTTTCGCATACCTTGCTTTTAAAGAAGCTCTTTACTTATCACGGACTATTCATTGAAGATCTCAATCTCTTTATCTTGGCTGCCGACCTGCATTAGTGAGCCACATAGCTTCTTTATGCTCTGTCCCATGTCTATCGATGTGTCTCTAAGATAACGCAATACATGCTTGCCTGCCTTCCAGAAGAGCTTGGTAGGCTTAACCATAGCTTGTGACAGCTGGTTAACAGCATAGCATATATCGGGTCGTGTATTGACTAGATACATAAGCGATCCTACCAACTGTCGATAAACAGTGGCATCCACTACCTCCGCTGAAGTAACATCCTCCTTCCTCCAATCTCCAAGAAGAGGAGTATCAACAGGCTTGTAGCCATGCATATTGAACTTCTCCAGTATCTCCTGGGCATACTTACCTGAGAAACAAACAGTCCATCACTACGCTGCCAAATTTCCAATCCCAGGAAATAATGAAGGAGGCCCAAGTCCTTCATCTCAAACTCCTTTGCAAGATCTGCCTTGCATGAGTGTATCAACAGTTCATCACCCGTTAGTATTAAATCATCTACATAAAGCACAATGATCAAAAGCTTACCCTCCACCACAATCTGGTATAGGTTTGGATCCGCCTCACTCTTGGCGAAACCAAGTCCGGTGAAATAACTGTCTATTCGTGTGTACCAAGCACGAGGTGCTTGTTTCAACCCATACAATGCTCTCTTGAGTCTGCACACATGCGACTCACTGCTGAAGATCTCGAAACCTTCGGGCTGCTCTATGTACACCTCCTCCTCAATGACTCCATTGAGGAACACAGTCTTCACATCCATCTGATGAATGTGCCACCCAATCTGCGCTGAGAGAGCTAGAGAGTGTGTGGCTCTCTGGGAGAGGCTGCCTTTTAGCAGTTGCAAGGTCTCCCGCATAATCGTGTGTTACTGTGAGAGAATCCTCGGGCAACAAATCTTGCCTTGTACTTCTCCACACTCCCGTCAGTCGCCTGCTTCACTTTGTAGATCCATCTAGAACCCACCATTGATTTCCCCTCCGGTCTTGGGACAATCTCCCATGCACTGTTTTTGACAATCGAATCATACTCTTCCACCATGGCATCTACCCATGCGGGGTCCTCCATAGCTTCTTCGAAAGAGAATGGCTCTGTCACAACACATTTGCTCACAAGAGCCATGTATCCAGTGTACCGGTCCGTTGACTGTCTCTGTCTGCGCTGTGTTGTATATGGTCCTACAATCTTCTCTACATCTTGAGCTAGTCACTCAGCTTCTGTAGTGCGCTTGCGCCCTCTGATGGTTGGCGCTGCATGGGTGGTCTCTTCCACTCCATGAACTTCCTCTTGTGGCTGATATACATCCTGAAGCTCATCCTTAAGGCAACAAACTCCTCGCATGCAAGTGTGACCACCTCTCAGCCGAACCTTTGTATTTCTCCTCACAAATTTGATGTCCGTCTTTGAGTCTTGCGGCGTAAAGCAAATACACATGATGATTTGTGGGCGTGTGAGTGTACCACTGCAAACTACTCCCAGCCTCTGCGGTCGTCCGGCTTCTTCCGTCCTTGTCACATGAATGCAGACGGAGCAAGGCAAAATTCTCAAATGAAATGCTCCAGACATTTTACTATAGCTTTCTGGGTGTACTCATGCCAAGTATCTTGTGAGGACAACGGTTCTGCACATATACTGCAGTATTGCATGCCTTCGCCCACAAGTGAATGGGTAGGCCCTGATCATGCAACATCGCTCGTGCAGCACCCACGATCGTTCTGTTCTTCCGCTCAACAACCCCGTTCTGCTGTGGGTTATGAGGTGCTATGAGCTCTCTTTGAATTCCTTCTGCGCTGCGAAAATCCTTGAATTTGCCAAAGATGAATTCACCACCATTGTCGCTCCTAAGAGCCTTCACCTGCTTCACCGATTCCTTCTCAACCAGCGCCTTGAACTCACAAAACTTTGAGTATGTCTCACTCTTCGTCTACATGAAGAAGATCCAGCACTTCTAAGAATAATCATCAACAAAGATCACATAGTACCTGTGCTTTGCTGTCGAAGCTACTGAGAAAGGTCCACACACGTCTGTGTGAATTCTCTCAAGGATCATAGTGGCGCGACTATCCTTCTCGTGAAAGGTGGCTTTCACAAATTTTCCCAAGGTACCCTTGCCTTTGATCATTTAGCAAAGGACCCCTTTAGGAAACCCCGGTATAAATCTCTTGCAGTATCTTCAAAGCTCCATGGTGAAGGTGGCCCAATCTCTGGTGCCACAGCTCGCCATCATCCCGGCTCACCACTCCTTCTGCCTTGCATGCCATTGCTGCATAGCCATCTACTTGCAATTGATAAAGGTTCTTGACTCGAACCCCTATCTTTCGGGTTTCTCCAGTTGTCTTACTACGCAGGAAAGCCTTTCCCTCGCTGGCTCCTGCCATTGCTAGCTTTCTGAACTATGTAAAAAAAAACTTGACTTTGTTTCAAACAAACTGTCTCTCTGCTGAGAAATAAACTCTGTCTTCAACAGAATTCTTTCTTACAGTTCTTTGGACTGTATTTTAAAGCAAACAAAAGGCAAACTCTGTTTCTGTAAAATACTGGGACTTTGCTGAGCCTTCACACTGCTGGAAAAAACCTTCAACAAAACTCCTTCCTTCAGCTTCTTTGACAAACTTCAAAGAGCCTGGACTAGCTCTGATACCATGTTGGAATTTCTGAATAATTCTGAACAACAGAGAGGAAAATATAATTCATCTTCTACAACACAGAGATTAAAAAAAATTCATACACAGAGAGGTGAATGGAGTAAAAAATCTGTTTCTATTAGACTTAAAAAAACTATTACAAAATGACTATCTTCAGAACCTCTGTTGTTCTGGATTACAAAAAAAATTCTGCTGCTACAAAACACAGCTCTTCAACTTTTGGCATATGCTGCTATACACACAGCGTTCGGCTCTATGTCTTCTTTCTCTCTGTCTCTCTATTTTCTGCCTTCAGGTTTTTTTCACACAAAAACTGTTGTACTGCTCTCTGTCATTTAATAAACAACCACACTCCTTCCTTTTAATGTACACGGAATTTTACATTTTATATAAATATATATTATAAATATTCCATATTTATAATATATATATATATATGACCATACTTTAAAACAAAACATAAAACTTATATTGCGGCTCTTATAAAAACATAACTTTAAAGTTAAAAATCAAAATGTGCCGTGGTAAAATGTAAATAATAAAAACATTAAAACAAACATTCCCTTTATATTTTTGGGGGGCTACTTGGATATCATTCACGTGAGTTCTCTTATCCCCCAGAATTGCTTTGGTTTGTGAAGTGGTGGGTCCAGTGGTGAGTGATGTCATTCATTCAGGCTGGTGCTTTTCCCTTTGCTCCTCAAGGTTGGATGCCCCCGAAATGGTGTTGGCTCCGTGTTCAATTCACATCAAAATGGTTGGTGTTGAATTTATTGCTGGTGGGTAAATTTTTTAAGTGTGGAGGAGACTAGTTGCGTGAAGATCGAATGTGGATATTGTTGCCGCTGCTTTTGTGTTTTCCCTCTCTCATCTTAATTAACTTTGTTGTCCTGCGTCTGCTTTGCAGTTGGAATTAAATTCCAACACTCCCGGTTGATTATTCTGAGATTCGTCCAGTTCCCAGCTGAATCTGGGAGCCTCTACAAGCTGGAGCATTCGGTCAAATAGATCTCTTTAAAGTTCGTACAGTTCCCAGCTGAATCTGGGAGTCCCCGTGTATTTCCGCAGTGCCTCAAGTCCATCACTTCAAGGTTCGTCCAGTTCCCCGCTGAATCTGGGAGCCCCTGCAGGCTGGACCAGCAGCTCAAGTCGATTTCTCTGAGGTTCGTCCAGTTCCTACTTGAATCTGGGCGCTGTTGTAGGGCGGAGCAGGATTCTAGGTTGATTTTTCTGAGATTTGTCCAGTTCCCAGCTGAATCTGGGAGTCCCTGCAGGTCCTTATAGTGGCTGAAGTCAATAACTTCAAGGTTCATCCAATTCCCAGCTGAATCTGGGAGTCCCCATAGGTGGGAGCACGAGGACAAGTAGATACCTTAGATGTTCTTCCAATTGCCAGCTGAATCTGGGAGAAACCTCATATTTCTACATACCTCTAGCTGCAAGAGTTTCAAGGAATGCATACCACAAACTTCGTCTGGCAAAGTTTCAAGATCAATATCACTCCAGCTACTTTTCGTCCAGTGCTAGACAAATTTTTCAAGGTGCTTGAGCATTCCAATGGACTTTCAGGAGGATATAAAGGGGGATGCTCACGAGGATACAGAGGGGAATTATCAGAGAGCGTGTATAAACTTCATCCCCTCTCCCGTTCCACTGAATTTTTGAGGGATGGACATTACAAAAGACTGGAATTATTGTTTTATCTGTGTCCAGCATCTGGACGAGTTCATTGAGGCACCAGGTTGATTCCGCGTATCGGGGAGAAAAAATTGCAATATTGAGGGAGGCAGTCTTAATAGCCCCTTCAATTTGAGGCTTTAAATTGTCACCGGCTTGCAATTCCTCACAGTCCAGAAAGACACTTAATCCTTGTGCACAATGGCTGTGGTAGAGATTTGTGGTGAGGCCTTTATTAACGTCAGGTCCCTGGTGGTTAAGGAAAACATCAAATCGATAGTAGTTGTTGCCGATTTCATAAGAAGTGGAAGGAGACGGAGATGCCATGGGATACAGTACATAATAATGATAGAAAACTGTAAGCTGAAGAAATCCGAGAGAGATTGGGGTGCGTTTGAGCTCACCCTCAAAATTGACCTCAAAAGTGCCTACCAACTGCGCCTCTGTAACTTCTGTGTGTGTCTATATCTGAATACTTGGCCAGTCCCTCGATAGCACAAGTGCAAAATGCGTACCAGCTGCAACTCTAAGACTCTCTGTGTCTCAGTATCGCAATATTTCGCCAATCAGTTGAAATCACTGAAATCTGGATGATTTATTTCAATTTCATATATTTCCCTTCTCTTTATTATTAGATTAAAATAAATTTATAATGGAAGAAATACGTTGATTTGATCCCTCACATAAAATGGTGCAAATTTACGAACCTTCCCAAAAGAGATGGCATATCGCGGGATACATTCCGAAGCATTTCATAATGGACAACGAGCTTGTTTCTATCACAGGATACATTCTGGAGCATTTCATAATGGACAACGAGCTTGTTTCTATCGCGGGATACATTCCGGAGCATTTCATAATGGACAACGAGCTTGTTTCTTTCCATGGATCATTCTACATGAATTGTCATATGGTAGCGGACAAAACGAGTGGCATCGGGTTTTTCACCATCCCATCCGAGGGAGACGGTTCAACAGCCATAGTGCTCAACCCCATTCCCATGCTTTTTGCACCACTCCCTGAAATGGTGCAGAATTGGAACAGGGTTGAAAGCAATACGTTGATTTGAACCCATGAAAGAAGGAAGTTCTTGGTAGTTTCGTGGTTGGGCCCTCACATAAAGTAAATTTGTTTGTGGCATCCACAGGTGGACATAATAAGATGCTATGACAATATCTATCTGTCGGGTGTTCTGGATTCATTAGTAGCTGGCATCGATGGAGATAATAAAATGTCATAAAAGTAAGTAGTTATAATAATTCTTTTCTCTCGATTCCTATCAAATGTTTAAATGCATGTTTTATATCAAAACAATGTTACCACCAATGACCTATGATGCATGATTCATATCAAATATTAAAATGCATGGTTCATATCAATTGTATCAAATGTTTATTTAAAGTAATTAAGTTGGAAGGGAGGTTATTTTTAATTTCCAGTTTGGATTATTGTTTCAGTTTGTTGAAAAAGAAAAATTGAAGTCCATAATAATATATATAATTTATTTTATTTTTTATACATTTTTGAAAGGAAATTGCAATACGATGTAAAGTTGCTTAAATTTTGTTTTTTATATTATGTTTCTTTAAAGATTTAAAGTTGTTTAAAACTAAATTTTTAAATTGTGTTTCTTTAATGGTAAGTAAGATAGTGTTTAACATCATTTATGGGTTAGTGAATTATATATAAGTTTGTTATATAATTAATTATGGTTAACTATATTGATTATATTTTATTATATTTTTAATTATAATTAAGTATAATAGTTAAAAAGTTAATAGATATTAATTGGTTAATTAATTATTGATAAGAGAGAGAATGTTTCATGTATAAAGATGTTTTGTATTTGAGTTAATAAAATCAGATTTGCAATATTAATAAAAAATGTTTATATCCAAATATGTTTACAAGGAAGTCAATGAGAGTAAGATTTACAATATTGGTAATTTGACTATTTATTTTTTCATGGGAAGTTTAAATGTAGAATTATATGGAATGTTTTCTCTATGATAATTATATTCCATCTTCATATAAAATGATGAATCTCATTTGCTTTATGTTCTCTTCTTTGCCACAAGGCATCTAAACATTATTGGGACGCGTATTTTAGACATGACGAATGCTTTCTAGGTTACATCTTTTTCTATTCTATTCCAAGATATGTGAGGCATTAGAAGGTTGTTCATTTGGCATACTTCAAAGGTCAAGACACTTTTCAACATCAACTTCCTACCCTACCATGTTTCTTGCGAGCACATTTGATCAAAGTGTCGTGAGACCATGTTCTTCCTTCATTTTTTAAAGGATTATGGCATTTACATATCTCCTTGTGAGAAGAAAAAGTTTAAAACTATAAGTTTTCAAAGATATAGTGTGTTAAGTATTAGGTTTTTCTTTTGAAAATGTTGTAAACAATAGATTGAAGAACATAATAATATCTTATCATTTTATTTATTTGATCAATACCTTGTGAGTTTCATTCACTTATTGCCACATTGTAATTTATGCCTTCCATTTTGAAGATGACTTGCTTTAACTATTTGACACATTTTTCATTAAAATTGAAAAAATTCTATCATAATGACTTCAACAACAAATACATTTCATTAAATTTAGAATTATATATTTGATCTAGAATTTAAAAATTTAACTAGATTAAGTTTTAAAATTGGTTAGTTCAGTACTTTGAATGTATATATTCATCATTATTTGTGATAAAATTATCATGATAAAGTATATAAAAGAAATTTATATAAACTTACATCAACAAATATTTGATTGTCCTCATATTGGACTCTTTATAATATTTCTTCTAATATTATTTATAGTTTGTAGTAAAAAGTTGACTAATATTATTTGATGACAAGGATAATCTCTATAGGGTTAGAGCTCTGCAACTAGAGTATTAGGGTTTGAGCGAATGGAGTGGGTGTAGGGTTAGAGTGCAGTTGGGTGGATGACAGATTGCGAAGTACACAAACGTCCAGTGCTTTTGAAGAAAAACTATGGCTGCTGCGTCCACGGGGGAGCGATCCCCTCCTAGAACAATGTTACATCAGGAGAAAGTAGTGGACAAAATATGGTTGCGGGTCTGCATGCAGGACCTGTACTTGGAGCACAATGGAAAGCACAACAAAGGGATTAGTGTTTGCCTAAATCTTCTAAAAAGCCTCGTTTTATAATTCCCCTGAATACATTAGATCATTATGGAGGTTATATGAAAGATCATGCCCTTATTTGTAAATTTATAGGGATATGGCCTACAGAGAAGGATTTATTAAAATGGATTCATACTAAATAGCAACCCAAGGGACATTTAAATATTAAATTTAGGGCTAGAGTTTTTTTTATAGTAATTTTTATGAATTTATTGGATAAAGAAATGGTTTTTGAAGGAGGCTCGTACCTTTATCAAAGTGCAGGTCTGTTTCTAAGACATTGGGAAGAATGTTACAATCCTGACAAGGAACAGTTTTTGTCTGCTCCAGCGTGGGTCTGTTTGTTTGCTTTACCTATGGATTTTTGGGACCCAGAGATTTTGGAAGGGATAGGGAACTCATTGGGTAGATTTGTTAAGATTGAAGAAACCACCAGAAGAGGTAGATATACATCCTTTGCAAGGATATGTGTATATATGAATATTTCAGAATCTTTTCCAAAATCAATTGAATTAGAATATGCTGGAGAAGTCTGGCAGCAATTGTCAGACTATGAACATATTCCATTTCGGTGTAGAAAATGTCATGAGTATGGGCACTTGTATAAAACTTGTCCGTTGAATTAACCAGAACAATCTTCTAAACAGCCAGAAGAAGAGACAGAGGAACAGAAGGAAGAAGGGTTTAAGACAGTTACTAATAAAAATAAAGGAAGACCTCAAGGAAATTCCCTAGTGCATGAAAAACCTCAAAGGAAAAATAAAAATAGATATGAAGTATTACAGGAAATAGGGGAGGAAGATAAAGAAGTGGAAGTTATGAATGAGGAAAAAATATCAATTACATCTGCAAAACAACTCAATGTTAAAAGGAAAGCTCCATTAGAAGGTTCATAACAAGAGGAACAACATGATAAGAGGGAACAAGCAGAAATGGAGATTGATATGATAAAAGAAGATCTTAATAAAGAGGAACTACTAATGAAACAATTACTTCAAGAGTGGAAAAATTTGGATGATAGGTTTATCCTGGAAGATCAAAAAGTATTATATAAGGAAACTTTTGAGCAGTATTTAACAAGTCAAGCACATAGAGAAGTTGAATTAGAAAGCCAACAATTATCTTAGCAAGAAATACCTCAAAAAGGATGTCAGGAAGCACCCTTCAAGGCAAAACCAAGAAAGAAAAGAGGAAGAAAGACTTTGCAAGAATCAATTTAATTGGTTGGCGAAATGTTAGTTAACACTTGACGCATTGTTCCGATTTCGACAATGTTCCAGAAAATAAACAAACCTTATAAATGATAGTACTCTCTTGGAATATAAGGGGCCTTAATAGTAGAGGAAAACAGAGGCATTTACAAGAACAGTTGACAAAGGAAAAACCACAGATTGTTCTTCTTCAGGAAACTATAGTTTCTAGGGAATGCTTGGAAGAAATTTCTCAAAAATTAAAACCTCAGTATGAAGTTATGGCAATAGATGCGAATAAAAGTGTGGGCGCTATTTCTATTCTATGGAACCCGAGAGAAATTGAAGTAAATGGTTGGATTGGGTTGTATAGAATTCTAACTGGAAATTTTAGATTAATTAGTACAAAAGAATGGTTCTCTATTTCGTCGGTTTATGGCCCCACTATTCCAGGAGAAAAACAAGATTTCTTTAGAAATTTTAGAAATCTTAAAATAATATTGTAGAATAAATATTGGGTGGCTGGCGGTGATTTTAATATGGTGTAAAGTTTAGATGAACGAAAGGGGGGTACTGGTAGACTTACTTAGGAGATGGAGGAATTTGTTGATCTCATTATGGATACTCATCGTGTGGATGTACCAACAAATAATGGAATGTTTACATGGAATAATCGAAGAGGAGGAATCCACCAAATTGCTTCTCATCTTGATAGTTTTTGGTTTCAGAGGATTTTGTGAGTTTGGATCTGTTTTATGAGGCTGCCATAGTTCCTAGTATGGGGTTGGATCACTGGCCTATTAGATTGGAGATAGATATGAAACAATAGCAAAAGAAAAGACCCTTCAGGTTTGAAAGGTTTTGCTTAAGAGACCCAAACTTTATGATAAGATTTCATGAGTGGTGGGAGGATTGTAGATTAGAAGGTAGAAATCGTATGCGTACATTCCAATTGAAACTGAAAGATCTGAAGTATAAATCAAAAAATGGAACAAAATAGAATTTGGTAATATTCATAAGAAGAAGCATAAACTGCAAGGACATATGGAGCATATCCAACATCAGATGATATTAACTAGTAGAATAGAGGAATTAATTGAAGAAGAACGAAGAATTCTTAATAAACTTGAGTAACGCAGAATTCAAGAATAAATCCTTTGGAAACAAAAATCTAGGATACACTGGCTCAGAGAAGGTGAAAGAAACTCTAATTTATTTCATAAAGTTATGATTCAACATCGACAACATAATAGGATTTTCTCTCTTAAAGACTCAGAAAGGAATTGTTTAGTTGATCATCAAGATTTGGAAAATTAATTGGTAAATAATTTTAAACAAATCCTAACAGAGCCAAATCTAGATAGATCTCCAGCAATTGAGAGAATAAAGAAAGTTATCCCAAATACTGTTAGTAGGGAGAAAAACTTGGCACTTCTCAGGGAAATTATGCTGCATGAAGTGGAGAAGATTGTAAAGGAGTTTCCGAAGAACAAAGCGCCTCGGCCTGATGGATTTACATCGGAATTTTATCAAGCCTCTTGGAATTTTCTAGGTCAAGAAATTTTGGATTTAGCAGAAGAGTCTTGTCGTACTCATCAGGTATTTCTAGGTCTGAATCCAACTTTTCTTACTTTAATCCCTAAATATGATAAGTGTGATACTCCCTCATGGTTTCATCCAATTGCTCTTTGTAATGTTATTTATAAAATTCTATCGACTATCATGGTGAATCGCCTTAAGCCTGTCCTTCCTGCCCTCATTTCCCCAGAGCAAACAAGGTTTGTTAAAGGTAGGCAGATTTTAGATGGAATAGTGACTGCTCAGGAAGCCATCCACTCTATGCATGCTCTTAAAGCTAGAGGAATGCTTATTAAGTTGGACTTGGCAAAAGCTTATGATAGCATAAATTGGATTTATCTTCAACAGATCTTACTCTCCTTTGGGTTTGATGAATGATGGGTGCAGTGGGTGTTTTCGTTCATCAATTCTCCTCATTTTTCTATTCTGATTAATGGATCTCCTTCAAGCTCATTTAAAAGTTCACGGGGTCTAAGACAATGTGATCCAATATATCCATTTCTGTTTATTATAGCTGCTGAAGGTTTGGGTAGATACATTAAGCAGAAAGTCCATGAAGGAGTATTAAAAGGCCTTAGCCTTTGGGGGCCCAATCTAACATTGTCCCATCAACAATTTGTTGATGATACAATGTTGTTTTGTCAAGCTACTCTTAGAGAATGTCGAGCAGTTACAGAGATTTTGAATCTGTTTATGGAAGCCTCGGGTACAAAAATCAATAAATAAAAATCAAATGTTTTCTTTTTTAATACTACTATCCAATCTAAAAGGTTCCTTACAAGAAATCTTGGGTTTAGTATGGGGACTTTACCTACGAAGTATTTGGGTATGTTGTTATCTAAAAATTCTCTGAAAACTTCTAGTTGGAAGGATCTAATTAATAGAATTCTCAAAAGAACAACAAATTGGGCATTCTGAGCCCTCAATATGCTAAGTCGGGTTGTCCTTTTAATATCTGTTCTTTAAGCTATCCCTATTTATCATTTTTCTGGTATGGCATGTCCTAAGAAAACTTGTGAGGACATGGTCAGAATTTTTAAAAAATTTCTCTGGCAGGGGGCTCAGGAGAAGAGGAAATGGGCTCTTCTTAAATGTGAAAATTTAACTCTTCCAAAGCAAAAGGGGGGTTGGGACTTCGTGATCCACTTACTCTAAATCAAGTAATGGGAGCTAAATTGTGGTGGAGATGGTTGCAAGGAGGGTCTGGGTTGCAAGGGGGACCTGCATTATGGCAAAGTATATGGGAAAGGAAATATCATATGCCCCACAGAGTGAAGGATCGTATCAACTGGCATAATATAGAGAAAGGATCAGGAATATGGAACCTTGTTGCAGCGAATAAGCATTTGATAAGGATCCACAGTTTTTGGGAAATAAGGGAAGGAAATCTAGCAACTTTTTGGGATGACTCTTGGCAGCAGCGTGAGAAACTTTTTGCAAGACTAAATTTGGCAGAAATATTCTTGTTCACACGAAATCAGCAATGTAAGGAGGTCAATCAATACTGGGAGGAACAGACTGATCAGTTTTGGCGAAGATGGAAACATAAAAATCAATGGCAGGAACCTCTAGAGATGCAACATAGGGAAATTTTTGCAAAAGAACTTCAAGCTAGGAAAATCCCTATCCAGGCAGGAAATGATATTTTGAGATAGGGATATACACCAAGAGGTATGTTCACAATCCAAGAAGCATATCAGTTACAAGAAAATCAAGTGCTAATACCTTAGAATCGGTTATGGAAGAAAATCTGGAATTTTAATCATTGGCCAAAGATTGAGCACTTCTTGTGGTTGGTTGGCCATGGACGGATAATCACATGGGATCAACTATAGAAAAGAGGAATGCAAGGGCCTTCAAGATGTGTGATGTGTGGGGAAGGGATTGAAGATATGGATCACTTTCTTAATATGTACCCGTCTGTGGAATGGTTGTGGACTAAATTAAATGACCTGTTTGGACAGACTGATAGGAACGGGCATAACCTTTGTCAAACTATGGAAAATTGGAGAAAGGGAGAATATCTGAGTCCAACGGTGAACAGAGCTTGGACGTTGGCATTGGTATTTTTATTATGGTCGCAATCGAAAGAAAGGAATATAATGACTTTCCAGGACTGTAGGTTAACAATTGCAGAAAATTGGAAAATTATAATAAACGGAATAAGAGAAAAAATTTTATTAGAAAAATGGTATCATGATGATTGGATAGTACGAGGGATGGAAGCTATAATTTTGAATCACGTAAATTTGAAGGAGGAAATGATTGCTCCTGCATCTTGGAAACAACCTCAACCAAGGTATGTAATCAGAAACAATTTTGATCTGCCTCAGTCAAGATTCATTAAATTAAATTTTTATGGGGCGTCTAAGGGAAATCCAGGCTAGGCGGGAGCTGGGGGAATTTTTAGATACTATATAGGTGCTACATTACTAATATTCTCCATTGATATAGGCTATGCAAAAAATAATGAAGCTGAGTTGGCAGCCATTAAAATGGGACTATAAATTGTGAGTAGGGAACACTGCCATCGCCTAGAAATAGAGGGGGACTCATCATTGGTAATTAGTATACTCAAAAAGCTGAAACATGGAAGAAATTTGGAACTCATTACTAAAAGCTGGAGAACTGCTCGCCTAGTGCAGGAAATCAAGAAAACTATGGATAGAATTCATTATATCATACCTCTTCATGTTATACATCAAGGAAATAAGGTAGCCGATTGCTTGCCTAACTAGGCATGTAATGCCATGGATGGAATTCTAGATCGTCCATGGTGACAAAACTTACAAACAGTTGTGACAGACCTTCTGTAGATTCTGGTGAAAGATCAACATTGTGTAGGAAGATAAGAACTCATCACCCGATCGGGGTGTAATAATGACGAGGAAAGTGGCGAAGAAGGTGCTATGGGTGGAGGTGATTGCCGTAGCTGGTATGACCGGAGCCATCGAGAAGGCCATCTTCGTGGTGAAGGAGGTCGACACGTGGATGCCGCATGCAGCATGCGAGAAAGTGGAGGCTGGAGGGATAAGGTGGCCACTGCGTAAAGTATTAATTCATGATTGTTGGGATTGGTAAAAATATATGTGAGACAACATGAATGTCAGAGGGTAGTGGGAAAAAGCGTCATCAGGAAAGGAATATGGAGCAGGGAAGGTATATTGGTTTTTTGTTTTTCTGGGATGGTTGGTTAGCAGCGTTGGTTGGGAAAGAGCCATTGAGCAGAATGAAGGTGGTAGGGTAGACATATTGGTATGTATCCGCTCCTCTCTTTTCTGTAATGAAGGGTTCAGAATTTCGCCGAAAACGGAAAATTGTTATGGTTTTTCTTGATTTCCTGTATGAATGGAGAATAGGTCTATTATTGCTTCAAATGAGGAGACTGGGTGATGTTAGCTGCATGTATCAGTTTATCTTATGGTTTATCTTTCTTTTTTATGGTAAATGGATGCTTCTGTGGAGACTGATTCCGGACTACTTTGCGAATAATGTTTGTATGGTGTTGTTACTTCTGTATTGTGGGGTTTGGTTTCTGTATGACAGAAGGTTTGGCTTGCTACGATTGAATCCTGCTTCGCTAATGTCTATGGTAAAATGGTGATGTTAAGTTTTTCCTGGGGGGTTTGGTCTCTGGGATGGAATGTTTGCGTCTGTCATAGTATGTAGGCTGTTGATTCTAGGTTCTTAGTTTCTTATTCCACCATAACTTTAAGCCTTAAATCTATTGTTGTTTTTGGTCCTAAGTCTGAATTGGATATTTATGCTCAATATAGAAATGATATGATGAGAGGGTGGGAATATTGTTACATTTCTGTCCATGCTTGTGTATATCAGTTGGATTCTGGGTTTGGACAGTGGAATGTGGGTCCTTCTGTTCATTGTTATTGCATAAAGTTGTTGGTTTTGGGGTTATTTCTCATTAATAGAAAAGGAAGGCTGGTTGGATCTTTATCTCTCTTAGTATTTCTAATTTGTTTTGGTTAAAATGATCCTATTTCCATTATAGAGTCAGGGGTTTTCAATCTAGGTCACAGAAAAATGGTGAAGATAGTGAGTGGTAAGAAGATAAAGGGAGATAAGGGTAAGCATCCAATCCCTTAGAGGCCTCAAAAAAGAGGTAGGAAATCCACTAAGCAGCTCTTGGAGCCGCTGGTGCAGTCATATTTGGCTGAGGCTTCAAATTATGTACGGAGTCGAATATATGGGTGGGAAACCGCAACTCTAAATAATATTAACATGGATGATGATATTGCTCTGGAAGATATGAATAATTTCGTGATCGACCCTGGGCATACTAGAGGTCGTATCTCCTTGTTTCAGCAATCGATTAGAACATATTGGTTGATCAAGTGCCTGCTTTCAAAGGCAATTATGGTAACTCAGGATAATGAGGAATCCAAGCTTGAATCTACCTTGGCGGATATTAATAGGAATATTTAGGAGATTAATCTTCGTCAGCTTCATCAGTATGCTCAACTGGGGAGAATGGAAAAAGATATTGCAAATATGGAGAAGGATCTGAAGGCTATTCAGAAAGTTGAAGTTAATCTGCCTGGGTCAACTACCAAATACCCTGCTCCTATGGAGTCTGAGGAGGACTAAATATTTCATGTTTATTGTCTTAGTATTTTGTTAGCGACTAGTAATTTTACTTATCTCTTTATGTTAATACCAGACTTAGATATCAAGTACAGATAGATCTTGTATAGGTTGTTGAGGATGTTTGTGTTTTGGCTAGCATACTTTGAGCTTAGATGGCCAACAGACCTGGTTTCCTTCGGGCAGGTTGAGGTCTATTTTTGTTGAATATTTTTGCCTGAATTATATTAATAGAAAATGGAAAGGAACTACCTAAGCTTACAAAAAAAGAAGAAGACAAGGATAATCTCTATGTTAGTATTATTAACCAATTTAATTGTAATTTGATATAGGAAATACTACACTCCATGTGTTGAGTTACTATTTGTTGGAAAAATTTTAAAGTTTCCATAAATTGATTTAATGTAGATTCATAACAATATGTTTCTTACAATAAAAATTTTAATTTTAGGTATTATTAGTATGTTTTTTTGCATTGGGTATCATATTCTATTATATTAGGAGGCTGATAACATTTTAATGATAAACAAGAAAACATTATATAAAACTTATATTATGTTTAAATTTATTTTTTTAAATGTCTAAATCAATTATAAAATAAAAAATTATAGCAACATATTATTGATTCTTTTCCATTAAATTAAATTTAAGTTGATAAATGATTACATAAAAAATAATAAATTATGCAAGAAACTTTTGAGAGATAAAATTATATAATGAAATTAATAATAATCAATAATTGATATTATTATTAACCTAAAATTTAGTTATATTTTCATGTTATGGAAACTATTCTGTCTAGATTTATGTTTATTATAGTAAGTGTAGGAGATCACACCATTTTAGAGTGTTAGATCTATACAAATTTTAAAATAACATAATACCAATATATATATTTTTTATTACAATTATTTTAATTATTTCGTAGTTACTTATTCGATTTATGTTGTGAATTAAGAAAATACACCCTAATGTCATATCCTCTTCTTCCTCTTCAGCATATCTTCCCATGCGGCTATTTAAAACAATATCTTATGTACAAGAAGAAGTTAAATAACTCAGACTTAGAGGTTTCTTAAAATTGTTGCTGCTCTAATAAAAAACACTAATAATTTGAATCCCAATAAGGATGCCCAACATTTACACCTGACCATTAAATAAAGAGAAAATCATTTTGAAAATTTATTAAATTATACATGGTAAACACTAAGGAAAATAATATAGCATGAGTTATCTCTACTAACACTAGATGTTGCATTTATATTACGTTGGTGTGACTCTTAGATTCCATTCCAAGGTCACTTGGACTCCTCTTCATTGTGCTTCACACAAAGAGGTGTGTCCAACATTCCCCCATAATCTTGCATGGTATGTGTGAGTCCAAGAAGAGAGCTGTAATAAAAAATGGCAAAGAATGCATGGAAACACTTAGGTTGAATGAGCTCTCTGAAATGTTGGCATAAAGAGGTGGTTTAAGGATGATCACCAACACTAGAATGCTTAGTGCAGTTCTCGGAACTATTCCAAATATGGCAAGAAGCTGAGGTCTTCTGCTAGAGGAAGTGCTCCTCATATTTTGAAGAGGGGTACCTTAAACCTAGAAGAAGGGAGGTCTACAACTTGCGATGTTTTAACGATGACCACCAACTCTAGAATGAAGGAATTTGTTTAGCTGGCTAGGAAAAGCTATGTGTCTTTGAAGCTATTCAGATTTGAATGAGAGATTAGTGTAATCAGTTGACCATTACTGCCTGCAGCTGCAACTACGAGATACGGAATAGAGATCGTGGCTCGAGTTAGCTTGATGTGGCTTTGAAGCTTGTATATACCATTTCCCCCCCTATAGGTACAAGGTGAGATGACAACATCAAAGTGTTAATATCTGAAAATTGGCTATGACTTAAACAGATTATTGCCCATTGATGCCCATTGACAAGAATTGATCCATCCAGATGAATATTTTCTTCTGGAGGCTTGTTTCTAAGCATCTGTGTGAAGAATGGGTGTGCCGAGCATAGTGCTTGCATGGGTGAGTGAAGCATTGATAGGGATTCCATGGCCAACTTGATCACGGTGAGTCCAATGAACAATCCGTTGTTGATGATTTGGAAGAGGAGCAAGATCTGGAACAATTGAAGGTGAACTGTCATAAAGAAATCCAACACTCTGGATTTTTTATGGGCTTGGAGTAGTCTGGAATATGAAAGGACAACTCCTTGTCATATCCAAGACATGTTATGTGCTTGTTATGGACATGCTCCTCCCAAGGTTTGATGATGGGCTTGGGAAGTGTAGGCTAGATGTTTCCTTATGCATGCAAATCTACTCTTGTACTGGGCTCAGTGATATGACCAATATCTTGTTGCTGATCGGAGTTTGTCTCAAAGTTCTAAACAAAAAAGGTTCATAATGATGACTCTTTTGCTGAAGCTCATCTCTTTGTAGCTCTGACTCAAGCTGCAAAAATTCAATATTTTCTAGTGCATTTTGTAGACATATTTGAATCTCTAAAAGAGAGGCTTTATTGATGTTTACCATCTCATCAACAATGGAATGTATTATAGTATTAAAAAATTTCAATACATCATCAAGTTTGGTCATTTTCTAAGCAAACATAAAGACTTAATACTCTTAGTGGAGGCTATAAAAGGCTATACAAACACAAACTATTAAAGAGAAACAAATGTCTCAACAAGCTTTTCACAATAGTTTGTCCAGTTAAAGAAGCTAATCTGTGACTTTGGACTTTCTAATCATGCGGTCAAAAACAAACTGTAGAGGATTTGATTATTTTTAATTACACCGAGTGGTACAGTTTGGAGATTCAAATCCTAGATGCACAGCTTGAAGATGCAATAGTGCATCACCCACTTTTTGGAACTCGAGATATTGCAGGAAAATTTTAATTTAAATTATTCTAATATTTACCAGAGACAACAATGTTGAGGCCGTCAACTGATAGAGGCAGAGTACTGTATATATCCATCTAGGCCACCAAATCTCGGCCAAAAGGAGGGCTCAACATGGTCAAAATAGGAAAACAATGCCCAAGCTCTGCATTTTGAGCGGCAAACATCAGCAAATATACAACAATGTGGGTGCTTTAACCTTTTCGTAACTATTTTCCTTCTGAACCTCTTTCTTATTCTGTTGATCCCTTTGGCTTTTTTTCTTGCAGTTAAACTCTTTTTCGTAACGAGTTGCAGTGTTTGAAGGTGTTGAAATAGTGGATTAGCATCGTTTCAAAGCAAGGAAAGCCATGGAAGGAAAAACCAGCTTCATTTTCGAGTCAACCAAGGTAAACCAGCTTCTAACTTATCTATGCTCCTCTGGAAGCTTTGTCTTAGACAATGAAAGATGGACACTCAAGTTATCTCCATGCCATTATCCACATTTGTGCTTTGAATTTCTCTCAAATTTTTTTTCCCTTCTTGGATGAACCTTGTTGGAGAATACGAAACGACATTGTAAGGAAAACAACACACTGATAAATGCATACAAGAAAAGGCACGTACCGGTACTAGGATTGCAACTGTGTGGTAATATATGCATTATTTTGAGTCAAACAGTGGGAGTGGAACGTGGTAATTTCGTTGAACCGTTAGTATCGAGTACCACCACCACCACTGTAATACAAATTCAAGACTATTCGAATAGCGCGAGGAGGACCAGTTATAAATTGTGCTAAGGATATGATGGGAGGAGGAGCATGGTGGTAGGAGTGCGGTGTGTAGTTGAACAACAAGGGGAGAGGTCAAGGGTGGAGGTCTTCAGCGGTGGTATTATGCTACTAGAAGTTGAGCGGATTCAATTGAGTGTAGTGCTAAGGGTCGAGACTAAATATACGCACAGTACCATTGCAATCACAATATACAATGTCACCATTCTGTTAGCATGGCCTGAGAGTGCAATGTGTGGACTATTAGTGTGGTCGAGGAGGTAAATGTGAGGCTGGTGGAGGGCGGAGTGATAGTGATTGAAGGTGATGCTGTATGGAGGAGCGTATAATGTAGTGGAGGTCAACGTAGGTGTGAGAGGGAGCATAGGTGGGAGAGGGAGGCCAACCATAGAGAGGGCAGAGTATTGGAGGTTGTGTTATGGCATATGTCAAGCACTCGAATCCAAGCCATGGGAGGCCAAGCCTGTAAACCTGAGTAGTGGGAGTATTATAGGGGAGCCACACAACAGTGTATGGAGTATTACACAACCTTAAACGCTCAATTGCTACTTCCACCTCCCTCGACAAGAACACCATTGTTTCTATGCTCGATTTTCCTCGTTCATAAGCCTAGAACATGCGGTTCCATATTAATGTGTATTGAACAACATGAATTCATTGAATGTCTCTGCAATTTAATCATTGTTGAAGCTATTCATATTTCAACCATTCATGCGCAGGATTTATTTAATTGACTGCATATATTTCAGGGAAGCGGATATGGAGGCAGAGCAGCGTATGGAGTGCTCTTCATGGAGTGGTTTTATGGAAGAAAAAACAACATTATTATGCAGCAAATTAGGTGTTGGGGAGAAAATAATATGACAGTTTTTAGGAAGGAGGAGCATTAGAGACTAACACGTTGTCTAGAAAAAATACCAACGCTATTCAAGGCATCAAAAAATGTCCCCAGCTGTTGTTTGGTTTGAAAATAAATTTTTTTTAGGGTTATCAATGTTGGCAGGCAGAAAACCTAACACATAAATTCATAATGCGGAAGAAGGCCACTCATCATGGCTCTGATACCATGTTAAACAATGCTTGGTAAACAAATACAAGGAAATAAGATAAGCGTGAGTTATCTTTCTATTAACCATAGATGTGCATTTATATTACAGTGGCGTGACTCTTGGATTCCACATTCCAAGGTCACTTGGAATCCTCTTTGAATTTTCGCCTTCCACACCTACCCATAGAGGATTAGGTGTCCAACAAGAATAATGACATTATTATGAAAAATGATTGCAAAAAAAAAAATTATTATTAAATAGTGGGGTGATAAAGTGTTATAGGGTAAAAGGAAAATAAAATATTATATCAAGGGTTGATCAACCTAAATCCAAATGACTAGAAGTATCCAAGCTTTGTTTTGAGTAGTGTAAAGAAGAAAATAAACATTGTTAAAATAATAATAAATATTCATGATCTTCATAGTTAAACTAGGTATTCGTCAATTCCAAAAATACCATGGGAGGAAAGTGTTTGTCACCTTTATAACACTAAGAGGGTTGAATATGAAAATCACTAAGTTCTCTTACATTGTCTAGTGTGTAGAAATTATAGAGAAACTCTATACCAATGGATTCAATTTGATCATGTAATGTACTAAAACAAGATATTGAATCCTTATACTATATTTGCGGAATATAAACATGATCGCTCAATCCCATGCAAGTAAGAGAAAGAAATAATCAGTCACACAACACAAGATGTATCCGGGGAAAGAAACTGCTCAAAACCCCTCTATCATATATTTTACATAGTCAAAGAATCATGAAACAATAAAAAAATTTCTCACACCGATAAAATCCTGCACTCTACCAATCGTCTCACCCCGATCCTGCTCAAAACAGACTAGCAATTCTTAGGAAAAATTGACAAACACTTAGCCAATTCTCAAACCCTGATTAGCCCAGCCTTTCTCACGCAATCCCTCGGCAATTAATCCCTATTAAATAGGACAATAAACCTTCCTTGACTACACAATCCCTCATGAGCCTTCCTCTGACTTTATAATTTGACTCGAGAAATTCGCTAATAATACAACTGATAGTTAACTTCCCTTTAACCTATGTCTCAACTGGGTCGTCATCTGAACTAAAATGAATGTAGCCAATCATAGTGAATCATCATTTATCTAATATATCACTACTTGTGAATTAAATCTAATTTAATTCACTTGACCTCTCACTAGCTCATCACTCAGTTAGAACTAGTTAAAATTTTAACTCAATTAATTTGAGTTAAATGATTACACATGCATTAAAATAATGCATTAACTGCAACTAGACCCCCAAAATAATAAAATCACTCTACATGCCTCACCTTTGACAGTCAACTTGAAATTCTTGAGCTAAATCAGTCTTTCTAGCTTAGTTAACTGATACAAGTTGTTATGAGATGAAATTATAATTTAATTTCCAATTTATTTAAGGGATAAATAATTAGACGCCCACATTTAGCGCTTGTCTGTAACTGAATTCCTCACTCATGTGTGACTGTAATCCCACACTATTTATGTGGTCAATTTTTGTCCTTTCTGGATGCCAGTTTCATTGTTTCTTGTTGCAAATTTCAATACTCCCTCTCAATAAGAAAGGAATCAATATATCTTGATCTGGTACCTTTGGAATGTTCTGCATGCAACACTTGTCTAGTGTTGTTTGCACATGCAACTCTCCAGAAACTGAATAGCCTCGAACAACTGAATCGGTATAATGTGTCTGTCATCAGAGTCTTCTGATCGCTACTAGTTACTGCACCTGTCTACTATGTAAAAATTTTTATACAAAATATGTATTGCCTGGATTCTCTCGATCTAACAATTATATGCCACTGTTAAATACAGAATCACTTCTACAAAAATATTTGTAGAATTTAAAACACGATTGCTAACTGCAATATCAAGAAGAAATATCAATCACACATAACACTGATGTTTTTACTGGGAAAGCATAAAGCTAAAAACCCCACTATCATATATTATGTATATATCATGGATCATGAAAAAATCTCATAAAAAACTCTAATCCAAGAGTTCTCAGTACAATATACAATTGTCTCACATTGTCATACAAAAATTGGAAAATACATGCGCCAATTTACTGCCACCAGACAACTTGCCTCCACTACGCAATCCCTAAATGAATGGAATCCTGCTTGCCTTGACTGCGCAATGATCATGGGCACAATGTGTGTGTGGTCGCAAATGTGCAAAAACTAATGTCACAACTGATAGTCAAACTGTCCTTTTCACCTACATCTCAACTGGGTTTCCACTGGATCTAACATGCATGTAGTTAACAGTAGTAAATCTTCAGTTGCATGTGAGGCCACTAATTGTGAATTAATTAATAATTAATTCACTGATCTCTCACTAGTGTATCTTTAGTGACAACCAACACAACTAATTTTAACTCACTTAACTAAGTTAAACTACTTTAAAACTTTCATAACTACACTTCCAACTCTGTTACAACTTCGAATCACTCAGTTACAGCTAAGTCCACTTGCATGTCCCACCAACCAACCTCTTAACTCGAAATTCCTATAGCTAACTGATTTTACACCTCAGTTAACTATTTCCAAGTGCTCATTAATAATATATTATTATTTATTGTCCAACTATTATTAAGGGATAATAATAGTCGACATGCATCTATAAATAGACATGCAATCTATAAATAGAACTCGCACATACATCTATAAATATACCATCACCTAAAAATAGAAAATTCTCAACCATATATAAATAGATATCATCTATAAATATAATTTTCTCATGAATCTATAAATAGACCACAACCTAACAATAGCCTGAGCTCTGTCCTAGTGTAGGTGCATACTTTTCACTAGGATCTTCTTGTTGAATCTCAACACTCCCTCTCAACAAGAAAGGGATTATCCTTCACCCCAATCCTGTCTCTATGATATTCAAATTTGCTCCTGGTGAGCACCTTCATCAAGATGTCTGCATCCCGATCTTCCATGGGAATGTACTGAAGCAACATGATCTTCTGCTGCACACAATCTATGATATGATGATACCAGATATCTATATGCTTAGATATATCATGAAACACAAGATAAATTGAGAGTTTAATGCAACTATGATTATCAAAATGAATCACTGTCGTATCTAAATGAGAACCAAACAAACCAACCAAGATCTTTCTCATCCAGATAGCCTCACATGCAGCTTGAATTGCTGCCATTTATTCTGCTTCCGTTGAACTGAGTGCCACAGAGATCTGCTTCTTGTTGTACCAATAAATAGCTGTAGATATGATACTAAAGATCTCCTCTGACGTTCTATTTCAGTCCGTTGGGCTACCCGCCCAATCTGCATCCGTGAAGCCATGCAAATTCACCTCATCCGTCTGTTTGTACCATAAGCCATACTCAGATGTGCCCCTCAGGTATCTTAGGACATGATTTCCCGCCTTCGAAAAGATCTTGGTAGGCTTAACCATAACTTGACTAAGCTGGTTAACCGCATAGCAAATGTCCAGTCTCATTTTCACTAGATACATTAGCGAACCCACTAACTATCGATAGACAGTAGCATCCACTACCTCTCAAGATGTAGCATCCTCTTTCCTCCAATTTCCTGGAAGAGGAGCATCCATGGGTTTGCAGCCCTCCATGTGAAACTAACCCACTATCTCCCTTTCATACTTGCCCTTGACATACAAAAATTTCACCATCTTGCTGCCATATTCCCAATCTAGGGAAATAATGAAGGAGGCCCATATCCTTCATCTCAAACTCCTTTTCAAGGTCCTCCTTACATGAGTGTATCAACTGCTCATCACCAGTCAGTATTAAATCATCAACATAAAGAACAATGATTAAAATCTTACCCTCCACCACAATTTGGTAGAGGTTTGCATCCGCCTCACTTTTGGTGAAGCCATGTCCGGTGAAATAGTTGTCTATCTGAGTGTACCAAGCACAAGGTGCTTGTTTCAGCCCATACAATGCTCTTTTGAGTCGTCACACATGCGACTCACTGTTGAAGATATCTAAACCTGTAGGCTGTTCTATGTACACCTCTTCCTCAATGATCCCATTGAGAAACATAGTTTTCGCATCCATCTGATGAATGAGCCAGCCCATATGCGCTGAGAGAGCAAGGATGGATCTTATGGAGGAATACCTTGCGACAGGTGCAAAGGTATCTTCATATTCTATCCCCTCGATCTGTGAGAAGCCCTGGGCCACAAATATGGCCTTTTATTTCTCAACACTCCCATCAGAAGCTCGCTTTACCTTGTAGATCCATCTTGAACCTACCATTGATTTATCAACCGGCCTTGGAACAATTTCCCAAGCACTTTTTTTGACAATGTAGTCATACTCCTCCACCATTGCATCTACCCATGTGAGCTCCTGCATTGCTTCCTGAAAGGAAGGTGGCTCAGTCACAATACATTTTCTCATGAGATCCATGCATCTAGTAAATCAGTCAGGAGACTATCTTTGTCTGTGCTATGAAGTAGGGGCTCCTACATTCTGCGCAGCATCAAGTATTAGCCTATCAGCTTCTGTGGTATGCCTTCTACCTATTCTGATGTTTGGCTCTTCATGAGTGGACTCCTCCACTTCATGAACCTCCTCATGTGGCTGATCCACATCTTGAGACTCATCTTTGGGAACTAGCAGTTCCTCCTCTGCATGCACGTCTAGCTCCCTCTCAAGCAACAACTGCATGGATTTCTCCTCATCGAATTTTATATCCCGTCGCATAACAGTCATATTACTGTTAGGAAAATACACACGATAATTATGGGGTGTTTCTATGTACCCCACAAATATCCCAACTACAGCAATCGGCTCCAACTTCTTCCTGGCGTTCTTGGTCACATGCACATACATAGATGAGCCAAAAATCTTAAAGTGTGAAACATCCATTTTCTTACCATTGAAAGCTTCTTCAGGTGTACTCATGCCAAGTACTCTATGAGGAGAGAGGTTTTGCACATAAAATGTAGTGATGCATGCTTCCGCCCACAAATGCATTGGTAGGACCTAATCATGCAACGTCACTCGTGTTTCACCCACAATCGTTCTGTTCTTCCTCTCTGTGACCCCATTTTGTTGTGGGTTATGAGGTGCTATGAGTTCTCTTCGAATTCATTCTTTGCTATAGAAGTCTTTGAATTCGTTAGAGATGTATTCTCCACCATTATCGCTCCTAAGAGCCTTCACTTGCTTCCCCGACTCTTTCTCCACCAATGCCTTAAACTCACATAACTTTTATAATTTTTTATCCTTCTTCTCCATGAAGAAGATCTAGCATTTACAAGAAACGTCATAAAAAAAAATAATATAGCACTTATGTTTTGTTGTTGAAGAAACTGATAATGGTCCACACACGTCTGTGTGAACTCTCTCTAGGATAACCAAAGCACGGTTCTCCTTTTCATGAAAGGTGGACTTTACATACTTCCCCATGGTGCAACCCTTGCACTGATCTAACTAAGAAAGTGTTCTCATTGGAAGTCCAATAGATATCTGCTGCATGACTTTCAAGGCTGCATGACGAAGATGGCCCAATCACCTATGCCATAATTCGCCCTCATCCCAGCTCATCAATTTTTATGCCTTGCCCATCATGGTAGCGTAGCCATCTACCTCTAGCTTGTAGATATTCTTAACTCAAATCCCTATCCTCTTGGCTTGACCCGTTTTTTTATGTTGCTAGAAAGATTTTCCATCGCTAAAAACAACGTCATAGCCTCTGTCTTCCAACATTGCGACTGAGACCAAGTTTTTATTCAGACCTAGAACATGCATAACATCTTTCAATTGAAATGGACTACTTGACTCTACGAAGGTAATGGTACATGTTAGCCCCTTATGAATTCCTTGACAAAGCAAGCAAGGGGCTAGGATGTTTTATGAGCCTTCAAGGAATGCATTTCCCTTGAAAAAACATCATCCTTGAAGTCTTGCTAAAGTTCCCTACCTGTGATTGCCCCCTTCTGCTGATCTGTTGACCAAAAGCCTTGCTGAATGATAAAATTTGCTCAAAAAAGGCCATGATATGCCCTTTGTTCCCCTGCAGATTTCCTCCATTTTTTGTCCTTTTTCCCTTTTTCCATGTCCCCTTTTATTCCCCCAATATCCCCATAGACCTCCTAAATCCTCCCAAAATCCCCGTGAAATTCTACCCTTACCCTTTTTTTAGCCATTTTCCCCCCTTTCCCTTGTTATGTACATCGGTATTTTACATGTTAGTGATGACTATATCCATAGCTGAGTTTTCTAGAAGCTGAATTCCATATGTCAATCTGTCATCTAGAAAACCCTCATAAAACTTTTTTTCGCCCTTCTACTTTTCAGTCCGCCCATGTCAAAATCAAAACCTCATTATCCCTTTCCTATCCAGCTTCAGCCCTACTGGTCTGCCCATCAGCTTTAAAAAGAAAATCCAAATCTGTTTCAAAATTTTTCCCCTATGTTAGGAAGTGGCGCTTTAAGACATTTTACCCTTGGCGATCATCAAAAAGCCAAAAAGCCTCCATCTGTAACAGACCTACCATGACTGACCTCCCACTTTGCAAATGAAATTGACAAACAGCTCTAAGTCGCGCCACTCACATCCCCTAGATCTCAGCACTGCATAAACCCCAATCTCAAGCTGACTATTAGGTTTTTCACAGTGTTCTATGGTTTCTACAAAGGCAGGAAATATAATTTCATCTCATGGAGTAAATGCTTGAATTTACAGTTAGAGGAACAACTGCTTCTAAATGTAACTTGAGCCTGAGATATGTCTGCAAAACAGAAAGCTACTCATCCAGACTTTATAGCTTTTTCCAGCATGAAAATCACAGTAAGAAAGGGACACCACTGTCTCAGTAAACTGGTAAATTGTCATGGCCCAGAACCTCCTTCATTTACAAGCAGAGGGTTAGGGCGCCCCCTTCATCCACAAGCAGAGGGCACTGGCCAGTATTGAATTTGAAGATTGCAAAAGTCCAGGTTTTCCTTTTACTGAACAGTGAAACAATATCTCCAGGTTTTATGAATATGAGTGATGATCATAACAGGGATAGAGTTTGAAATATGCTAGCTCAAAGGAAAAAAGAGTCTGGTCTGATAAAGGAGGTCATTTGAAGCTTTCAAATCATGTGAATTGTTGAACTTTAGAAAGGCATGTCATTGGTGAAAATTCCAATCATAAGTAGCCTGCTTGTCCACAAGATCAAATGGAGTAGATGCTGACAAAAATGCCATTACACAGGCAAAAAGAAAGTTCTTGGTTTTTCAAAAAGCACTGACCTCCATAGTCACAGAGACTATCTTTCAAGTAATTTTTCAGGAGATGACCAAAGCAAATGATGATATTTCAGTCACCCTTAGAGCAGTGCAGGGAGACAATGTCATTTTGGCTAGGGCTTTTGCTGAAACACAGTGATGCTTGCAAGAGGAGATGCTAGTATTGATGTTTTTTAAGTAGTGTACTTACCATCTATACCATTCATGGAAGTCCCCTATGCATCTAATGTAGTACCTCATTATTTAGTAGCCTCACTTATTGTTATTATTGTACCCTTGTAACCCCCATTTTGTTATTATTGTGTCTTTAAATTATTATTGTTAGGTCGGCTAGGATTACATTGTGGCCCACTAGGATTACATTATGGCCCCATGGACTCCTATATATAGAAAGGAGGTTTTGTAAATTGTATCATCCAAGAATTGTTCATTTATGTAATGTATTGGAGGTTGGCCCCTCGAAGTGGCTCATTTCTAAGGCGTTGATATCTCTTTTCTTCTCTTTTTGGAGCTGGTTACACAACATTTGGTATCAGAGCTTTGGATTCTAGGGTTTCGCTGCTCCAAACAGGTCATCGTGGAATTTTCGCTATAACTTTTTTTCTACAAAGTTTCAGAAGCTGAAATTTTTAGGGTGCGAAGCCGAACTCCTGAGGAAGCTTTTCTAAAAATTTTAGAGCTTGGTTCACAATATTTTCGGAGATATCATCTGTGGAAGTTAGGTCGTTTTTCAAGCTCCTAAACAGGTCATCGTGGCATTGTCGCTATAAAAGTTTTTCTACGAAGGTTCAGAATCTGAAATTCATATGGTACGAAGCTGAAATCCTGAGGAAATTTGTCAAAAACTTTCAGAGCTTGGTTCACAAAATTTTTGGAGATATGATCTGTGGAAGGTAGTGCTTTTTCAGGCTCCTGAATTGCATCTCAAAGAGGTGATCGTGGGAAAAGTTTAATAACTCTCTCTCTGGGCATCGGATTGGAGTGCCGTAAAAAGTGGTCGCAAGTACACAGACTGTAGTTTATTTTCTATCAATTTCAGAGACAAAGATGAAATAATGACACGTGGCAAGTCAAAGTTCACTCGCCTGAACCAAATTTTACAATTAGGTCATTGTGGGAGATTGGACACAACTTTGTCTTGGAGAATCCAACTCAGGTCATACCTATGGCATTCAAAAGAAATTTCAGTGGCTACTACATTATGAATTTAGATATTTTCAGCATCTACAATCACAGAGATAATAATTTCAATATAGAGCTCAAAGCAAGAAAAGGTGTGTATTTTTTCAAATCAAGACAAGTCTTGTTTGAAAATCGCCTTGAAGTGATTCCAAGGGCCTATTGAGCATATATTTCAAGTATTTCATTCTGAACTTCCTCCTAAAAATAATTCAACACCTATTGGCCCTCAGAAATCTATACTATGATGCATGAAGTGAGGAATTGGCAAAGAGAGATATAAACATGCAGCCATGGCAATACGATCTACTTGAGAGCAATCGAAGATGAAATAGATGGTTTAAAAGAAGAAATGGAGGCTAAGTTGAATGGTTTGAAGGATAAAATAATAGCTAATATGGATGATAAATTAGTGGAAGATGACATCGAGCATCAACGACAAGTTCTCCAACTGTCAAAGGATAACCTAACTTTAGTGCAGAATCTAATGAAACAACAGGAATATCAACATCACATCGAAAGAAGTTCTGAAGCGGTCACAAAAACAAGAACTCGACAAGTACGATAAATTTTAGAGTATCTCAGCAAGTGGAAGAACTTTCCTGTAAAATATTCCACATGGGAGGATGAGAATTTTATACAGAAGCATCAAGAAATAATCAAGCGTTGAGGACAACACTTTCTTGAAGGAGAGGGGCATGTTAAGTCCCTATATTAATAGTGTAGTACCTCATTATGTTAGTGTAGCCCCCCTTATTGTTATTATTGTACCCCTGTAACCCCCATATTGTTATTATTGTGCCCTTAAATTATTATTGTTAGGTCGGCTAGGATTACATTGTGGCCCACTAGGATTACATTATGGCCCCATGGACTCCTATATAAAAAGGAGGTTTTGTAAATTGTATCATCCAAGAATTGTGCATTTATGTAATGTATTGGAGGTTGCCCCCTCGAAGTGGCTCATTTCTAAGGCGTTTATATCTCTTTTCTTGAGCTGTTACTCAACACCATCACATCTAGAAAAGTCAAGGCCACCGTAGTGTCAAAAGCACTAGATATCTTTACCCTATGAAGAGCCTCTCCATGTATGAGCGTATAGCCAAAGCCACAGTGTGTTGTTGAAAACCGATTGATCTAAATTAAAAGTGGAAGGATACAAAGAAATTAAATATAAGTCATTACACAGGTAAATGATAGTGTTTATGATACAAAGGTATTGGTTTTCATATTCCAATGAGATGTCTGTCAAACTGTACCTATAATGGAAGGGAGAAAATATTGAATATATGCATGCATTGATACCAAAAGGAGCAGTTTCTTTAAAGGAAATGGTTAAAAGGCATCACCATCACCCGCCCGGTGGTCTAAAGGAGCCTCTTGAGTAAAAACAGTGGAAAATATATTAAAGGGATGCAAGTTGGGAATATATATTTTCACTTACAATCCAAAAGGAACTTGTTTATCACCTGGAAGCAGGAACTGACACCATGTACAAAAAGAGCTTTTGCCAAAGCCTGCACATCATATAGCCATCAGCAGATTAAGACAGGGTTTCTGGAAATGAGTTTTATTAGCTCTAGGCAGCACTCAAAACCCATGAAGCACTTCACTATTACAAATCCAATCAAAAGACATCTACAGGACTCTGTCAAACCGAGCTTAAAGGGAGGAGACATTTCTGCAAAGCAAGGAGCAGTCAGGTCATTTTATCCCAAGTCATCATCTGGTTTTGAAGAACTTGGCAAGCATAAAAAGAAATCAGCTACAATGTGGCAAGCATAAGAGAAAAGGTAAAACAGTGGACAGAGTTAAGCTTTGGAAATGGTTCTATTATAAAAGGTCAATACACTGGTCGGAACAAATGCTAACTGTGTTTCAAAAGGACCTATTCCTCCTATTCCATGATTTTCCCTTTTCAGGCATACTCCACAAGTAACAGGAGGCATTTCAGGTTAAATTCCCAGGATGGACATGGTGAATAAGTATACCAGTTATGTATAGGAAAAGAAGTTATTTTCATGGACAGTCAGTGTTATGGATAGTTTTCCAGTATTCAATAAACAGTGGCAGAGATAGTATAAAGGTTATGGAGACAATTTTTCAAAGTTTAAAAAGTTTGGTGTTGAAATGTCCCCCAAAGGACAAAACTGGAAAAAATCACCCTTTGAAACAACTGTGTACAAAACAGAGTTCTGACTTTAAGTTTCTTTTGCTTTCATAAAGGGGTTGGTCCATTGATTAGACAGTCCAAAAGCATCGAAAACCTTCAAATGCATGCACAGATTATGAGTTCAGTTTCGCAAATGCACCAAGGTGTTAAAAGGATTAAAAGACTGTGAAAACTTCGCAAAAAGGCCAAACCAAAATCCCGCTTCACATTTAAAAAGAAGGTGATCGTTGAAAAGAGTTGAAATGACATAAGGTTGAAATATGAGAGTGAGAGGTTCATTTTCAAAACTGAAGACAAAACCCCCGTGCCTCCCTAGCACCAAAGCTGTCACATTCCTGGCCAATGGCAAGAGTCAACACCGCCATTAACAGCGACGCGCCGGCCAGAAGCACGCTACCAAGGATTTCCTACAAAGGCCTTCCCCCGTGTTAGCGTCGGGACGCGCCCGTGCCGATGTGGCCATTGCATGTGCCGCCCCACTTCCCATCTAAGCCGACCCCGCGTTTACTTTTCGCGACGTTCATTTTTAAAGAGTTCCGCCGTGTGTTTAAGAGGCTCCTGTTACTTCAGCCCTTTCAAAACGAGTGTTCATCAAAATTGAAGGTATTTTTATATATTCTCCCCTCGATTTCAAGGTTTTGCTAAGTGACAGTAAGGTTTAAAAGCCTGTTTCGAACTACAGTGTGAGAGAAAAGGTTAGAGCAAAGCTGCTGAGTTAGACCTTGTTTATATATCAAATATATATGCTAAGAAATCTGTCTAGCAAGGTCAAGATCGAATTACAGGGTGGCTTGTCCGAGTTTTCAAAAACTTTCAAAACCTTCTGACCTTGTCATTATAGTTGAAAACAGTCCTTTCTACACAGTGATCTGAAGTATTGAAATGTGATAAAGGGCTGACTGTATTATCTTCCTTATTAAAACTATAAAGCTCATTTCAAAGACTGTCACCATTGTTCCATAAACTGTGAGTTTGGATGTATGCACACGCTGGAAGTTAAAATTTGCCTGTGTATGATCTTGTTTGATGGGGTATCACACATATAGAGAAACAATGAAGTTTTAATAGGGGAAAGGGTTCTTGATTAAGCAGAAGTTCACTGGTTGAGGCCACAGAGGAAGGCTGCTCGTGCTCCTCACAAAGGGACAGTCTTCACTGTGTTTGATTGGTTGACTGCCTTGTGTCTTTTAAGCTTATTGACAAGTTGTTTTACATCCAAAGTAAGGGCTGTTATAACATAACCAGAGGCGTTATTTTGAGATGGGGTCTTGCCTATTTTGCAAGATAGAGACTCTTGCAGGTCTTGGTGAAACCTTTTGAGGTTTTATCCAAAAAAACTCTGTTACCTTGTTCAGAAATACAGTGATTGTTTAACTGAGAGTTGATTGCCTATATGCAAATTGTTGAAAGTTGGCATACTTATACAGGGCAGAGTTGTTAATGACTGAAAGTCCCCTTGAGGAAGGAATAAGGTGTATTGGTTGACATCTAAGACTGGCTAATCGGTGAGGATTTTAGCATTTTCTCATGCCATCGCTCTTTTAGCACGTCTCTCTTTCATCAGATATTTTGCCATGCACATCAAAGATATTTTAAGGGTGGGAAGCCATTTTCTGAAGAGCAGGGTGTTTTGATGGGAATTTAACATTGAGACAGAGATATAAAGGTGGTGGCTGATTTCTTAACTTCACAAGTGAAAGGTGTTCTTTATAAAACACTGTGCACTGATATTTCACCTAACCTAGGTCTGCCCTTCTTTTCACTACATTGTATCATTTTGAAGAGCTGTTGACTGTGATATTTTTCAAGAGGAAGACCATTTCTGAAGAGCAGGGTTTTAATATTTGAAGATTGGTCTTAGAGACACAAATACAAGTGTTGGTTGGCCTCTAACAAATTCACAAGAGGAGTGATTGCTTAACACTGTATACAGGAAATTTACGCAGCATTTTGTCTCATCTTTACTGATGGTGTCCTATTGAAGAATTTTGCCTGGCTAAGGTACATTCAAAGGTGAAAGGCTAGTTTTAAGAAGAGCAGAGGTTGTGAATTGAAAGACACTTGTTGCAAACCATCCACCTCACATTGTTTCTCTGTCCAAGCAGCATAGTGACCAGTTTCAATCCAGCAGGGCATTTTTACACATAGTGAGGGCAGTTTGCCTTTTCCAAAAGCATTTTCAGGTCAGAATGCCTCCAAGGCAAGACCACAGGAGCGGTCCACATAAGAGATATGAGCCTATCTCCACAGAAGAAATCAATGCTCACCCATCTGTGCTTTTCAATTTCCATGAAGTAGGTTGTCTTGATTTCTGCCAGAAGATAGAAGAAGTCAAGAGTTTTTCGCCATTAACACACTTGTGCGCTTTGAGATTCAAAGAAAAACACTTCCAATTGGCGGGTCTTGATTTCAAAATTTCTCCAAGGTATGTGTCCAAGGCTACCAAGATCCCGTATCATGGCGAAAAGTGGTTTAAACAAGCTCATCTTGATTTAGAGGATTACAAACCTTTCATCAAGCCTGAACATAGAGAGGGTATCACTGCTATCTTCCCTTTTTCATATCTCCTTGACAGTTATGCTCCGCTTATGAAAGCCATAATGAAATATTTCACTTGTGAAGGAAGGTTTAATCGAATTTATGCCTACCATGTTCGCTTACTGATGCATTTTACCAGAAGCAGGCAACTAAACCTTCCTTACTTTTTGTCCAAGAGCATAGAGAAAATGGCATCTACTGTCCAAAAGAAGGCTCCACCTCAGCAAATCCCTTCTCTCTTTCATCATTCCTTGATCAAGATTATCTTCATGCACCAGCTAGAGAAGAAAGAGGTTTCATGGGATCTATTCATCAGCCATTCAGATTTTGCCACTGTCCCTCCTGTTCATGTGTCTCCTACTCAGCCTGTCCATCGCCCAGTGCCTTTGTCTAGTAGGCCTACACCTAGAAGACTCAAAATGACCACTGGGCAGCCAAGTCAACAGGGAGAAGGAGAGGGCAGTGAAAAACAGGGAGAAGGAGAAGGTAGTGAAAAGCAGCAGTTGGATGTTGAGGGACAGCCAAGTCAACAGCAAGAAGGAGAGGGCAGTGAAAACCAGCAGCAGATAGGTGATGAAGGGTAGCAGGCAGATATTGAAGGACAGCAGCAGTTAGAGATTGAGGGACAGCAGCAAATAGAAAGTGAAGGACAACAGGTCCAAGATGAACAGCAGTTAGATGATGAGGAACAACAGCAAGTGCAAGATAAAGAACAGCAAGCTAAGGCTGCCACCCAAACAGTGACCAAGGTTGTTCCTAGCAAGAGGAAATTTCCCAAAAACACACCTTCTAGCATGCCAAGGAGGAAAAGCGCCAGATTAGCTTTCAAAGGCAAAAGTAAAATTGGAGAAAGTACAAAGCATGGAGGTGAATTAGCTATTATCCCTATCCAAAGCGATGATAGTGACAATGAGGCCCGCCTCCTTGAAAACCTCCTCATTCACAAAGAGGGGAAAAATGAGGTATTACAAGAAGATCTTCAAAGGGCGAGGAATTTCAACCACTTCTTGGAGGTTGAAAACAAACAGATGAAGTTTCATGCAGCTATTCATGAGGCAAGGGAAATTAAGTATAAGAAAGAGGCAGAAAAGGCGCAAGCAAGAATTGAAGAGCTCATTGGTGATTTTGATGATGAAGAGGAGGAAGACCAGCCTAGGCGGAAGAGGCCTAGGACCATCGGGCTTAGAAGAGCCTTGGAAAAGCAAAGAGCAGAAGAACAAGCCCATTTCCAAGCCTTTCCTCTCACTGCACTCCTTGAGCAAGAAATTGAGGAAAACAAAGAAGCATGGCTTGAGAGAGCTAACAAGCATTTGGAATTGAAGCTTGAGAGGGCGAACAGGGATCTTGAGCTACAAAGAAAGAGGACTCTTCACTTTCAGAAGCTAAATCAGTTTGCCAGGCGAAAATTAAAGGTAGCACAAGAGAAATTGAAGAAGTTGAAGGGGAAGCGCCTAGCACGGAAGGAAGGGAAAAGCATATCAGCCCTTGATATTTTAGCCTCAGCTTTGGAGCATGTTGCTATGGACCCTTGAGGGTCATGCATGCCAATTTTGGGCCTTTTTCGACAACTTTTTGTTTTTTGGCATTTTTTGGGTTTTTGGCCGGAAACTCATTATTTCGCCATTTCAGTTTGATGAGTTTTCAAGGGAGGAGGATGATACCGATGGATGCCATAATTCCATGAGCAGGTCTCCAGCGATTTTCAGGGCATTTGGAGATCATTCGCCCCCTCAAATTGGCGAAAAATACCTTCTTTTTGCACATTCTGCCCGCCATATCAGCAGTCTGCTATTTTCTGGGTTTTTCACACAGGTACAGTTTTTGATGACTTCCAGGCCTCGGATTGAGATGGTTTCAGTTGCGCCGGAAAGTAGACACAGAGAGCTTTCCAGCGAGCCCTCATGAGCCCCATTTTGACATCGGGAAGGCTGCCAATTGCATCCAGCAAGTCAGGGGACCTTTTTCAGGCATAACTATGGAGTATTTTTGTAATTTTTGAACCCCAAAAATCTGCTTTTCCCAAATGTGCGTTAAGCTATTTTTATCCTTGGGAAATGATGTAAAGTCAATATAATTTCCGTTTTTAGCAGTTTTTTAGATATTTTATGGGATATTTTGTGCCTTGGGCTTTGCAAAGGCTCAAGGACAAGTTTAGATATTTTGACTTGGCCAATGGGATAGCTAGTTGCTCCATGAGGTTTTCCTCCCTCAAGCCTATTTATTCCATGGGTTTCATTGTAAATCAAAGGCTGAACTTGAGAGAAGAATTAATACATTGGTCATATGAGCTTTGAAGAATACACTTGTGTTATGATTTTTGGACTGCCTCTTGGATGCTTTTGAGGAATGATGAAGGATTGTTGATGGATTCCATGACATGGTAGAATGGTATAGTGTTTCTTGATATGTTTTTGTCTTCTATTTTTCATTCATAATACATGTTTCTTGCTTCTATAGATCAGTAGAGATTGATTTTGAGATATGCCCATGGAGGCACCTCAAGATCCCTGAATCTTCATAGCTTGATGTTTTCTTCTTCCTTAGTTATGCTAAAGAATTCTTAGCTGCTCTTTAGTAACTTAAGGTATTGTTGCTAGTTTTATTCATAAGTTCTATGAATGTTAAGTAGGATGTATGGTGTGCCATGCCTACCTATTAGCTGCCCATAGTTCTGTCCATGAAACTATCTCTTGAACTGATTAGTTTATCATTTTGTTGAACCAAGGAGGCCTAGTCCCGATCTAGCCCTTTGCCTAAAACTATGAAAACTTGTTTGTCCAAGTGCCCAATGACTTAGAGACTATGTTTAGGTGTTCCGGCGTAGTTTATGAGTTGTTAGTTTGTCTTATGTGTTTTCCCCAAAGTCTGATAGCCATTTCCCGAAGTTAGAGGGTCTTATACCTCTATGTATGGCTAGAATGTTTGATTTCTATGTATTAATTAGCTCATAGTTGCATTTAGCATGATTAATGGCTTGCTATAACATGTTTATGTCTGCTATAAACTAGTTACACTTGAAATCTCTTGTCTTTCACCAACTTGTTGTCCATTTAATCCATTTTGCCCAAAGATCCCTTCTACCGTGAATCAAATCGGCCCTACAGCAGCTTTACATCATCACCTCATAGCTTCCTTGACCTGTTTGACCCCATAGCCCAATTTATCTACATCTTGTTATCTAGTTTATGTATTTGATCAGTTTCATCCCTCACAAACTTAAGAACTAAAAAAACCAAAAACACACTTCATAACTAGCCTAATATCAGAAAACCGCAAGTGAACACACCGACATCTTTTACACATATAGAGAGAGCCCTCTCTGAGTCCAGGAAGGCTAGGTCCTTGGGCTCCAAAGCTTGGTTTGATGTTACATCGTCATTTGGCTAGCCAATCGGCCAAATCACGGGACCCTAACATAATGGCGATCATGGTGGGACCCTGAGTAGTAAACAAGCTTAGTTTCCCTAATCTGTAGAGACCTTTAAGAATACTATCTGATTGACTTATCCCACTGCTCAGTAGCATAGTCACACTCACAGTAGGACCTTCCGAGTTAGTGGCAATCTAAGTACAACTTAGTAACTCCCGAAGTCTCAATCAAGCTTAGTAAACTTAGAGATTGTTTGAAGAGTAGAAAATAGCTCTTTCACCATCTTAGCAAAATGATGAGTCAGTTATAGAAATCTTTTCCAAACCTTGTAGGCACATAAAACTCAAAAACCCCAAAAACAATCCCTTAGATTGGCTTTTGACAGTATTGGTGGTGGACCATACACATATACCCCAAAACAATAGACATTCCACCTGGCGACTCCACTAACTTCTAGTGAGCCTTACTATTTTACCAAATTCTAGGCTACTATCTGATAGACCTATCCCATCACTCACTAACATAGCGGGAGATGGTAAGACACTGAGTACATAATAGTCCAGCAAACTCTTATAGACGTTTTGGTCCTTTAGGTACCATAAACAAGCAAGCAGTCCATAGACTCATTTTTTAGAGTAAACTCTTTTTGTTCTCATCACCCTAGCAAAGTGTTGAAACAAGTCTAGGATACTTTAACAAACCATAGGCTGCACATAAAACTCAAAAAATCCAAAAACATTCTCAGATTAGTTACTGGTGGTGGACCATAGCTATCTTCACAAAACAACCCAGTTCCACCCGGCGACTCCACTAATCCATTCCTTTTATTTTTGACCATCCTTCGCCTTAGTAAAGCTTTAGAAAAACCACTCATCCAGAACATTCACCAATACCATTCTCTCTAAACTCTGGATCTAAAATCTGGCTTCACGAAGAATCAACACCAGATCCCATCCAGACCCAAATCCCCCTATCATAGTAGATGACCCAGAAAAGATTCTGTGGCAAGCTTCCGAAACTGGTCATCTAGCTACTGGTAGATCCATCCGTAGAACAAGATCTGTACCTAAACATCGCACTATCCTACTAGATTCACCTTTGGAACTAGAGTCATCACAAACTCTTCCCCGAAGCAAATCATATAGTAAGATAAACTTTGACGATATTGAACCCCTAAACCCACCACAGAGTCCTAGTAGAGAAGCTTCACCTACCACTCCTCCTGATTTCCAGCTTCTTTATCAGTTTGGCTCCTATCATCCCAGATTTGCTCAAAACTAGATCACTAGTCCAAGTTCATCCGCCACACCTGGTCAAACCACCACTGTTCAAACCACTTCATTTCAGCCTACTAGTCCTCATCGTGTACATCATCCATTAGCTCCAGTCATGGCAGCCTGGTACGCACCTTTGGTATTTCCAACGCCCTTGGCTCCTCTCCCAAATAAATATCAAGACAAAATCCCACACTTTACTGGAGAAGACACCACCACACCTCAACAGCATATAAGTAGGATGACTGATGCTTATGAATACCTAGAGGTACAAGACGAGACTGTCAGAATGAGAATATTTGCTCAAAGTCTTGGTGGTGAACCCAAAGCATGGTTCAAAAGCTTAGCTCCAAACAGCATCCATGATATCCCCGAACTACATCAAGTCTTCAGAAATAGGTGGGAAATCCGAAGAAACCCCATTCAAATCCTGTCAGAATATAACAGCCTAAAATGGGAAAATGGGGAAAGTGTCCAAGCTTACTGTACTAGGTTCAACAGTGTATATAACTCCCTCCCACCTCATTTCAAACCCCCACTTGGTCTAGCCTTGGAAAAATTCCCCGAGGGTTTCGATCCGGACATGACATATCATCTGAGAGACAAGGATCCCCCTACCTTAGAGGAAATGCAACAAATAGCCATAAAAGCAGATGCTAACTTAGCAGAAAAGAGGGCTAGGACTAGATCAGAAAGGAAGGTCACCTATAGAGACGAGGTCTCCACTTCATCACCTTCCCTAGATCCTAGAATAGATGACCTAGTCAAATCCATGGCCAAAATGTGGGAAAAGATAAATGAAAAGGCTCCTGTTAGGGAAAACCAGCCAAACCCTCCAATCAGAAACCGAAACCAAAACTTTAGGAGGGAACAGCCCCAAAACAGACCAAGGGAAAATGACCAACAGATCAGGCCACCATTCAATGAAAACTATGTGGAAGAAGATGATAGGGACTCAGAACCTCTTGATGAACATCATTTAAACCTCATAGGGTCTGACAATGAGAGTGAGGTGTACCTCACCGAAGAAGAACAAGCGTTCTTTTCTCCCGATCAAGATGAGACCAATTATGAAGATCCCGATGACCCTGCCATAGAGTTTTAAAATGCTATTGTAGAAGCCCACAGGCAATATGACCTTAGAAGCAAAAGAAACCAAGATAATATCAAGAAAGGTAACTCTGATACTGCTAAAGCTCCAGATACCATCCTCAAGAAAGCATCAAGCAGTGACAAAATCAAGGTTAAGTTATCCAAACTAGTCCTCTCTCAGATACTCCTGGTACTTCTACAAAAGTCACCGAAACAACTATGGCAAACAAAATCCCAAAACAAGGTCAACAAACTCAAAATCTAGAAAAGGTTTGCAAGTTTAAAATTAAAGCACATATCTAAACCTAATGACTTTGGAACAAGAAGTAAATCAAGATTAAGATCACATGTTTCTCATCAACTCATTGCCCAAAACTCTTATAAATCCCAAGTACTAAAGGTCTTAAATCTAGGGAATGATGCAAACACTGTTAATCTCACTGAGGACATTCCTGAAGTATTGTTTGGTCCAAAGGTAGAGGGAAAATTCCACGAAGGAGCTACTCTTCCATTTTACATTAGCCTAAAGATCCACGACCAAATCCTCCATAATGCCATGCTAGACTCCGGCGCCTCGCATAATCTTATGCCGAAGGTAATAATGGAGAGACTAGGCCTGGAAATCACAAGACCATACAAAGACTTGTATTCATTTGATTCAAGTAGAGTCCAATGCCTAGGTCTGATCAAAGACCTTTGTTTTAGTCTGGCACAAATACCTGCGAAACATCTAATCATGGATATAGTGGTGGCAGATATTCCTCCCAAATACGGGATGCTTCGATCCAGATCTTGGGGAGCCAAACTCCAAGGGAATATTCAACCGGACATGTCATATGCCACCATTCCTGTGTTTGGTCAGAACAGGATACTCTACCCCGAATCACACATGAAATACATGATTAGCAGTCAAGATAGGCCTGATAACATTCCAATGTGTTCTTTGCGTTCCGACTTAAACTCTTTCATTATGCATATAGATGTAAACATGGAGGAAGAGTCAGAAGAAACTGATATAGACTTAGATCCACCACATCAGTTGTCCCTAGTACCTTACGATGAACTGGACACTCAAAACTACCATGATCATGAACAGCTGTGTCTTGAGGAAAGTAATTTTCCCCTCTCCAAAGTAGGATTAGAGCAAGAAGCACAGACCCTCATGTACTATCAAACAAATTGCTCTAGCTTTAGTCAAACACCAGCAGTAACTTGTGGAAATTTCTTCCGGGTAAAAGCTTTAGAGGACCTACACATCATAAACCTATTTGGAACCCAAGAGAAAGGGAGCTTAATGTTTCTACCATATCTCAAAGATTTACCATCATGTGACCCTCCTACTGCAAATAAAACTTTGACCATAACCTCAGTAGCTCAACATCTTGAGAAAATGCCAGATGAACTTCTTATGAGCAAGGATGAGGAAGGTAATCATGAGCACTCCGACATCGAAATTGGCTCATATTCGTATATTCTGCCAAAGAACTTAGTGCCAAAATCAGAGTTCTCATGCGTATCACCAATTGCAGTAAAAGGCAAGGAATTCACTTGTATCACTACCTTTCCTCAAAGAACTGAAGAACAAGCCTCTTACAAGAGAAAAGATAAGTTACACAATCAAAACAAAAATGAAATAGTACAAGGATAAACACCTGTCATAAAGTCTGATTTTTATGAATAAAACTCGTTACATCTCATAACAGTAGAGATTATGTTTTTTCTACTCAAGACCATGATTTACCAATTAAAGGTGCTTTTAATCGTGTATGTTTGCAAGATGATGTTTCAAGTCATGGTCATAAGATTCCTTTGCAAAGTAGACAGCTTAAAGATTTTTTCAAGTTTGCGGGAAGTAGATCTGATTTCAAGTTCAAAATTACAAAACCACCCAATGTCAGAAATCTGTTCATGAAAGCCATGTTCCCAGTTTTAAATTTCTGCATCTGTGCATACCTTGATGATGTCATTATCTATTTTAAGAATGACCAAGAATACGTGCATTACTTGAGGAAAGCATACAGTAAGGAAAGGAGTGGAAATCAGATATTCAGAGAGGTACAAGGGGAAGATACTGGGCTGTTTAGATATTCTTGCATGAATCCCTATGTCATGTTAGAGAGAAAAAATTTCCCAAATTTTTCTTTTCAGGAGTTGAGTGGGCCAAGGGTGAGAGGAGATCCTTACGAGGATAAGATGCTTAAATTCCGTCATTTCCAAGATTTTTGAGTTTGGGACACTTTCAGTCATTGTACATACCATTGTTTGAAATATTGAAAAGATAGAAAAGTCAAAAAAAACATAGAAAAATAGAAAATTCAAAAACAGTAAAAGATAGAAAAGGGGGCGAGTGAAGATAGAACAAAGGCCCCATGTTCCAAAAAATAGTCCTTCAGAAAATGCGCAAGTCTAAGTGCCGCTACTAATACTTTAATGTCTTGTTCAACTATCTAGCCTAATCATAGCTGAGCCTGTTTAAATTTATTTGCTGATAAGTTAGTGAGTGAAAAAGATAGTCAACATTGTGTAAGATTGACTTATCACAAAGTTTAGATTAGGGAGAGATCGGTTCCACATGCCTAAAACAGACTAGAAGAGAGAAGCCAGGGATAAAAAACACACGGGCATCTTAGTCCCGCTTGTCTAGTTTTATTGGTGATTAAAAATTTGTGTGCTTGTCTTTTATGCCGTAAACGCATGACAAATTAGATCCATTTAACCTACTACATCATTTTTGAATTTCATGATTGTAGATTAGAGAAAAAAATCCTGTCAAACTGCTTAATCTTGACAGTCGATCTAGCATAGGTAGAGTAATGAAGGAGTTCATCAGTTTAATCTGAACTCCCGGAAGATATAAGAGTAGAAATAGATAGGTTCATTTTGCAAAAAGAAAAATATACATTGTCAAAAGGCTGCTAGTTCAAATGCGCCAAAGAGAAGAAAAAATGTTAGGGAAGATAGTGGGGTAGGTAGAAATATCATTAATGTTAACCATGCTGTCACTTTTCAGAAATAGCATCAAAGAAGGGTGAAATTTTGCGCCAATGGGTAAGGCACTGGTCTTCATAAGCTGTATCTGCGAACAACTCGGACACCTCCTGACGAGGAGCTGCCCTCCCCAAATGGAGCCACTGTTAGCCATCAGTATTTTTTACATGTTAGTGATGACTATATCTATAGCTGAGTTTTATAGAAAATGTTTTCCTTATGTCAATATGTCATCTAGAAAACCCTCCTAAAACTTTTTTTTGCCTTTCTACTTTTCAGTCCCCCCTGTCGAAATCAAAACCTCATTATCACTATCCTATCTAGCTTCAGCCTTATTGATCTGCCCACCAGCTTTAAAAGGCAAATCCAACACCGTTTCCAAAAGTCTCCCCCCTATGTTAAAGTGGCGCTTAAGACATTTTACCCTCGCAATCATAAAGCCAAAAAGCCTCCATCTCGCAACATACCTACCATGACCCACCTCTGCTTATAAATGAAATTGACAAACAACCCTAAGTCGCGCCACCATATCCCCTAGATCTCAACATTGACAAACCCCAATCTCAAGCTGACTATTAGGTTTTTCACAAGGCTCTATGGTTTCTACAAAGGCAGAAAATAGCACTTCATCTCATGAAAATGTTTGAATTTACAATAGAGTGAACAACGTTTTCAAATGCATCTAGAGCCCTAAGATATGTCCGCAAAATGCAGTTACCTATCCGTACTTGCCAGCTCTTTCCGCATAAAATCGTCACAGAAGGAAGGACACCACTATCTCAAGAACCAGCAAATTGTCATGGCCTCCGTAACCTTCTTCTTCATTTACAAGCAGAGGGGGTTAGGGCGCCTTCCTTCATCCACAAGCAGAGGGCGTTGGCCAATATTGACTTCCTTTGAAGATTGCAAAGTCCAATGAAGCCATCAACAAAGTTGAAACAACATTCGTGTTTTATGAATGTGATCAATGATCACAATGTAAATGGAGTTTGAAATATGCTAAACAAAGGAAAAGGAGTCCGGGTCTGATAAAGGAGGTCATCCTCGAAGCCAAGTCATGTGAATTGTTGAACTTCAGAAATATTCGCTAACAAGAAACATTCCAATCATAAGAAGCCCGTTTGCCCCACAAGATCAAATGGAATAGATGTTGACAACAAAGGTCACATACGGGTGAAGAAAGAAAGTTCGTTTCTCAAAAGACACCGACCTCCATAGTCACAACAGACTATCCTTCAAATAGTTTGTCATAAGATGACCAAAACAATGATGATATTTCAGTCACCCTTAGAGCAATGCAGAAACAAGTTGTCACTTCTTTGGCTAGGTTTCGAAATACGTTAATGCTTCACAAGAAGTGAGATGCTGTTATCGATGTTTTTCAAGAGGTTCACTACCATCACATCCGCAGAAAAGTCAAGTCAAACGTATTTGTCAAAACACCTCGTATACCTTACCCGATGAAGAGCTCCTCCATGTATGCAGACACAAAGCCATTGGCAGTTATTTTGGAAATCGATTGATCTAAAAATGCAGTGAAGGATACAAAGAAATTAAATAAGTCATCGCACAAAAAATAATAGTGTTTATAATACAAAGGTGTTGGTTTTCCTATTCAAATGAGAATGGTTCCGTCAAACCGTACCTTCCGTAGTGGTGGGAGAAAATATTGAATATATATATGCCATTGATACCAAAAAGGGACATTTTCCTTAAGAAAGATCAAACAACAATCCAATATCACATGCTCAAAATCCAAAGGAGCGCTTTTCAAGAAATGGTGTTCAAAGTTTTCAAATGATTAAGCAAGCATTCCGAATGGTTTTTCCGTTAAAAATCACCAAGAAGTTGCAAAAATAGCAACATACTCTAGTTATGAAATGGTTCTATTTACAAAAAGGGTCAACACACCTGTCAAAGCAAAATGGTGACCCAGGCATCAAAGAGCCATGTTTTCCTCGTTTTACAAGCTTATTCTTTCGCATGGACAAGGCGAATGGGCATATAATTTTATGAATAGCAAAGCAAGTTTGATAAACTCGTCATCGTTTAAATGACTGATAACAAACACGGGGCCACATCATTTTTAAAGGCAGAGATATCGTTAGAATTTGCATAGTAAAAGTTCCGGAAAGGGTGAGCTTTTTCTTCGATCAAGTCCAAAATAGGGCTAAATAAATTTTTAATACCTCGTTAGTTGATAAAGAAAATTAAGAAAGCAAATGAAGACATTAAATCGCCAAAGCCAGGAAATGCCATTGTTTGAAAAGAAGACTTCGCTGTGTTCAAAAGCCAACCGTAGTTCTTTCTTTTGTATTTCCAACAAACGAAGCGGAAAGTAGCCGTTAAAGACAAGCGAAGAGTGAAATGAAGAGTGAATGTACTTTTAAAAAAGTTCAAACGGAGCTTCACGCCTCTCAAGACCAACAAGGCAATTCGGGTCATTTGCGGTAGCTTAGCACCGTGCGTAGCCGAGCGACATGCTCTGCCACGCGCGACGCGCCGAGGCAAACTTACACAAAAGCCGCCCAGCCAGGCCGACACGCCCCCCCCGTATGCTGGCGCAACGCGCCCCCGGCAGCGAGCCGCCCGCCCGACCCGGGATCGCTCCGACCCGACAAGTTTTCCCGGCTCTTTCGCGCCCCGTTCTTGCTCGAAGAGTGCCGCGTGTGCCTAAGAGACCCGGTAGCTGCTCCGGCCTTCCCCCCGGGCGGATTGCTCATCGAATCTCGAGGTATTTTCTTACCATTTCTCTCCCTCGTTTCCCGCAACAATCGCGAAGAAAGCCGTCCAGCAAGGTCAAAATCGAGTCTCAGGTGGTTTGTTCCAGCTTTTCAAAACTTTCAAAACCTTCCGACCTTGTCACTATAGCTAAAACAAATTTTTCTGCTACGTGATCCGAAGTACGAAGTATGACAAAGGGTCGATCGTTCGTTCAAAAACATCTACGAGGATAGTTGTTTTGAGATTAAGATCAATTTGTTTCATCTTCAAAACAACTGTGCCGCGTAGGTTTTTCCATAAAGAATCGTGTTTGATTAAAGGGGGTTTGATTGGTTACCAAATCTTGACCGTTATTCAAAAGAAACCTTAAAAGGCAGAGGGAGAACTTGTTATAAAGAAACAGTAATATATGTTTAAATCGAGTTGTTTTACATCCAAAGTAAGGGTTGTTGCAACATAACCGCAGGTGTTATTTATGATGGGGTCTTGCCTTTTTCGCAAGACAGAAACTTTTTCAGTTCGTGAAACCTTTTAAGGCTTTTTCCAAAAAACTCTGTTACCTTGTTCGTAAATACAAAGGATCACACCAAGAGTTGATTGCCTATATGCATGTATTGTGACTATTAACACACTTATACAAAAGTGTTTTTATTATCAAAGTTATTACAGGGCAAGAGGTATTGAGTGGGCATTTGCACCTCATAAGACAGTAATCAAAACAACTCTCACAAGAACTCACAACCGCTTCTCTTCTTCACTACATTATTTCATACCTAAGAATTTGCTGACAGTAGCTTCCAAAGATGAACAGGACACTTTTTTAGGGCAGGTTTTTTGATGGGAAGTTGCTTACTGGGAGACAGAGGTATAAAGGTGGTGGTTGATTTCTTAACTTCACAAGTGAAAAGTGTTCTTCATAAAACACTGTGCACTGATATTTAACCTAACCTAGGTCTGCCCTTCTTTCCACTACCTTGTATCAGTTTGAAGAGCTGTTGATTGTGACATTTTTTCGAGAGGAAGACCATTTCTGAAGAGCAGGGTTTTAATATTGAAGTTAGGTCTTAGAGACACAAATGCAAGTGTTGGTTGACCTCTAACAAATTCACAGGAGGAATGATTGCTTAACACTGTATACAGGAAATCTACACAGCAGTTTGCCTCATCTTTGCTATAAGAACCCATTGAGCTACCTACCTGGCTGAGATACCTCCAAGGGTGAAGGGCTGGTTTTAAGGAGAGCAGAGTTTGTTTATTCAAAGGAACAATTGTTGCAAAACCTTCACCTCACATTTTTCTCTGTCCAAACAACATAGTGACCAGTTTCAAATCCAGCAGAGCATTTTTACATACAGTGAAGGCAGTTTGCCTCTTCCAAAGCTTGTTCAAGACAGAATGCCTCCAAAGCAAGATCACAGGAGCGGTCCACATAAGAGATATGAGCCTATCTCCACAGAAGAAATCAATGCTCACCCATCTGTGCTTTTTAATTTCCACGAAGTAGGCTGTATTGATTTCTGCCAGAAGATAGAAGAAGTCAAGAGTTTTTCGCCACTAACACATTTGTGCGCTTTGAGATTCAAGGACAAACACTTCCAATTGGCGGGTCTTGATTTCAAAATCTCCCCAAGGTATGTGTCCAAAGCTACCAAGATCCCGTATCATGGTGAAAAGTGATTTAAACAAGCTCATCTTGATTTAGAGGATTATAAACCTTTCATCAAGCCTGAACATAGGGAAACCATCACTGCTATTTTCCCTTTTTCCTATCTTCTTGACAGTTATGCTCCGCTGATGAAAGCCATAATGAGATATTTCACTTGTGAAGGGAGGTTTAACCGAATTTATGCCTATCATGTCCGTTTGTTGATGCATTTTACCAGAAGCAGGCAACTAAACCTTCCGTACTTTTTGTCCAAAAGCATAGAGAAAATGGCAGCTACTGTCCAAAAGAAGGCTCCACCTCAGCAAATCCCTTCTCTCTTTCATCATTCCTTGATCAAGATTATCTTCTTACATCAGCTGGAGAAGAAAGGGGTTTCATGGGATTCATTCATTAGCCATGCAGATTTCGCCACTGTCCCTCCTATTCATGTGTCTCCTACTCAGCCTGTCCATCGCCCAGTGCCTTTGTCTAGTAGGCCTACACCTAAAAAACTCAAAATGACCACTGGGCAGCCAAGTCAACAGGGAGAAGGAGAGGGCAGTGAACCACAGGGAGGAGGAGAAGGCAGTGAACAGCAGCAGATACAAGATGAAGGCCAGCAGCAGGCAGATGATGGAGGACAGCAGATACAAAGTGAAGAACAGCCACAGGTACACATTGATGAGCAGCATTTGGATGTTGAGGGACAGCAGCGGATAGTTGATGAAGAACAGCAAGTTGGGCAAGAAATTGAAGCACCTCTTGAAACACAAATTGGACAAAACATTGATGAGGAACAACAAGCTAAGGCTGCCATCCAAACAGTGACAAAAGTCACTCCTAGCAAGAGGAAATTGCCCAAAAAGACATCTTCTATCATGCCAAGGAGGAAAAGCGCCAGATTGGCTTTCAAAGGAAAAAGTAAAATTGGAGAAAGTACAAAGCATGGAGGTGAATTAGCTATTATCCCTATCCAAAGCGATGATAGTGACAATGAGGCCCGCCTCCTTGAAAATCTCCTCATTCACAAGGAAGGGCAAATTGAGGTGTTACAAGAAGACCTTCAAAGGGCGAGGAATTTCAACCACTTCTTGGAGGTTGAAAACAAACAAATGAAGTTTCATGCAGCTATTCATGAGGCAAGGGAAATCAAGTATAAGAAAGAGGCAGAAAAGGCGCAAGCAAGAATTGAAGAGCTCATTGGTGAGTTTGATGATGAAGAGGAGGAAGACCAGCCTAGGCAGAAGAGGCCTAGGACCATCGGGCTTAGAAGAGCCTTGGAAAAACAGAGAGCAGAAGAACAAGCTCATTTCGAGGCCTTTCCCCTCACTGCCCTCCTTGAGCAGGAAATTGAGGAAAACAAGGAAGCATGGCTTGAGAGAGCTAACCAGCATTTGGAGACAAAGCTTGAGAGGGCGAACAGGGATCTTGAGCTACAAAGAAAGAGGACTCTTCACTTTCAGAAGCTAAATCAGTTTGCCAGGCGAAAATTAAAGGTAGCACAAGAGAAATTGAAGAAGTTGAAGGAGAAGCGCCTAGCACGGAAGGAAGGAAAAAGCATATCAGCCCTTGATATTTTGGCCTCAGCTTCGGAGCATGTTTCTATGGACCCTTGAGGGTCATGCATGCCAATTTTGGGCCTGTTTCGGCAACTTTTTGTTTTTTGGCATTTTTTGGGTTTTGGCCAAAAACTCATAAATTCGCCATTTCAGTTTGATGAGTTGTCAAGGGAGGAGGATGATACCGATGGATGCCATAATTCCATGAGCAGGTCTCCAGCGATTTTCAGGGCATTTGAAGATCATTCGCCCTCTCAAATTGGCGAAAAACACCCTCATTTTGCACATTCTGCCCGCCATATCAGCAGTCTGCTATTTTCTGGGTTTTTGCACACAGGTACAGTTTTGGATGACTTCCGGACCTCGGATTGAGTTGGTTCCAGTTGCGCCGGAAAGTAGACACAGAGAGCTTTCCAGCAAGCCCTCATGAGCCTCATTTCGACATCGGGAAGGCTGCCTATTGCATCCAGCAAGTCAGGGGACCTTTTTCAGGCATAAATATGAAGTATTTTTGTAATTTTTGAACTCCAAAAATCTGCTTTTCCCAAATGTGCGTTAAGCTATTTTTATCATTGGGAAATGATGTAAAGTCAATATAATTTCCGTTTTTAGCAGTTTTTTAGATATTTTATAGGATATTTTGTGCCTTGGGCTTTGCAAAGCCTCAAGGACAAGTTTAGATATTTTGACTTGGCCAATGGGATAGCTAGTTGCTCCATGAGGTTTTCCTCCCTCAAGCCTATTTATTCCATGGTTCTCATTGTAAATCAGAGGCTGAACTTGAAAGAAGAATTAATACATTGGTCATATGAGCTTTGAAGAATACACTTGAGTTATGATTTTTGGACTGCCTCTTGGATGCTTTTGAGGAATGATGAAGGATTGTTGATGGATTCCTTGACATGGTAGAATGGTATAGTGTTTCTTGATATGTTTTGTCTTATAGTTTTCATTCATACTACATATTTCTTGCTGCTATAGATCAGTAAAGATTGATTTTGAGATATGCCCATGGAGGCACCTCAAAATCCCTGAATCTTCATAGCTTGATGTTTTCTTCTCCCTTAGTTATGCTAAAGAATTCTTAGTTGCTCTTTAGTAACTTAAGGTATTGTTGCTAAGTTTTATTCATAAGTTCTATGTATGTTGAGTAGGATGTATGGTTTTCCCTACCTACCTATCAGCTACCCATAGTTCTGTCCATAAAACTTTCTCTTTGACTGATTTGTTGATCATCTTGTTGAACCAAGGAGGCCTAGTCCCGATCTAGCCCTTTGCCTAAAACTATGAAAACTTATTTTTCCAAGTGCCAAATGACTTAGAGACTATGTTTAGGCGTTCCGGCGTAGTTTATGAGTTGTTAGTTTGTCTTATGTTTTTTCCCCAAAGTCTGATAGCCATTTCCCGAAGTTAGAGGGTCTTATACCTCTATGTATGGCTGGAATGTTTGATTTCTATGTATTAATTAGCTCATAGTTGCATTTAGCATGATTAATGGCTTGCTATAACATGTTTATGTCTACTATAAACTAGTTACACTTGAAATCCCTTGTCTTTCACCAACTTGTTGTCCACTTAATCCATTTTGCCCAGAGATCCCTTCTACCGTGAATCAAATCGGCCCTACAGCAGCTTTACATCATCACCTCATAGCTTCCTTGACCTGTTTGACCCCATAGCCCAATTTATCTGCATCTTGTTATCCAGTTTATGTATTTGATCAGTTTATCCCTCACAAACTTAAAAACTAAAAAACCAAAAACACACTTCATAACTAGCCTAATACCAGAACACCGCAAGTAAACACACCGACATCTTTTACACATATAGAGAGAGCCCTCTCTGAGTCCAGGAAGGCTAGGTCCTTGGGCTCCAAAGCTTGGTTTGATGTTACATCGTCATTTGGCTAGCCAATCGGCCAAATCACGGGACACTAACATAATGGCGATCACGGTGGGACTTTGAGTTTTAAACAAACTTAGATTCCCTATACATTTAGAGACTTTGAGAATATTAGCTTGCTGACTTATCCCACCGCTCCCTAACATAATGGCGATCACGGTGGGACTTACTGAGTTCATGACAGTCTAGCGAACTCTTATAGACTCTTTAGTCCTTCAATCCTAAACTCAGACCATTAGCCTTTAGAATCATTTAGTGTAAACTCTCTGTTTCACCATCTTAGCAAAGTGATGAATCAGGTTTATAACACTCTTACATCCTAGGCTGCACATAAAACTCAGAAAAAACCACAAAAAGCTCCCTTAGATTGGTTTTTGTCAAGTACTGGTGGTGGACCATACAAATATACCTCAAAACAACTAAAAATCCACCTGGCGACTCCACTAGCCTCCAGTAGGCCTTACTACCTTGCTAAATTTTAGAATACCATCTGATTTTGCCACCTCATCGCCACACTAACATAATGGCGATCACGGTGGGACACTGAGTAGTAAACAAGCTTAGTTTCCCTAATCTGTAGAGACCTTTAAGAATACTATCTGATTGACTTATCCCACTGCTCAGTAGCATAGTCACACTCACAGTAGGACCTTCTGAGTTAGTGGCAATCTAAGTACAACTTAGTAACTCCCGAAGTCTCAATCAAGCTTAGTAAACTTAGAGATTGTTTGAAGAGTAGAAAATAGCTCTTTCACCATCTTAGAAAAATGATGAGTCAGTTATAGAAATCTCTTCCAAACCTTGTAGGCACATAAAACTCAAAAAACCCCAAAAACACTCCCTTAGATTGGCTTTGACAATATTGGTGGTGGACCATACAAGTATACCTCAAAACAAACTGAAAATCCACCTGGCGACTCCACTAAACTTCTAGTAAGCCTTACTACTTTTCAAAACTCTAGGCTACTATCCGATAAACCTATCCCATCGCTCACTAACATAGCGAGAGATGGTGGGACACTGAGTACATAATAGTCCAGCAAACTCTTATAGACTTTTTGGTCCTTTAGGTATCATAAACAAGCAAGCAGTCCATAGATCCATTTAGAGTAAACTCTTTTTGTTCTCATCACCCTAGCAAAGTGTTGAAACAAGTCTAGGATACTTTAACAAACCATAGGTTGCACATAAAACTCAGAAAATCCAAAAACATTCTCAGATTAGTCTTGGTGGTGGACCATAGCTATCTTCACAAAAACAACCCAGTTCCACCTGGCGACTCCACTAATCCATCCTGTTACTTTGACCATCCTTCACCTTAGTAAAACTTTAGAAAAACCATTCATCCAGAACATTCACCAATACCATTCTCTCTGAACTCTGGATCTAAAATCTGGCTTCACAAAGAATCAATACCAGATCTCATCCAGACCCAAATCCCCCTATCATAGTAGATGAACCAGAGAAGATTCTGTGGCAAGCTTCCGAAACTGATCATCTAACTTCTGGTAGATTCACCCGTAGAACAAGATCTGTACCTAAACATCGCACTATCCTACTAGATTCACCTTTGGAACTAGAGTCATCACAAACTCTTCCCAGAAGAAAATCATATAGTAAGATAAACTTTGACGATCTTGAACCCCTAGACACACCACAGAGTCCTAGTAGAGAAGCTTCACCTACCAATCCTCCTGATTTCCAGCTTCTTTATCAGTTTGGCTCCTATCATCCCAGATCTGCTCAAAACCAGATCAATAGTCCAAGTTCATCCGCCACACCTGGTCAAACCACCACTGTTCAAACCACTTCATTTCAGCCTACTAGTCCTCATCTTGCACATCATCCATTAGCTCCAGTCATGGCAGCCTGGTACGCACCTTTGGTGTTGCCACCGCCTTTAGCTCCTCTCCCAAACAAATATCAAGACAAAATCCCACACTTTACTGGAGAAGACACCACCACACCTCAACAACATATAAGTAGGATGACTGATGCTTATGAATACCTAGAGGTACAAGACGAGACTGTCAGAATGAGAATATTCGCCCAAAGTCTTGGTGGTGAACCCAAAGCATGGTTCAAAAGCTTGGCTCCAAACAGTATCCATGATATCCCAGAACTACATCAAGTTTTCAGAAATAGGTGGGAAATCCGAAGAAATCCCATTCAAATCCTGTCAGAATATAACAACCTAAAACGGGAAAATGGGGAAAGTGTCCAAGCTTACTGTACTAGGTTCAACAGTGTATATAACTCCCTACCACCTCATTTCAAACCTCCACTTGGTCTAGCCTTGGCAAAATTCCCCGAAGGTTTCGATCCGGACATGACATATCATCTGAGAGATAAGGATCCCCCTACCTTGGAGGAAATGCAACAAATAGCCATAAAAGCAGATGCTAACTTAGCAGAAAAGAGGGCTAGGACTAGATCAGAAAGGAAGGTCACCTATAGAGACGAGGTCTCCACCTCATCACCTTCCCTAGATCCTAGAATAGATGATTTAGTCAAATCCATGGCCAAAATGTGGGAAAAGATAAATGAAAAAGCTCCTATTAGGGATAACCAGCCAAACCCTCCAATCAGAAACCGAAACCAAAACTTTAGGAGGGAACAGCCCCAAAACAGACCAAGGGAAAATGACCAACAGATTAGGCCACCTTTCAATGAAAACTATGTGGAAGAGGATGATAGGGATACAGAACCTCTTGATGAAAGTCATCTAAACCTCATAGGATCTGATAGTGAGAGTGAGGTGTACCTCACAGAAGAAGAACAAGCTTTCTTTTCGCCTGATCAAGATGAGACTAACTATGAAGATCTTGACGACCCTGCCATAGAGTTTCAAAATGCTATTGTAGAAGCCCACAGGCAATATGACCTTAGAAGCAAAAGAAACCAAGATAATGTCAAGAAAGGTAACTCTGATACTGCTAAAGCTCCAGATACCATCCTCAAAAAAGCATCAAGCAGTGACAAAATCAAGGTTGAAAAGACTGACCAAAGCCAAGCTAAAGTTACCCAAACTAGTCCTCTCTCAGATACTCCCGATACTTCTACAAAGGTCACCAAAACAACTATGGCAAACAAAACCCCTAAACAAGGTCAACAAACTCAGAACATAGACAAGGTCTTAGCTGAAAAAGCTGAAACAAACATATCTAAACTTCAAGTGCCTTTTAGCTTTGAAGGTGAAATCGCTAAGATCAAAATCACCATGCCTCTTACTGAACTCATTGCCCAAAACTCTTATAAATCCCAAGTACTAAAAGTCTTAAATCTAGGGAATGATGCGAACACTGTTAATCTCACTGATGAAATTCCTGAAGTATTGTTTGGTCCAAAGGTAGAGGGAAAATTCCAAGAGGGAGTTACTCTTCCATTTTACATTAGCCTAAACATCCACGACCAAATCCTCCACAATGCCATGCTAGACTCCGGCGCCTCGCATAATCTTATGCCGAAGGTAGTAATGGAAAGATTAGGCTTGGAAATCACAAGATTATACAAAGACTTGTATTCATTTTATTCAAGCAGAGTCCAATGCCTGGGTTTGATCAAAGACCTTTGTTTTAGTCTGGCCCAAATACCCGCTAAACATCTAATCATGGATATAGTAGTGGCGGACATTCCTCCCAAGTATGGGATGCTTCTATCCAGATCTTGGGGAGCCAAACTTCAAGGGAATATCCAACTGGACATGTCATATGCCACCATTCCTGTGTTTGGTCAGACCAGGATACTCTACCGCGAATCACACATGAAATACATGATTAGCAGTCAAGATAGGCCAGATAACATTCCAATGTGTTCTTTGCGTTCCAACTTAAACTCTTTCATTATGCATATGGATGTAAACATGGAGGAAGAGTCAGAAGAAACTGATATAGACTTAGATCCACCACATCAGTTGTCCCTGGTGCCTTATGATGAACTGGACACTCAAAACTACCATGATCATGAAAAGCTGTGTCTTGAGGAAAGTAAGTTTCCCCTCTCCAAAGTAGGATTAGAGCAAGAAGCACAAACCCTCATGTACTATCAAGCAAATTGCTCTAGCTTTAGTCAAACACCAGCAGTAACTTGTGGAAATTTCTTTCAGGTAAAAGCTTTAGAAGACCTACACATCATAAACCTGTTTGGAACCCGGGAGCAAGGGAGTTTAATGTTTCTACCATACCTCAAAGATTTACCATCATGTGACCCTCCTACTGCAAATAAAACTTTGACCATAACCTCGGTAGCTCAACATCTTGAGAAAATGCCAGATGAACTTCTTATGAGCAAGGATGACAGTTATAATCCCAGCATACCTGAACTACTGAAATTGGCTCATATTTTGTCTTTTCATGAAGAACTTAGAAAGGCTAAAATCAGGAATCTCATGCAAAATACTAATTTCTACAGAAAAAACAAGGGAAAACATTGTGTCACTACCTTCTCCTCAAAGAACAACTTTAACAAAAGAAAACAAAACAAACTGAAACAAACTGAAATGATCAAGGATAAAATTGGTGGCCATAGAATCTGCTTTGATTTTAGAAATAATACTGCATCTCCATATAACAAAAATCATGTTTTTTCTACCCAAGATCGTGATTCACCAATTAAAAGTGCTTTTGATCATGTATTCTTGCAAGATGATGTTTCAAGTCATAATCATAAAATTCCTTTGCAAAGTGGACAACTTAAAGATTTTTTCCATTTTGCGGGAGATAGATCTGATTTCAAGTTCAAAATTGCAAAACCACCCAATATCAGAAATCTGTTCATGAAGGCCATGTTCCCAGTTTTAAATTTCTGTATTTTTGCATACCTTGATGATGTCATTATCTATTTCAAGAATTACCAAGAGTACATACATTACCTGAAGAAAGCATACAGTAAGGAAAGGAGTGGAAATCAGATATTCAGAGAGGTACAAAGGGAGGATACCGGGCTGTTTAGAGATTCTTGCATGAATCCCTATGTCATGTTAAAGAGAGAAAATTTCCCAAATTTTTCTTTTCAGGAGTTAAGTGGGCCAAGGGTGAGAGGAGATCCTTACGAGGATAAGATGCTGAAATTCCGTCATTTCCAAGATTTTTGAGTTTGAAACATTTTCAGTCATTGTACATACCATTGTTTGAAATATTGAAAAAATAGAAAAATAAAAAACAGTAAAAGATAGGAAAGTCAAAAACAGTAAAAAGCAGAAAAGAAGGCAAGTGAAGATAGAACAAAGGCCCCATGTTCCAAAAAATAGTCTTTCGGAAAGCGAGCAAGTCTAAATGCCGCTACTAGTGCTTCAATGTCTTGTTCAGCTATCTAGCCTAATCATAGCTGAGCATGTTTAAATTTATTTGCTGATAAGTTAGTGAGTGTCAAGATAGTCAACATTGTGTAAGATTGACTTATCACAAAGCTTAGATTAGGGAGAGATTCTGGTTCCACATGCCTAAAACAGAACCAAAGAGAGAAGCGAGGGATGAAAAACACATTGTACATCTTAGCCCCGCTTGTCTAGTTTCCTTTGTTGCAAAATAACATTTGTGTGCAGCTTGTCTTTTATGCCGCAAATGCATGACAAATCAGACTGCCTAATCCTGATTTGATCATTTTTTGAATTTCATGTTGTAGATTAGAGAATGAAATCCTGTCAAACTGCTTAATCTTGACAGTTGATCTAGTTTTAGGTAGAGAAATGAAGGAGTTCATCAGCTTAATCTGAACTCCCAGCAGATATAAGAGTAGAAATAGATAGGTTCATTTTGCAAAAAGAAAAATATGCATTGTCAAAAGGCTGCTAGTTCAAATGCGCCAAAGAGAAGAAAAATGTTAGGAAAGATAGTGGGGTAGGTAGAAGTATCATTGATGTTAACCATGCTGTCATTTTTCAGAAATAACATCAAGAGAAGGGTAAATTTTGCGCCAATGGAGAAGGCACTGGTCTTCATAAGCCAAAAATCTGAATTCTGGACACCTCCTGACGAGGAGCTGCCCTCCCCAAATGGAGCCACTGTTAGCCATCAATATTTTTTACATGTTAGTGATGACTATATCTACAGCTGAGTTTTCTAGAAACTAATTTCCTTATGTCAATATGTCATCCAGAAAACCCTCCCAAAACTTTTTTCGCCCTTCTACCTATTCAGTCCACCCCTGGCGAAATCAAAACCTCATTATCACAATCCTATCTAGCTTCAGCCTTATTGGTCTGCCCATCAGCTTTAAAAGGCAAATCCACATCTGTTTCAAGAGTCTCCCCTATGTTAGGAAGTGGCGCTTTAAGACATTTCACCCTTGGCAATCATCAAAAAGCCAAAAAGCCTCCATCTGCAACAGACCTACCATGACTGACCTCTTACTTTGCAAAATAATTTGATAAGCAGCCCTAAGTCGCGCCACTCATATCCCCTAGATCTCAGCACTGCAAAAACCCCAATCTCAAGCTGACTATTAGGTTTTTCACAGTGTTCTATGGTTTCTACAAAGGCAGGAAATATAACTTCATCTCATGGAGTAAATGCTTAAATTTACAGTTAGAGGAACAGCTGCTTCTAAATGTAACTTGAGCTTGAGATATGTCTGCAAAACAGAAAGCTACTCATTCAGACTTTACAGCTCTTTCCAGCATGAAAATCACAGTAAGAAAGACACCACTGTCACAGCAAACTGGCAAATTGTCATGGCCCAGAACCTCCTTCAATTACAAGCAGAGGGTTAGGGCGCCTCCTTCATCCACAAGCAGAGGGCGCTGGCCAATATTGACTTGGAAGATTGCAAACATCCAGGTTTGCCTTGAACTGAACAAATGAAACAGAGACTCCAGGTTTTATGAATGTGACTAATGATCATAACAGGAATAGAGTTGAAATATGCTAGCTCAAAAGAAAGGGGAGTCTGGTCTGATAAAGGAGGTCATCTGAAGCTTTCAAGTCATGTGAATTGTTGAACTTTAGAAAGGCCTGTCATTAGTAAAAATTCCAATCATAAAAAGCTTGTTTATCCACAAGATCAAATGGAGTAGATGCTGACAAAAATGCCATTACACAGGCAGGAAGAAAGTTCTTGGTTTTTCAAAAGGCACTAACCTCCATAGTCACAGAAACTATTTGTCAAGTAATCTGTCATGAGATGACCAAACCAAATGATGATATTTCAGTCACCCCTAGAGCAGTGCAGAGAGACAATGTCACTTTGGCTAGGGTTTTTGCTGAAACATAGTGATGCTTGCAAGAAGAGATGCTAATATTGATGTTTTTCAAGAGGTTCACTTACCATCACATCCAGAGAAAAGCTGTGTCAAACAGATTTGTTAAAAAACCTTCAGATACCTTACCTGATGAAGAGCCTCCTCCATGTATGAGCAGATGGCCAAAGCTATTGTAGGTTGTTGAAAACTGATTGATCTAAAAGTGCAGTGGAAGGATACAAAGAAATTAAATAGAAGTCATTACACAGGTAAATGATAGTGTTTATGATACAAAGGTATTGGTTTTCCTATTCAAATGAGATTTCTGTCAAACTGTGCCTGTAGTGGAAGGGAGAAAATATTGGATATATGCATGCATTGATACCAAAAGGAGCAGTTTCTTTAAAGGAAGTGGTTAAAACAATACTCCACTATCACCTACCTAGAAGTTTAAAGGAGCTCTTTTTGAGTAAAACAGAGAATTATAGTGTGAAAGCATGTAGCCAAAAGAGTGCACTTATAGTCCAGAAAGGAGCTTGTGTATCACCTGGAAGCAGGGGTTGCCACCATGAACAAAAAGAACTTTTGCCAAAGCCTGCTCATCATATAGCCATCAGCAGATTAAGACAGGGTTTTGTTGGAAATGAGTTTTATTAGGTCTGGGAAGCACTCAAAACCCATGAAGCACTTCACTATTGCAAATCCAGTCCAAGGACATCTACAAGATTCTGTCAAACACCAATCTTAAAAAGAGGAGGCATTTCTGCAAAGCAGGGGAACAGTCAATACATTTTTTCACAGGTCATTATCCAGCTTTGAAAACTTTGAAATACATGGAAAGAGAACCAGCAGACAGGGTTTTTGAATTCCATCACCAAGAAAATATCCCCTTGTGAGCTATTGTTCATTTTGTTCAGAAAGTCATTCAGCATATGATCATTGTTTGAATAAGTTTAAAAAGAAGCACAACCTTTTGATTATTCAAAAGAACGAAGCAGTGTTCAGGTATTTCATTGACAGTTTTATAAAGGGATGTTATGCATCATAAATATTACCTGTATTATTAAAACACAGTGGCAGAAGTGATGTAGAAATTGTTGAGTTGTTTGCCAAGGTTTAAAGCTCAGGGTCAGAGTCATTGTTCGGGTCTACATATTCAAAATGACAAACCCACAGTCTGAAAACAAAACAGATTTGAAAAAACCTACGTTACATTTCAAAGCAAGGTGACCGTTGAAAAAAGGTTTCAAATGACATAAAGGAGTAAGTGTGAGAGTAGGAATGTCATTTTCGAAACTGAAAGACAAATCCCGTGCCTCCCTAGCACCAAAGCAAAGTTTCTGGTCGGTTTGCAAAGTTGAAACACCGTCTATCGTCCGAGCGACGCGCCTGCGTGATTGCGCGACGTGCCTGGCAGAGAATTTGAACGGGCCGCCTTTGTTAGCGCGACGTGCCTGTACATTGGCGCGACGCGCCTGTACAGGCCGCCCGACCACCCGACAGGCCGACCCGACAGACTTTCTATTGCGCGACGTGTTTTCTTCAAAGGGTGCCGCGCAAGTGTCAAAGGTTTCCAGCGTTACTTCAGCTTTCAAAACTGGTGTTCATCAAAATTCAAGGTATTTTTATATATTCCCCATCGATTTCAAGGTTTTGCTAAGTGACAAGAAGGTTTAAAACTTCTAACCTTGTCATTATAGCTAAAAACAGTGTTTTCCACACAATGAGAAGTGTTGAAATAAGTTAAAGGGCTGGCTGTGTTATTCAAACAAACACCTACAGAGATACTTGGTTCTGAGATTAAGGGCAGTTTGTTTTCAAAACAATCGAAAGGCAGAGGTTTTCCTGTAAAGAGTTGTGTTTTGATTAAAAGGAAATTTTGTTGTAGAAATACAGGTTTAAGTCTAAAGAGGAACTTTTCACACTGTCATCCAAACATTTCCACACTATTAAAACAGTGAAGTGCACTCAGTAAGAGGGGTTTTGACATTCTTGTTGTTTGAAAGAGAAAACTCATATAACGTCTGTCTAAAAGCTTTACAGTTTTCTAAAAACTCTGTCATTTTTTACTCCAATACTGTGTATTGATTGTCTAAAGACTAAGGGTTGATTTCACATATGCAAGATCAGTGGAAAGTGGGCACACCTATACAGGGCAAAATTGTTAAAAATGACACTCCTTGAAAGGAGCTAGGTGTTATCAGTTGACATCTAAGACTTCAAAAAACAAGAGTGTTTTGCATTTCTCTCTTGAACTCTTGTGAGCCCTTTCTTTCACTATATTATTTCCTACTGTGAATTTGTTGACAAAGATTTTCCAAAGGTGAACAGGACACTGAAGGGCAGAGTTTGTTGATGGGAATTTAACTTTGGAGGCAGAGGTACAAAGGTGGTGGCTGATCTTTTAACTTCACAAGTAAAAAGGGTTCTTCATAAAGCACTAAGCACTGATATTTCACCTAACCTAGTTCTGCCTTTCTTTTCACTATATGGTATCATTTTGAAGAGCTGTTGACTGTGATATTTTTCAAAAGGAAGACCATTTCTGAAGAGTAGGGTTTTTTATAATTAACATTTGTCTTGAAGACCAAATATTGGTGTGTGGATTGGCCTCTAACAAATCCACAGGAAAGGTGATTTTCAATACTGAGCACAGGGAATATACACAGCAGTTTGTTTGCCTGGCTGAGGTACAATCAAAAGTTGAAAGTTGTTTTCAAGGGAGCGAAGTTGTGTGCTACAAAAGCTTGTTGCATTTCATCCAAACCACATTGTCCATATCTGTCCAGCAGGTCTAGTGACCGTAAATGTCCGTGAGCATTTTTACATAAGAGCTTGAGCGGTTGCCTCTTCCATATATGGCTTGTTCGAAGTCGGGAATGCCTCCAAAGCAAGATCACGGGAGCCGGTCCACATAAGAGATATGAGCCTATCTCCATGAGAAATCAATGCTCACCCATCTGTGCTTTTCAATTTCCATGAAGTAGGTTGTCTTGATTTACTGTTTGGGAGGATGAAAGAATTCAAGAGTTTTATGTCATAACACGCATTTGTGCGCTTGATATGTAAAGGAGCCACACTTCCAATTGGATGTGAATTCAAAATTTCTCAAGGTATGTATCAAGGCTACCAAGATCCCGTATCATGGCGAAAAGTGGTTTAAACAAGCTCATCTTGACTTAGAGGATTACAAACCTTTCATCAAGCATGAACATAGGGAAACTATCACTGCTATTTTCCCTTTTTCCTATCTTCTTGACAGCTATGCTCCACTGATGAAAGCCATAATGATATATTTCACTTGTGAAGGGAGGTTTAATCAAATTTATGCCTACCATGTCCTCTTTTTCATGCATTTTACCAGAAGCAGGCAACTAAACCTTCCTTACTTTTTGTCCAAGAGCATAGAGAAAATGGCATCTACTGTCCAAAAGAAAGCTCCACCTTAGCAAATCCCTTCTCTCTTTCATCACTCCTTAATCAAGATTATCTTCTTACACCAGCTAGAGAAGAAGGGGGTTTCATGGGATTTATTCATCAGCCATTCAGATTTTTCCACTGTCCCTCCTGTTCATGTGTCTCCTACTCAGCCTGTCCATCGCCCAGTGCCTTTGTCTAGTAGGCCTACACCTAGAAAACTCAAAATGACTACTGGACAGTCAAGTCAACAGGGGGAAGGAGAGGGCAGTGAAACACAGGAGAAGGCGGTGAACGACGCGGTTGGAGTTTGAGGAGCAATGACAAGAAGGAGAAGGAAATGAGCAGTGACATTTTGATATTGAGGGACAATGACGGATGGATATTGAGGGACAGCAGCAGATACAGGATGAGGGACAGCAGCAGACAGCAGTTGAGGAGCAGCAAGTTGGGCAGGAAATTGAAACACCTTTTGAGCCACAAACTGGACAAGATATTGAGGAAGAATAGCAAGCTAAGGCTGCCACCCAAACAGTGACAAAGGTCTCTCCTAGCAAGAGGAAATTGCCCAAAAAGACATCTTCTATCATGCCAAGGAGAAAAAGCGCTAGATTGGCTTTCAAAGGTAAAAGTAAAATTGGAGAAAGTACAAAGCATGGAGGTGAATTAGCTATTATCCCTATCCAAAGTGATGATAGTGACAATGAGGCCCGCCTCCTGGAAAACCTCCTCATTCACAAAGAAGGACAAATTGATGCATTAGAGCAAGATCTTCAAAGGGCAAGGAATTTCAATCATTTCCTAGAGATTGAAAACAAACAAATGAAGTTTCATGCAGCTATTCATGAGGCAAGGGCAATTAAGTATAAGAAAGAGGCAGCAAAGGCGCAAGCAAGAATTGAAGAGCTCATTGGTGAATTTGATGATGAAGAGGAGGAAGACCAGCCTAGGTGGAAGAGGCCTAGGACCATCGGGCCGAAAAGATCTTTGGAAAAGCAGAGAGCAGAAGAGCAAGCCCAGCTCCAAGCCTTTCCTCTCACTGCACTCCTTGAGTAGGAAATTGAGGAAAACAAAGAGGCTTGGCTTAAAAGAGCTAACAAACATTTGGAAATGAAGCTTGAGAGGGCGAATAGAGATTTAGAGCTGCAGAGGAAGAGGACACACCACTTCCAAAAGCTGAATCAGTTTGCCCGGCGCAAACTAAAGGCAGCACAAGAGAAATTGAAGAAGGCAAAAGGGAAGCGCCTAGCACAGAAAGAAGGGAAAAGCATATCAGCCCTTAATATTTTGGCCTCAGCTTCAAAGCATGTTGCCATGGACCCTTGAGGGTCATGCATGCCAATTTTGGGCCTTTTTCGGAAACTTTTTGTTTTTTGGCATTTTTTGGGTTTTTGGCCGAAAACTCATAATTTCGCCATTTCAGTTTGATGAGTTTTCAAGGGAAGAGGATGATACCGATGGATGCCATAATTCCATGAGCAGGTCTCTAGCGATTTTGGGGCATTTGAAGATCATTCGCCCCCTCAGTGTGAAAAACACCCTCATTTTGCACGTGCTTGCCATATCGACGATGCAGCATTTTCACGGGTTTTTTCACAGTGCAGGATTTGGATGACTTCTGGACCTCAGATTGAGTTGGTTTCAGTTGCGCTGGAAAGTAGACACAGAGAGCTTTCCAGCAAGCCCTCATGAGCCCCATTTCAACATCAGGAAGGCTGCCATTTGCATCCAGCAAGTCAGGGGACCTTTTTCGGGCATAAATTTGAAGTATTTTTGTAATTTTTTAACCTCAAAAATCTGCTTTTTCCAAATGTGCGTTTAGCTATTTTTGCACTTGGAAAATGATGCAAAGTCAATTAAATTCCCTTTTTTAGCAATTTTTAGATATTTTATGAGATATTTTTGTGCCTTGGGCTTTACAAAGCCTCAAGGACAAGTTTAGATATTTTGATTAGGCCAATGAGGATGCAAGTTGAACCATGAGGTTTTCCTCCTCATACCTATTTATTCCATGGGTTTCATTGTAATCGAGCTGAACTTGAGAGAAGAATTAATACATTGGTCATATGAGCTTTGAAGAATACACTTGAGTTATGATTTTTGGGCCACGCCTCTTGGATGCTTTTGAGGAATGATGAAGGATTGTTGATGGATTCCTTGACATGGTAGAATGGTATAGTGTTTCTTGATATGTTTTTGTCTTCTAGTTTTCATTCATAATACATATTTCTTGCTGCTATAGATTAGTAGAGATTGATTTTGAGATATGCCCATGGAGGCACCTCCAAATCCCTGAATCTTCATAGCTTGATGTTTTCTTCTTCCTTAGTTACGCTAAATAATTCTTAGCTGCTCTTTAGTAACTTAAGGTATTGTTGCTAAGTTTTATTCATAAGTTCTATGTATGTTGAGCAAGATGTATGGTTTGCCCTACCTACCTATTAGCTTCCCATAGTTCTGTCCATAAAACTTTCTCTTTGACTGATTAGTTTATCATTTTGTTGAACCAAGGAGGCCTAGTCCCGATCTAGCCCTTTGCCTAAAACTATGAAAACTTGTTTGTCCAAGTGCCCAATGACTTAGAGACTATGTTTAGGCGTTCCGGCGTAGTTTGTGAGTTGTTAGTTTGTCTTATATGTTTTCCCCAAAGTCTGATAGCCATTTCCCGAAGTTAGAGGGTCTTATACCTCTATGTATGGCTGGAATGTTTGATTTCTATGTATTAATTGGCTCATAGTTGCATTTAGCATGATTAATGGCTTGCTATAACATGTTTATGTCTGCTATAAACTAGTTACACTTGAAATCCCTTGTCTTTCACCAACTTGTTGTCCATTTAATCCATTTTGCCCCGAGAGATCCCTTCTATGTGAATCAAATCGGCCCCTCTGACGACCATATATCATCACTTCATAGCTTCCTTGACTGTTTGACGGGTTTGACCCCATGGCCAATTTATCTACATTTATCCAGTTTATGTATTTGATCAGTTTTATCCCTCACAAACTTAAAAACTAAAAAAAACCAAAAACACATTTTTACTACAACATTGTTTCTGCTTTTGAAATTGAGCATATCCAGTGCGTGATTATCTTTGAAATAAAAAGACTTCCTCGGGTTGACAATTTATGTGGAGCTTGAATTGTGAAAGCAATTAAAGCGACCAACACAGGCCGAGGAGGCCAAGAAGGAAAAGGAGGAAAAAGAGGTGCTGGCTGCAGCAAAACAGGAACTCAAGAAAGAGCTAGATAAAGTAGAAGCTGACCACCAGAAGAAAGCAAAGCAAGCTGCAGCAGCTGAGCGGAAAAGGAAAGCCGAATTAGAAGCAGTGAAAGAAGTAGAGCTCAGGCAGAATAAAGAACATGAGAAGGCGGAAGCCGAACGCCTACGAAGGGAAGAGGAGGAAAATAAGAAGAAAGAAGAAGAGGATGAAATGCTAGAACACATCGAGGTATCTCCCCTTGAGGTACCTCTACTTAGTACACGAGCCACACTCTCTAATGTCAACTCCTCCCAGGGGCAAGAGGAGGAGGTATTCGACCTCACCAGGCTCACGTTCGATCAATTCTCCTTCAAAATCTAACAGGAGAAAAGAATAATCTTGGCGCAAAATCCTTTAGCCGCATCCACAGTCGCAACCAGAAAAGACATAGTCCTTGATACTAGGAATAATCTCGTGATGATAGCATCGACTGGCACAACCTTCACTGCGGCCATAGAAGAGAATGTGACCAGAATGAGTAGAGATATCGTTTCTCTACAGAATTGACTATAGGAAGCAGAGCAGCGGTAGAGAAAGGTAGAATAGGAAAAGACGACATTGAGAGAGGAGGTTCAACAACTCTGACACAAAGCTATCCTTGTTAATGAAGTGCCGCTTACCATTCAAAGGGAGGTTGATATATTAGAAACTACCATGAGACAAGTTTATGGGGAAATGTTTACCATAAAACAAACAGTCGCCCCCTTGGTGAGAGCCCAAACTGAGACTAAGCAAAAGAACGAGCAGCTGAAGGAGGCCTCAGCTGCCTTGGACAGAATGATGGACTGGAGAGCATGGTACCCTCAGGCTCCTGAATATCTGCCAAAGAAGGACTAGATTCACACGCAAGATGCCAAAGTCCAAATCTGTATGAAAATCCAGTCCAAGGATAAGCTATCCAAGGACCTGGACAAGGTTATGTCTGCATACAAACATCTGATTAGCGGCATCGATTCGATGCACATCTTACATCATATTCCATCATTGGGCACATTGGATGGGGGGAAGACATTGGAGCAAGTGAATCAAGAGATCCATTCATTCTTGCAGCCCATTAAACAAGCGGCTGCCACTTCTGACCTTGCAGCATCGTAAGAGAACCTAGGCCAGTTTCTTGTCACGCCAGTTTGGGTCTACACCAAGCTCGCTTCTCTGTCCAACCAGATCTCACAGAAGAAGGAGACTCTAATCCCAAATGCCTTGGAGTGTATGCATCGGCTGAAAGAAGAGGTCCCTTTGGTTTCTCCCATAGCAGCAGACTATTAGACTTGGCAAGACTTCCTCAAAGGACAACAGATTGACGCCCTTGACCTCACAATTGCACGGACATCTTCATAACCCGACGGCACTAGATCTCTGGTACCATTTGGAAACAGGTCGCAGGTCGCACTTCCCAGTCAGGTTGCAGGTCGCACTGCCCAGCCATGTCACAGGTTGCAGTTCCCTTCCGGGTCGCAAGGCAACTCAACAGTTAGGTAGGCAAAGAGTCAGGAATCCCAAAGGGAAAATTTTTGATCTATAAAACTCCCTCCGGGGAAAAATGTAAAGGATATTTTTTTTGGGACTTAAGAGATATACAACATTGTATTGAACGATAACACTCTTTTTGCATATGAATATAGATACCTGTTGAAACTCCTTTTGGATCTGATTTGTTTTGTTGTGCAAACACTAAGAGTATTTCTATACAGTTTCAAACATCTTTCGTTTAATGAAACTGCACTCTTAATGGCATCATTCATGCATTATGGTTTCCTGTACTTGTGTTAATCATGTATAGTTTAATTGCTTACTTAATGGATGTTAATAACTTTGTTTATTAGCATTTCATTTTATCTTTCAGGAAGTAAAGGGGCATCTCGCCATAAAGAACTATTTTTTTGTGGTCAGAATCGCCTACAAGAATAACCCCAAAGATGTGTTTTTAACAACACCTCCTTCGGTGTGTATGCTTTATTATTTGTTTCTCTACGCATAGTGTTATATATGTGTTTAATGCATCAACCATGTATCTTTTATCATGTGAATAAGTGTGTGTCCGTAGGTTCGATCGAGTTCTTTTGAGACCGAAGGGAAGGTGACTTAAGTGGTAGCCGGACCCACACCCCGGACATGATACCTATTCCAAACGGTTCAAGGTCTAATTGGGACTTTCTAACGGGGAGATCCCCATACTGTTGGCCGGAAAATTTTTCCTATCAACAGAATTGGTGCTAGAAGGAGGGTCTGATGGCATCCTCCCAGCATACAACCAACATTCCATCACAAACTCCCCATGGGGAGGTCATAAACGATGATACTATCCCTCCCCCGTTAGAAGATATTCCAGGGGAGGAGGTTCCATATTATGAAATCACTAGAGAGAAGTTGAGAGCCTTGCGCCCAGCTACCCGCAATCTCATCAGGGATTTGCGATATGCCCCAATCATGAGTTTCTTGACCCATACTAGGACCCCTGCTGAAAACATCACTCGTAATGGTGCCCTGGTAAGTACCATACCCCAGTTGGTGAATCTCATGGTTGAAGACCTCGCCACCGCTGTTTAGGGTGACGAACCGATTCCCGAGCTCCAAGTGGGCGAAGAGGAGGAGTTTGGTACGACTTAACCTTTCCCCGACCCTTAGCCCAACCAAGCCCAATAGAACAACAACCAGGCACACCCCCCACCTGGGGAAGGTGATAGAGACAAAGGCCGAGGGAACGAAGGCGGGGGAAATAGAGCTCGCAGGAATGAGGGTGAGGGAAATAGAGCCCGTAGAAATGAAGGAGAAGGAAATAGAGCCTGCAGAAATAAAGGTGAGGGGAACAGAGGCCGCGGGACTGGAGGTAGAGGAGATAGAGGCCGTGGCCAAGGACACCATGCCAACCACCGCCGCCCAAACCCAAATAGGCCGCATGTCCACAATTGGGGATATCTCAGAGACATGGCCAACCGTGAGGGATATAAAGATGACCACTCTCGCCATGAGGGAGAAGCATGGGTGTCAGGTACAGGGAGTGAATCTAAGTCCGAGATTAGGCACCACCAGTGTGCTAGGAGAGTGCAACCACTTGCCTGGATGGCCCAGTCCCCATTAGATCTTTTGGGCCCCCTCCATGACCTGCCTGGGCACCCTGAGAAGCATCTCCCCAAGTTTGATCTCGAGAAAGGCACCTTGGCCGAGGATCATATAAGTAGCTTCTATCTTTCCCTACAAATCATGAGGGTTCAAACAGATGACATTGCTTGCCGCATGTTTCCACACACTCTTGAAAACAAAGCAACCACCTGGTACCGCTCCCTCCCAAGTGCCTCCTTTACGTCATGGGACCAGTTCCGTCGCGCATTCTTGCAGAAATTTTCAGTGGACAAAACCCCTTCCATGCTCCTCACAGAGTTAAGCACCATTAAGTGCCATAAGAAAGAGAAGGTTAGAGACTTCAACCAGCGCTTTGCCACCATACTACAAAAGTTTCCCCCCAACCTAGCATTGGACAACTCTATTACCATAGACTACTATAAAAAAGCTCTCCCTAGGGATATCGCCGTCTTTGTAAAACGCGAAGCTCGGCCCACCCTTGTAGCAAACTACATAGCTTCCCTCGCTGTAGAAAGAGACATGATTTCTATAGGAGCCATCGATCACGAGGGGAGAGATGACCACAAACCACTCGCGAAGAAAGGTCAGTCCTCCACAAACAAAACCGCGGATAAGGATAAGGATGCTTTCGACTTTGAGAGTATAGCAAAGACCCTCAAGCTATTGACAAATGAAGTCTCCGACCTGAAGAAAAAGGGTATAGAATCCACGACTAGCACCAAGGCACCCAAGCCCTTTTTTAGAAAGAGTAACCCCAACACCAGCCGACCTTCGTCTAACCTGAACACTGTTCTCAACGTGGAAGAAATAGGAAAAGATAACTTCTGTTCTTTCCACCAGGCGGCCCACTCTGAAAAAACATGCCCGCAATGGATTGGCAGCATGACTTCAGTAGTAAATCAGCTTCTGGACTATCAAACCCTAGGGGATGCGGGGGAGGATGATGTTTCTGACCACAATGAAGATTTTCCCTTAGATGAAGAACCAGGGTCCTCGGTTCTTGCATTTGACATTATCCGTGGGGACAACAATCTTACCGTCACCGATATCAACATGGCAGAAAATCCTAAGGCCCAACCCGTAAGAAACTACGGCCTTAGGAGCAAGGGACCGGTCCCCAAACCTTCCTTTGAGGAGAAGAAAAGGGCTTTCTTAAGGACAATTCTTCCCCCTGGAAATGAACAACAAGTTGTTCCTAAGAAGCCCACGAATAACAACACCCGAGCTAATCAAAAGAGCAAGCTTCTGGTGGGGTCCCCCAAAACCACTACCGAGCCATGTCCTCAATCTGATTCTACTTATAACATTGTAGAGGACATGAAGAAAACCATAGCTAATGTCGTAGCCTAATTCGAATAGCTAAAAGTCCGGATGTTATTATTGCAACTCCTGGCCATCCCATGCATTATTTTTCCGAGACCAATTGCAAAAAGACTTGCCCAGTTGAGTGTTAACCAGCAGACTCTGCTCTTTAGTGAAATTCTACCTCGATTGCTCATTGAATTTGCAAAAGCAGGGAGTTTGAATCAAGAATCAAAGAGCAAGTCATCTGTTATAGGAACAGCTTCCCTCAACCTTGGGGAGTATGCATTGCCTATGGAGAATATAATCAGAACTACCAAGATTCCTGTATCTTGCTTCACTGGAGGCATGACACCTGAAGCAGCACTTATTGTTGCTCTCAATTGTGTGGAGTTTCGAACTGGCCAGGAAAGGTTTTTGGTTCCAACTTCCTAGTTTAATTGAGGGGTTGATCTGGTGAGTATTTTTAAAGAAAATTTTAACAATTTTCACTACCTAGACTAACAGCTAGAGAGGAAAGTAGTGGAAGCCAATAAATATTAAAATGAAGCATGCTTTTTTTGAAATCTATGATGATGAGTGGGGACCTCCCCTTGAATCATTTGTATTCAAAACAAAAAGCAAAGGAATCATTTCTGCGCCTCACAGATCAGATCATCCTTTGGAGGATGATGATTTTCAAGTAGCAAAGGGCAGATCCAATCGTAGCCGAGGAAGGTCAATTGTAGTTGATGAGAGTGATGAAGAGTTTGAACCAATAGTTGAAAACAAGAGGAATGTTGTAGCTCCTATGAGTGATGAAAATGAATCTGTCGGAACTGGGTTGCAACATGCAAAGGTTGTTGATAGAGAGGACGTGGTTGAAATTGACCCCCACTTGGAGGAGGAACGTGCAGAAGATGATGTCATAGCGAATGTATGACAAAAGTGTGATCGAATAGCTGTGACATTGCTTGAGGATATTTATGGCAGTGAGCCATTCGCTAGTAGCATATGCCGTGATAGATATGCAGAAGTGAATGCCAGTACAGAAAGAATTGCAATACAGGGGGACATTGATTCTGCCTTCAACTATAAAAGCTCTATGTTTCAGCAAATTTTGGAGCCTTACCAGCTTGTGGGGGTTAATTTTCTGCTGTCGCTGCATTGCAAAGGGATTGGAGGAGCTATTTTGGCTGATGAAATGGGACTTGGTAAGAACATACAGGCTATCATATTTTTATCTCTACTGAAACATTTGGACAAAGATCCAGGTCTCCATTTGGTTGTTCGTCCCACTTCTGTTTTAGAGAATTGGGAAAGAGAATTTAAAAAATGGTGCCCTTCATTTACTGTCATTCAATTTCATGGGGATGGATGGAAAGACTTATGCAAAAGACTAAATTTTCTTGCAAAGTCTGGTGATCAACGTGGTGCTGGTATGCTATTCTCTTTTTGAAAGACACAATGCAAAACATAAAGATGATCGTAAAGTGTTGAAGCAATGAAAAAGGGGAGTCCGAGTATGTACGTTTTCCAAAGTCAGTTCTGGAGATTTAAGGGGAAGCAGCAAAAGCAAAGCATCGAGTTTCGGGGATAAAGAGTATTATATAAGTGTTATACCTTCAAATCGACACTCAGATTCTGGATTAACAGTGAGAGACAGTGAAGACTTTCGATCGAACAGGATCGATGCAGCTGTTCTAGACTTTGTTGCAGATGAAAGTGGTGGTTTGCCAAAGTAGAAATTCACATATAACATCGGAGTTGGATTAACGACTTGGATCTTCCAGCTCAGATCCAATGGTCTTGCGGTGGCATAAATTAAACGGGTTTTATGAGAGATAGTACCCCCTGCAAATGGTTTGATTTAAACCACTATTAATGAAATCTACGGCTATGATGCATTACGGCATCACTTAGCCTTTCCTCAAAAAACCACCATCATTGCTCCCGTAGGCGGTTATTGGTTTTCAAAAACAATGGGTGATTGTGTCGTCAATACATATGGGTGTAGTGGTGGGACCCAAAATGCACCATTTTCCCTTTCAAACTTCCGATTCTATTTTTGGGTTTTATATTATATATGATATATATATATATATATATATAATATTCAAACAAGCTTTTTGTAATTTTAATTAATATCAAAATTTCCAAGAATCAGTTTTAAAACTGATCATAGCAATTAGTTAGATCAAATAGCAGATATAAAAGCAGAGATAAGAGGAGGAGCGGGGGTTCTGGTTTTTGGATCTCTAGACAGTGCTCTTTGTACTGAGATTTCAAGTGATTAATGAATGAAAAACAAACTTCTAGCATGTGTTGGTATTGATGCGTCTCCTAGTTTACATAATGTATTTTCAGTCCTTGAATAAAATGAAGTATTGAAGCAGCAGGTCTCTTTTTACGTGTGTAAAGAAGATTTAAAACCCTTAATAGGCACTCCTTCATTTTAACTGTTCTTTTCTTTTAATTCTTCTAAAGTTTGAGATGATATATTCTGTTTAGCAGCATATCATTTTGGGCTTTTTCCTTTCATTCTTCTTCTGAACATTTTATTCTATATCAGCAGATAATAGCATTGTGGATCGTTTATAGCATTTGATTTTGAAGATTCAATGATTGAAATCTGGAGGTGATTAAACATGGATCAATATTTCTGTGACATAATTATAAGAATGTCTTAAGCACGGATTCCTTTTCACAGCCAAGAAATTGTTTCTTAAGGTGCAAGGTATGAAAAATATTCCTTAACTCGTGCAAATCTTGATCCATTTATTGCCACAACATCATCCATGTATGTACTTGTCCTCATAGCTCCCCACAGGGTAATGTTTTTCCTTGATGGCATCCTGGAAAGAATTCCAAGTGCGTGCGGCTAAAAACAATGACAGTTCTCCTAATGATGAACTACACTAAGTAATTTGAAACGCGTCGTGTTTCTATATTTATTATGTGATTTTTCGAAGATTTGTGATAAATTACATACATACCATAGAATTTTACACTCTCAAATGAGAATTTTCTCTGATCCTTCTACTCACAGTAGGTTTCTCACTAGTCATTGACATGGGGGGCGACTTTGAGGAGTGAAAAATATTTCCCCGATTGGAAAAATCATGAACTAAAAAATATTCTTCCAGCATGTTTAACCATTTATATACAATGTTTGCATCTATTTGGACTTAAAATAGGGAAATGTGAAAATTTACTTGTACCTTGAAGGGATTGGTGCCTCCAGAGTGGCCGTGAGATGAAGATGTGCTGCCTATGGGTATTCGTGGAAGGATCTCGGCAAAGTTGTCCATCATCGCATTCCTTTGTCATTCGAGGGCTTCTTTGAGAAATATTTTGAAAGTATCTCCTAATCCCTCATATGTATTTTCTTCTACCATAGGAGGTCGTTGGGGTTTGCGAGGTTGGTATTTTAAAGGATCAACCTTTTCAAACCTGAAATTATTAAACGCTGACCATGTTGGGGACATGGAAAGAAAAACAGAGAAAGAATAGACCTCTCTAATACCACTAATCCATATTGATGTAGGAACTCAATATAATACAAACATAAGCATAAAATCAAAGATGCAACAGAAATAAATCCTCATTTCATTCATATCAAAGCACTGTAATATGCTTACATACAAAATATGTTGTAGCTACATGCCTCTGAATTGTGTTATAATGAGGTTTAAGGGAATTTTTATTATGGAACATCAAATGGAACCCTAAATAACCAGAAAAATAACCCTAGGAGATATAACGACAAGTGTTTTTGGGCCACGTTGGGGTTAGTTAGGAAGCCAACTTCCCAAGGTTGTAACTTGGTCATATGATCTTCGTTTGGCGCGTATGATACTTTGTTAGAAATATCTCTCTGATTAGTACAATATTTTTGGTAGACCAGAACATATTGTTATGGGCCTACTGTAGACCTCAAAAAAAAGTCGTTTATGGGGTCAAAATAGATTTCGAAATTTAGGACCCATAAAAATAATGAAAATAGTAAATTGTGCTATAAAAAAATAAATTGATGAAACCGATTGGAAGTATAGGTGGAATAGGTGGGGGGATACCAATATCCAACTAGATCAGTTCCTCCAACCTTAGGAGGAAATCATCCCCATTTCGTGTAGAGCCTACATTAGGTGAGGAAATTTCTATTGAACATGGTCTATGGTGACCCACTTTCCTTGGAGAAGGAGTTGACCAAGTTTTACAACTCAATATAGTTGGATCCTCTACTAGCAAGTGTTATTGATATCTCTGTCTATGATCATGTCATTTGTTTCTTGTTTGATGTAGCTTGGGTTGAGCTCTGTTGGTGTCAACTGCTCAACAAGGTTAGATGCGTCTAACAATGGGGAAAAGTATGGTCACAACCGATCCACATTGAACACTGGGTGAAGGCCAAGGAACGGTGGAATTTTGAGCTCGAAATAATTGTCCCCTCCAACCTTAGTGATGGTGTACAACACATATCTTAGCAGGAAAATATTTTTGTGGGGCCCAGCAGGGCACTCCTTATGAAAATTTAACCAAACGTTTTCACCCACATGGACCTTGTGTGGCACCCAATGTTGATGATGATGTTGCCTATACTTAGCATTGGCTCCATTCAATATTTCATTGACCTACTCGAGAATGTGTTGAATCCGCTCAATGAAGTTGTTATCCGTATTTCTTGTTGGGAGAAATAATGATGGGGGGGGGCATGAATTAGAATTTAAAAATAATTTAAGACTCGCAATTTCTGATTCATATTTATATATGCTATTGTACTGAATTAATATATCTAGTTCCTATATTTTCATTCAATTCATCATTTATTTAACTTGAACCAGTGCATGAGTACCTCATTAATCATTAATTAAATAGTAACCATTAGCAGTAAAAATAAAATAAACTTTTACACATAAGCAACACATGAACACCAAGCTTTTTAAGTGGAAACAAAATGTAGAAGGAAAACGCCATTGTTATCATCTCTATCTTCTTCTTTAATTATTAAAAAATATATCTTAAAATCTTGTAGTGGTGCAGACTCATACCAGTATTCAGGCACCCACCTCCAAAATGCTACAACCTTCTCTCGTTCTCGAGCTTCTACCAGAAGGGAGCTACAACCCTATTATCCTCATTTCTTTTTGGATTACTTTTCAAAATGTTCCAAACTGGATCAATTCCAAATATCAAATAGAAATAGTGAAGTGAATATTGTATCAAGTATCTTAATCACTGAGGAAACTACATAATCGAATAAAACATTGAAATAACTTATTCAATTAACCATACCAACCTAAATCGTTGTATACCCATTCATCAGGGTATTTGACCACATATTTCTCATCACTAAAGCCAAATCCTCTTAGTGCAAGCCCTAATTAAACACATGTCAGAATATATATGATATTTTTCATAAAAATACTTGCGTATATATGTGCTTTCCCTTAGAATTACCTACATACATATATGAAAACACATAAACTTGAATCTGAATCACTGCACTACTGAAACAATCACTGAAACACATACTCACCCCATCATAGATCTCTGAACCACATACAGTTCATCACATAGTGACATCATTACTATTCAACATTTCATACCACATTCAGCTCAACCCAACCAATATCTTGAAACACATATTATCATGAAATCCTTCATCGACAGATAATAGAAAACATAATAAAGTTGATCAGAGATCATTAACAAACCCTACTTCATCATTTATTTATTTTTCATTTATTCTGCCAGTTTCATTTTTGAACCATTCCGCACCGTCGATCTGATCTGCAGATCGGACGGCGCGGAGTGCGTCTTTCCGTGGTCCCCACCACCTGAAAGCCGGTTGCCCAAAACTGGCGGTATCCATCGCACCGCCTTCGGGAAAAAGGTTGTTTCCCCCCGATGGCCAGCGATTCCATACACTTGCCACACATCCAAGAATGTCTTATTTTCAAAACCGCCATCACATCCAAGTAAGCATCCGCCAGGCATTAACGTTCGGACCGGGATACCCGTGAATGTGCTTCATCACATCGTACGATCTGGGGCGGGCCATCCAACGGTGATCGCCGCCCGACGGCAGATGATGCGAAGGTGCCCACGCGATAGCAAGCTACAACGTGCCATCCCGGCTAATCTCTGTGCATCGATCGATATGCAAATCGGCGGTCCACATTTCATCGCCCTGTTTCCCATCCGTTTGACTTTCAACCTCTCTGACATTCTGACCGTCGATCTCTATGCGATCGACGGCTCAAGACAATCTTCTTTCACCGAGTCCCACGATCTCTCGCAATCAATCCATTGTTGGATGATGCCATCACGCAGTCCACGCTTCCCTCCACTCATCCTTTGAATCGTGACCTATTTACATGAGAATTTTATAATAGTTTTTTTATTTTGCAGGGTTTTAAGTGTTCTTCTGCTATAAATTGAAGAAATTTGAAAGTAGAGGGTGACGACCACGACACTTTCGATTCATCGAGAAGAAAAGAAAATCATTCATGGGTTCTAATTCCACGTCTTCATCAATTTTTATCCAGAAGCGATGCCGAGTGAACCTACATGACCCTACATCAACAAAAGCCATGGATTTGGCACAGGAAAAGAGTATCAGAGACGAAGACCAGAATTAACCAGAACAGAGGATTAAAGGACAGATTTGTGGGGATTACGTCTAAGATGCTTATCAAAAGCCTAATCCCCAAATAAAACACAGTTTACAGAAAACCTAAAGTGTTTTATCAAGCAGGAATGCTTCCACCGCCACAATCTGAGGCAAATCGATTCCTCTCAGCTACCACAAAGCCACCTGTGCCACAAAAGTACTCAATCAGAGGCCGAATTTATTGGTCTGGATCAGATATTTTGCCTCAACGCAGCCAAAGAGGAAACCCTACCAAGGAAATTAATGCAAAGAACATCTGCAGAGTTACTTCAATGCCACAAAGAGCCTCAAAGGTCAACAGAAGCTCCCACCGAGCTTAATATTTATGTAAAAACATTTAATACAGAGGATACGTATGAAAGGTTCTTCATTGAGCCCCTCAAAGGCCAGAAATCATTAAGACTGTATTAATTGTAATTGAGATCTTTTATCAGATCTTACCTCCTCATTCTTCTATATATACTTCTGCAGAAGATGAGTGAGGGGTTGGTTGTAGAACTTTGATATACATTTGAGCTTAAACTTCTGATTGTACATAGTATTCACTGGCTCTTGGAGCTCTGCTGGTGATAGATAGGTTAGGCTGAGATATGTAGATGGTTGCTAACCTAAAGCACTGGACTTAAAGCTGTAACTGGTTTGGAGCATCAATACAAGCTGATTTATGGGATCCTGGTCTATGTTGACGGTGATGTTTTTCTTATTGTAACCTGTTATTTTGTTTATGTTTCCATCTGTGTTTCATATTCTCTTATAAAGAACAACATGCATAGAGTTAGGACCTACTGTATATCAGTAACTTTCTCTGAATGAAAATCTTTATCTAAATGTTTTCCTCCATCTATGTTATTTAGGAATGATTTAATTCAGTTTAAGCATAGGAATGCTGGTGTTCCCTCATCTTATTGTCTTAGATGAATGTTATTCTTAGATGTTATTTTCAGTATATGTTTAGTGAAGATGAACTGAGGAAGATATGGTGAGCCCTGGTCCCAGTTGGATCCCACATACTGCCTGATTTTTTCCCTTGGAATGTGTTAAAAGCTGGCTAGTTTCAAAGTACTTACCAAATCTTAGGCCATTCTGTTGTTATCTTTGTATTTGTCTTGAAAGTAACCAAGTAAAGAAGAGCTAGGAGAGGATTTGTGGTGAGCCCGGCCCACTAGTTTCTACTCCAAAAGTTGCCTTCAAGTTTCCCTTTGTTTTGAGATGTTTTCTATTGAAAGTGTATCAAAGGCTGACTAGTTTCAAAGTACTTACCAGATCCTGGACTGCTCTTGTTTCTGCATTTGTTTATTTCTCCTTCTTATTGTATCATTCCATTCCATAAATCAATCTTCAAAGAGATCCTTAGACATAGATGACTTGCCCCATGGACCACTCTTGCCTCTTGTTGTTCCAATTAAACCCTATTATGACTCCATAGCCCAATGGACTAAAACCTGCAATTTTCTACCTTTTTGACCGAAGCTTACTCTGATTGCTTGCAACTTCTCACCTTTGGAACTTTTTGCACTCAGAACTTTCCACCTTGAACAGTAATCATGCTCAACCATCCAAAAAACAAACAAACCTTTGGCCTTCATAACTAGCCTAATATCATAACCCCAAACTTCAAAGACAAATCCATATTTGTACATATTGGAGAGATCCCTCTCTGGATTCAGGAGGGCTAGATCCTAGAATCCCAAAGTTGGTTGAAACGATGTTGCTTCTGTAGTTTTAGTCTTACCAATCTGCTAAAATTACAGATCCCTAACATTTCTGGCAACTCCGCTGGGGATTGAGTGTTATTGATACCTTTTAAGACCTCAGAGAACCCTTAATTCAAGAAAACTTTGAGAGTTAAAAGCAGCCTTTTCAAGCACTACCAAGAAATGGTAATTATAATGAAACTTGTTTGAATCAGTGAAAAACTAGGTAAGCCCTAGGATTCTCTTAAGACTTTACCTAACCTTGAAAGATCAGCTGGCTTAGCCATAAGAGTAGACTGTCTTTTTCTAATAACCGTAGCTAAGTTTTGAAACATAGTTAGGATATTATTAAAAGCCACACAACTCAGAAATAACTTAGAAAAAACCAAAAATATTTCAGAATGGTAGTAAAACACTTACTCCTACATTGACACTTACCTTTTGTTATGTTTTACCCCATACTCTTAGATAGAGTCTGGAAAGGGCCAGGTAGCTTCCGGATCTCATCCTCTTTCAGAGGTGAAATATCTGGTAAATTCCCTCCCAGTCAATCTCTGGTTAGAGTTTGTTGTGTTCCGGGATATCCTTGAAAAGGGATATTTCACAAGCATGGTGGTGGACCATAAAACCTTTTACCTCTGAAAAGAGCTAAAAACTTCCACTTGGCGACTCCACAATCCTGAACGGACCTTAAGACTCCACTGGGAAGAACCCTGATCATCATAATATCATTCAAACTCAGTTAGAGGACTGTAGGATTGAAATTTAGGTAAACATATTAGTTAACCATTCAAAGACTGTCATATCTGGTTGAACTTGTCTTGTTTATTTGGGTCTGAAAAACACAGCATAGTGGCTCCTAGAAAGATTCACACTAGAGCCTATCCTGACCCTGATCCACTTGAAGTAGTTGATAACCCAGAAAGTATCCTTAGGAAGTCTCCTAAGATTAAATTATCGACTGTTTTCAGACCACCCTTGAGAGCTAAATCAGTTCCTGAACATCTTTCAGCTCTACAACAATCACAAGCTGACTTAGTAAATCCATTTAGAACTAGGTCATTTGATGATATAATCCAGCTAGATTCTGAGTCTTCACTTTCTTCTCCTGAAACTAGTGAACATCTTGGTAGTAGAGAAACAACACCTCCTGATTTACATTTCCTCCACAACTTAGGTGTCTCTCATCCAAGATCAGCTCAGCAGTCTACTGCTGTTCCATCCACATCCCTTCATCCAACATCCACTGTCCAAACCACTCCACTCCAACCCACTTTCCCTTTTGTTAATTCACCCCTTGTAAATCCACCTCCACCACATATCATGGCAACATGGTATGCTCCCTTAGTCCTTCCTGCACCATTAGTCAACCTTCCACAGGACTATCAGTCCAAAATTCCATTATATGATGCTAACAATACTACAACTGCATCACAACATGTGGATAAGATGGATGACTATTTTGACAGAAATGAAATTGATGATGATTCTATCAAACTTAGATTATTTTCTCAAAGCCTGGGGGGAGAAGTAAGAAAATGGTTTAAAGGCTTAGCCCCCCATAGTATCAATGATCTCCAAGGCTTCCATCAAACATTCTTAAACAAATGGGAAGTTAAAAATAATCCTCTCCAAGTCCTTTCTGATTACAAGAACCTTCACAGAAACCCTGGGGAAAGTGTCCAAGCTTATTGCAATAGATTTGATAGTGTGTATAATGCACTTTCCCCAGAGCTAAAACCTCCACAAGGCTCAGCTTTAAACAATTTTCCTGAAGGGTTTGATTCTGACATGACCTATCAGCTGAGAGAGAGAGAGACTTTGCAACTCTTGAAGATATGCAAAGAGGTTCTCTTTTTGTAGAAGTCAACCTGATGGAGAAAAGAGCAAGGATGAAAGCTGAGAAGAGAATATATTTTAGAGAGGAATCCACACCTTCCACTTCCAATTCAAAAATGGAAAGAATGATGGAATAAATGATGAAAGAGATGAGCTTAATTAAGAGAGCACAAGCTAGTCAAAACCAAAGTGCTCCTCAAAACAGAAACCAAAACTAGAATCAAAATTCTAGAAGGAACCAACCTCCAAAAAAACCTAGGGAGGATGATCAACAGATCGCTCCTCCCTTTCATCAAAACTATGTGAGTGAGGTTGAGGAAGTAGATCAAATAATAGAGGAAGATGATATTAACCGGGTAGATGATGACGACTTTGAGGTTCATTATGATAGAAAAAAAGGTCTTTATACACCTTATGATGACAAACGAGATGATAATGAAAATTATTATCAAAACATGGAAAATGCCATCGCCAAACCTCCAAGAGAATATGACCTTAGAATTAAATCTAGTCAAAAAACCCCCAACAAAAAAACCTCTAACAAATCCTCACAAAACAACACTGCAACCAAGCCTAAAGTTGTCAAACAAAAGGATAAAACAGTGGCTAAAAGTTATGATAAAGGTAAAATAAAAATCACTCAAGACAATGAAAAACAGAGTGCAGACATTAGTAGTACTAACACTACAGCTATTACTCCTGTGAATTTTTTTTTATCAAATGTAAATAAAAAAAAACAACAACCTGACATTGCTGATAAAATGGCAGTTAATAATACTGAAACAAGTTTTTCAAAGAATCAAATTCCTTTCAGCCTGGAGCAGAAAATCTCAAAGATCAAAATTTATGTTCCCCTCACCGAGTTAGCTGCCCAACATGTATATAGGACCCAAATTTTGAAGGCTTTAAATTTAGAAGATAACAATGACACAGTCAATCTTAACGATGACCAACCAGAGGTTATTTTTGGTCCAAAGATTGAAGGAAAATATCAAGAGGGACCTGTTCCTCCCTTTTATGTGAGTTTTAACGTTTATGACAAGATTTTTCACAACGCTATGCATGACTCAGGGGCTTCTCATAATCTAATGCCTAAAGCTATAATGGAGAGCCTGGGTCTAGAAATCACCAGACCTTATAAAGACCTTTACTCTTTTGATTCTAGCAAAGTAAAATGTTTAGGATTGATCAAGGACCTCTGTGTTAACTTAGCCCAAATTCCAGCCAAATGCTTAGTCATGGATATTGTTGTGGCTGATGTGCCCCCAAATTATGGAATGTTACTCTCAAGGTCTTGGGGGGCTAAGTTACAAGGGACTATGCAAATGGACATGACCTATGCGACTATCCCTGTTTTCAATCAAACTAGAAGACTATACAGGGAATCCCATATGAAATACACAGTCACAAGCCAAGACAAACCAAAAAAATCTCCTATCTATTCTGTCAATATAGGCCTCAATTATTTTATCATGTTTAATGATGAAACACTTAGTGAACAGGTCACTTTAACAGAATTAATGGCCGATAGGGAGGAGGAGGTAAATACCAATGAACTGTCAAAACAGTTTGTTGAACCTTTAAACAACAAAAACCCAGATATGGGTCTTGAACCACAAGCCATGTGTCCCTTGCTTCTAAACATTGAGAGTCAATAATGTATCCCTTAAATAAATGAAAATCTGGGGGAATCAAAACAAATTCAACTCAGTGCTAAGATTCCACAACATCCCTTGAGCACGATAGTTGGAGAGGACTCTAACCAAGATAAAACCGAGAAAATTCCTCTCTGGAGTATGTATTTTGATGGGTCATGCACTAGAACTAACGCTGCTGCAGGTGTCTGGATTACTAACACTAAAAACAACCACATAGAATGCATTTCATGCAAATTAAACTTTTAGTGTTCCAATAACATAGCAGAATATGAGTCCCTTCTCTTAGGCTTACATCTTTTGAAAAAGTTAGGAGCCAGAAGAATGAATGTATATGGGGATTCTGAATTGATCATTAGGCAAGTAAATGGGGAGTATAACACAAATTATCCCAGACTTAGAGCCTACCAGAATGATGCCATGTACCTTTTAAAAACATTCGAGGAATCCAAAGTAATTTTTGTCCCAAGGAAAAGAAACATTGTAGCCCACAATTTAGCCTTTGCAGCTAGGACATGCTTAGTGCCATTTGAAACCAAAGACTGTACAACTGAGATAAAGTTTAGATCAGTAGTGCCTAATAATAAGAAGTATTGGCAGGTGTTTGACAATGACAAACAAATAGAAGACTTCATGCAATTCAGAAATGAATTCGAACTAAACAGTTCGGACTCAGACTATGAAACAGACTGCAGTGAAGAAAAATTTCTTGGTGAAGAAGAACTGTCTCCTGAGCCTGTCAATATTAACCTATTTTCTAGCAAACTTATGAACGAAACAGAGGAGTTGGAAACTCTCCATGCTAAAGAAGAAAGTTTTCCTAGAGGTCTGGCCCCTTTAGAAGAGTTTTTTTATTTTGACGATGTGGCCAAAAAACCAAAACTCGAACCTGTAGAGACTGAAGTGGAGGAGTGCAATATAGGTAGTGAGGAAAAACCAAAAATGATTAAATTGTCTAAGATTTTACCAGCTCACATTAAACTCAAATACATTGAGCTGTTTAAAGATTTTTCTGATGTTTTTGCGTGGAGTTACAAAGATCTTAAATCCTATGACACTGAAATAATTCAGCAAAAAATTCCCCTTGAAGAAAACCAAAAACCATTCAAATAGAAACTGCGCAGAATAAACCCTGTTCAGTTACCTTTGGTTGAGAAGGATATTAAAAGGATGTATGAAGCTGGTATTATTGTCCCTATTAGATATTCTGAATGGGTATCTAATCTGGTGTTCGTTAGGAAGAAAACTAGAGAAATCAGGCTTTGTATAGACTTTAGAGACTTGAACAAAGCTTCATTAAAAGACAACTACCCTTTACCCAAGATGGATCATATTTTACAAAGGGTGGTAGGGTATAGAAGAATTTCTTTGCTGGATGGCTATTCAGGGTACAATCAGATCTTGGTTTACCCTGCTAATCAATTAAAGACAGCCCTTACTACACCATGGGGCACTTTCATGTATGTGAAAATGCCCTTTGGTCTAATGAATGCTAGAGAAACCTTTCAAAGAGCCATGGACATAGCATTCTTGGAAGAGCTGGGCTTCTTCATCATTATCTCTCTCGATGATGTCACTGTGTTTTCAAAAACAGATGAAGAACACTTAGAACATTTCAGGAAAGTTTTTGAGAAGTGCAAAAGGTTTGGAATATCTTTAAACCCTAAGAAGACACTATTCGGTCTCCAAGAAGGTAAGCTTCTTGGACACGTTATTTCAGAAGAGGGTATAAAGATAGATCCAAAGAGGATTGAGGCCATATTGCAAATCTCTCATCCTCGAAACATCAAGGAGTTGCAATCTTTCATTGGGAAGATTAACTTTTTGAGAAGGTTCATACCCAACTTGGCTGAGCTCCTTAGGAATATCACAAACATGCTGAAAAAGGAGCAAGGGGTAAAATGGACCTTGGAAGCAAAGCAATCATTTGAACTGGTGAAACAAGCGTTAACCAAAACACCAGTTCTGATAAGTCCTAATTTTTCAAAATATTTTTATATTTTCTCGTTTGCATCAGAACATACCATAGCTGTTGTCCTTTTACAGAAAAATCCACAAGGACAAGAGCAGCCCATCACATTCTTTAGCAAGGCATTGAGGGATGCCCCTTTGAAGTATAACATTATGGAGAAGCAAGCTTTTGCTTTGGTTAAAGCATTGAAAGACTTTAGAGTATACATCCTTCATTCACATATTATTGCCTTTGTCCCAAATTCAGTTGTTAAAGACATTCTAACACAGGACCCAGATGGTAAGAGAGGTAAGTGGATTGCTGTTATTCTTGAATATGATTTAGAGATAAAACCCACTAAGCTCATCAAAGGCCAAGGTCTAGCTAGATTAATGGCTGAATCAAATTGTGAAGTTCTTGATATTCATATGATTAATGCTTTATATGATCAAGAGGAAATTTCAACTCCCACTGTTGAAAGTCATTTTATGAATTCCTCTTGGTATGTTGATATTCTTTATGTTCTGCTTAATTTGAATACACCTCCTAGTTTGAAAAAAACAAAGGCAAGGTTCCTCAAATTGAAAGCTGTAAACTACTGCATTATAGATAAATGTCTTTATTGGAAGAATGCAATTGGTCTATTGCTTAAATGTTTGCCTGAGTTTGATGCAGAGAAGGTTAAGTACTAGTTCCATGAAGGAGAGTGTGGAGGTCATTTGTACTGGAAGACAACAACTAACAAAATTTTGAGGGCTGGTTTCTATTGGCCTACTCTTTTCCATGATGTACACCAGATGATCATAGCCTATCATAAGTGTCAAATTTTTGAAGGCAAAAGAAAACTGCTACCCCTCCCTCTGCATCCAATCACTGTTGAAGCCCATTTTCAACAATGGGGACTTGACTTTATAGGAGAAATCCATCCCCCATCTTCTACCCAGCACAGATGGATTCTCACTACCACAGACTATTTCACTAAGTGGATAGAAGCCATTCCTTGTAGGCAGGCCAATGATTCAGTTATCATAAAATTTATGGAGACTAATATTCTCTCCAGATTTGGCTGTCCTACCAAGATCATCACTGATAATGCAGCAACATTTGGATCAAAGAAGATGGTTGAGTTCTGTCACAGATATCAGATAACATTGGGGCATTCCACGGCCTATTACCCTCAAGGTAATGGACTTGCAGAATCCTCAAACAAAATTTTAGTGAACATAATCAAGAAATTGTTGGAGGACAACAAGAAGTCTTGGCACACAAAGCTGATTCATGCACTTTGGGCTGACAGATTGACTCTGAAGAAATCCATTGGTATGTCACCCTTTCAGCTTGTGTATGGTACTGATGCAATTTTTCCAAACAGCCTTGGTGTACCAGTGATAAAGTTGATTCAAGAGTTGCAGACTGAAGATAATGACATGATCAGAAGAATAAATCAGACCATTCATCTTCAACAAACTAGAGAGGAAGTGTATAACAAAGCATTGCAGAAACAAGACAGCATTAAGAAGCTTTTTGACAGAAGAACAAAGGCCAGCAATTTCAAGATTGGGGACAAAGTTTTAAAGTGGGACTCAAGAAGGGAAGATAAGGGCAAGCATGGAAAATTTGACAACCTATGGCTTGGCCCGTACTCTATTCATTCAACTGCTGGTAACAACGCATTTTTCTTTCAGGAGTTGAATGGAGAAGAATTGTTTGGGGGTCCTGTCAATGGCAGGATTCTTAAGCATTACTTCTCTTGATTCATGTTATGTTTTGAAGCCTTTTTATCTTTTCCATTATAAATATTTCATCCACCATTGCATTCAAAGTTGTAAAAAACAAAAATACAAAAACAATGAAAAGAAAGAAAAGAGGGCAAATTTTGAAAACAAGCAAGGTATAGCCCCATACCAAAAAAGAGAGATAAATATGAAAGTGTGCAAGCTCAAATGCCACTCCTGAAAAACACACTTCTAGTTAGTCAAACTATTTAATCTTGACTAATTAGCTTTAAATTTTCTGCTGATAGGATAGTGAATTTGATATGCCAAACTGTCTAATCTTGGCTTATCAGTAGATAGTTTAGGATAGAAATTAAAGGTTCAAACATGATCAAAATCTGAACCTAAGGTTGCAAAGAGAAATGACTCAAATCTGTTCTATTTTTCTGAGTCAAAGAGATGTAAAAATCTGGTTCTAATTAGCTCAAAATCTGAACCAAAAGAAAAGGAAAGACAACTCAATAAGAGTCAAAAAAGAGCTGAGAAAAGAGGAAAGAAATGTTTCCAAATTTTCAGATCTTAAGCCTTCCATTTGTTATTTAATTTTTACAAAATAAATGTCTGTGTGCAGCTTGTCTTTTATGCCATAGACCAGCATCAAGTTAGACTGTTCAACCCTAACTTGAGTGCTTTTCAATTTCTGTTGTAGAAATTAGAGAATAAAGATCTATTGGATAGTTTAATCCCAACAGATAGTAGAATAGGTAGAGAAGCATCTGAACTCAACTGTTTAATCTGAGTTCAGGGAGAAATAAGGAGTAGAATTAGATTAGTTTCCTACTGTCAAAAGAACAAAATGTTGTGAAAATATTTTTCCAATCCAAGTGCACTCTATTGAAGAAAAAATGTTAGATCTATAGGATTGGGTAGGTAGAAAGTTGTATTGATGAATATCCATTGCTCTTATAACTGCTAATACATTTTCAAACAAAATCATCCCAGCACAGGAAGAGCAGCCCAATGGATTAGGCAACTGATCAGCCTCCCAGAGAACATTAAAGGATTGGGCACATGGTCAGCCTCCTAGAAAATGCAGGTCTGAAAGTTCTTGATTCCTTCAAGAAGGCACCATCCCCAAGTGGAGCCACTGTTAGCCACCTGTAAAAATTGATTATCCCAAAAGGTGGCTAAATATATTTTTGAGCCTTCAAGGAAAATTTTTTCTCACTGAAAACTGTTGGCTCTTGAAGACTTTTTGAAGGCCTCATGCCTCTGTCCAAACCTTCACCGTTGTTCCCATATTGAAAATCTTTGTTGCAAGAGTACTGCTACGAGCTTCTTTTTCCCTTTCCCTCTCTTCAAAATCTAACCTCATTTTCTACCCCTTCATTTCCAATGAAAATCCCTCCTTTGCATGTTTCTCCCCCTTCCACGTCATAAAAACCCTTGATAAGGTTCTAAGACCCCTCCTTAGCCTTATCGAAACCTTCATTTCCTTTCAAAATCCTTAAAAAACCATTAAAATGCATATTTTCTATGTATTGGACTTAAGCCCCCTCGGGCTAAGTCTCTAACCCCTTTTCATCCATGCGCCCTAGCACCAGAACCAAGAGTTGAGTCAACCGGGCGTCTATTCATATTTATATTTATCTTGCCCCCAAAAAACATTAAAACTTGATATATTTTCGAAAAGCTTGGCTTTTTAATTTATTTTTCATTTATTCCGTCAGTTTCATTTTTCGAACCATTCCGCACCGTCGATCTGATCTGTAGATCAGATGGTGCTGAGTGCGTCTTTCCATGGTTCCCACTGCCCGAAAGCCGATTTCCCAAAACCGGCGGTATCCATCGCACCACCTTTGGGAAAAAGGTTTTTTTCCCCCAATGGCCAGTGATTCCATACACTTTCCGCCATGCGTCCCATGTACTATTTGCAAAACCGCCATCCATCCTCCGTCCATCGTGCATTAACCTTCAAACCGAGATGCCCAACGATATCGCTATCCACTGTCCGATATGGGGCGGGCCATCCAACAATGATCGCTCACCGAAGATCCCCGACAATTAACGAAGGTGCCCACGTGATAACCGGGCTATGGCGTGGCAGAAAATCAATCTCCGCCATCTATATGATTTGTAGATTGACAGTCCATATTCTATCACCCGAATCCTCCATTTGACTTTCAACCTCCGCTCTCGATCATCGATCTCTGCACGATCGACGACTCAGATTCAATATTATTTCGCCCATTCCATGATCTCTCCTGATTGATCCCGACCGTTGGATGATGTCGTCCAATGGCCACGCTTCCTCCACTAATCCTTTGAAGCAGTCAACCTATTTTGTGCAGGATTTTATAACATTTTTCGTATTTTGCAGGGTTTCAATGATTTATTTGCTACGTCTAAATAAATTATGAAGGTTGAGGGTGACAATCCCCCCACCTTCGATTTACCACAGGAAATCACTTGCAGGGTTTAAAATTCACGTTTATCAATGATTCATGAACCATTAATGCCTTATGAACCCTGCGCAACCCTGCACAACAGCAAAGAACACAGAAAATCGGGCACAGACAAAGAGTATCAGCGTCGAAGACAAAAATACACCAAAATAGAGGATTAAAGGATAGATTTGTGGGGATTACATCTAAAATTCTTATCAAAAGCCTAATCCCCAAATAAAACATATTTTACAGAAAATCTTGAGTGTTTCATCAAACAGAAAGCCTCCACTGCCACATTTGAGGCAAATTGATTCCTCGGCTACCATAGTGCCACCTATTCCTCAAAGTACTCAATCAAAGGCCGAAGTTATTGATCAAATGAATATTTTTGCCTCAGCGTAGCCAGAAAGTTACTTCTGCAATGAAACTTAATGCAGAAGATATCTGCAGAGTAACCCTAGCGTCACACAGATCCTCAAAGGTTAACAAAGCTCCCACCGAGCTTAATTCATAAGTATAAATCAATTAATACAGTGAAACACCTGTACAGTTTCTTCATTGAGCCCCCCAAGGGCCAAGAAACCATTAAATCTGTATTAATTGTAATTGAGATCTTTTATTAGATCTCACCTCCTCATTCTTCTATATATACTTCTTCAGAAGATGAGTGAGGGGTTGGTTGTAGAACTTTGATATACAGGTGAGCTTAAACTTCTGATTGTACATAGTATTCACTGGCTCTTGGAGCTCTGCTGATGATAGATAGGTTAGGCTAAGATGTGTAGATGGTTGCTAACCTAAAGCACTGGACTTAAAGCTGTAACTGGTTTGGAGCATCAATACAAGCTGATTTATGGGATCCTAGTCTATGTTGACAGTGATGTTTCTCTAATTGTAACTTGTTATTTTGTTTCTGTTTTCACTGTGTTTCATATTCTCTTATAAAGAACAACATGCATAGAGTTAGGATCTACTGTACAGCAGTAACCTTCTCTGACTGAAAATCTTTATATATATGTTTTCTTCTAAAAACTTGTGTTGTTACAGTAATTTAATTCAGTTCGAGCATAGGAATGCTGGTGTTCCCTCGTCTTATTGTCTTAGCTGAATGTTATTCTTAAATGTTATTTTCAGTATATGTTTTGTGAAGATGAACTGAGGAAGATATGGTGAGCCCTGGTCCTATTTTTGTCCCACAGACTATCTGATTTTTTCCCTTGGAATGTGTTAAAGGCTGGCTAGTTTCAAAGTACTTACTAGATCTTAGGCCATTCTGTGTTATCCTTGTGTTTGTCTTGAAAGTAACCAAGTAAAGAAGAGCTAGGAGAGGATTTGTGGTGAGCCCGACCCGCTAGTTTCTACTCCAAAAGTTGCCTTCAAGTTTCCCTTTGTTTTAAAGTGTTTTCTATTGAAAGCGTATCAAAGGCTGGCTAGTTTAATAGTACTTACCAGATCCTAGTTTTCTTTTATGTTCTTCTTGAGTCTATGTCAAAGGCTGACTAGTTTCAAATTACTTATCAGATCCTGGGCTGCTCTTGTTTCTACATCTATCAATTTATCCTTCTTATTGTATCATTTCATTCCATAAATCATTCTTCAAAGAGATCCTTAGACATAGATGACTTGCCCCATGGACCACTCTTGCCTCTTGCTGTTCCAATTAAACCCTATTATGACTCCATAGCCCAATGGACTAAAACCTGCAATTTTCTACCTTTTCGTCGAAGCTTACTCTGATTGCTTGCAACTTATCACCTTTAAAACTCTTTTCACTTAGGACTTTCCACCTTAAAATAAAATCATGCTCAACCATACAAAAACAAACAAAACCCTTGGCCTTCATAACTAGCCTAATATCATAACCCCAAAATTCAAAGAAAAATCCATATTTGTACATATTGGAGAGATCCCTCTTCGGATTTAGGAGGGCTAGATCCTAGAATCCCAAATTTGGTTGAAACGATGTTGCTTCTGCAGTTTTAGTCTTACCAATCTTCTAAAATTACAGATCCCTAACAAACGTGATCATGGAATATCGTATCAATGAATGAAATAATGACTACGCATGTGCAAATGTAATGGAAATTCTCTCCCCCTTCGAAATGGGAGGTCACCTACGACTGAATAGACAGGGAATGGCTATTATGACGACAGGATGTAAGGATGAAGGGTACAATAGTAAATGGAACAACGTACGTAAATAAATGACAGGACAATAAGAGAGATGGATAGAGTGAAAGCATGATGTATAATCATAGTAAATGACAAGAGACAAGATGCTTTGATTGATGATAAGTTATGTGATAAGGAAAGAGGACAACAATATGTATAAAACGAGGCTTTGCCGATGATATTCAGGCTGTACATAATATGATTGAGTAAAAACATGAACGCGTGCATAAAGGTTCAAAGTAGGGAAGTGTTTAAAGGAAATAATCTATCGGATAAAAGGATAAATGAGAAGAGGGTATTATAAGAATTATTGATTAAGGAAATAGAACTTCAATGCCATAAGCAAATCTTCTGCTACTAGCAGGCATCCATAGCCTCGACAGAGTTTATTTTTAACCCATGTGAGCCAGGATCCTCAATTTATAATTGAAAATTTTCATTATTGTTTCTACAGAATGGACCAGTGTACTGGCGTGGTAACCAGATAACCATACTGCCATTCACTGGGAAGTATAAAAATTGAGCCGGTCGGCTCGTGATGAGACCTCTTGTTCCAAGGATGTTTTAGTCATCCAATGGATCATAATCCTGGTGTGGTGGCCATAGTGAAGATGTCATATTACTAGATCCTTATTAACATGGTAGGTTGGCTCTTAATGAGACCCCCTATCCTCTATATGTACATAAAATCTACTTGTCATTACATTTTTTTATGATAAATAGAGGGAGGCTCAGTACTCCTTAGGAGTAGGGATGGTGTCAGAAGTTGAAGCATATCAATAATAAGAAAAAATATACCCATAATCCCATTGATAATAGACAGAGAGAATTATAACCAGGGAGAGTAGAACCAGCATGGTAAAGATGATTAATCAATATCATATACTGTATAAATCAGTACATTAAAGTGAAATATAAATAATTGTGTCCCTTCCAATTTTTTTAAGTCTATCATCAAGAATTTTTCTTTGTCAAAGATCATAATGTTAAAAATATTCACCTCGTTTAATAAAATCCATAATTATTATCCGCATGAAGGTACTATACTTTAGGCCATAAAAGGAATCAAAGAAATAAGGTTGAAATGAGCTAGGAATAAGTCCACAAGAGGAAAGACGTGCTTGTGAAATATATAAAAAAGGTGTTGTTCAGAGCATAAAAAAATTGTACAAGAAACAAAACTGTTGTTCCAAAATTGGAATAGAAAAAACAAAAGAGAGTGTTGTTCCAAAGATCTAACAAAAAAACCAAAAAGTGTTGTTCCGAAGATGGAATAGCGAAATCAAAAAGTGTTGTCCTAAATATGGAACAACAAAATCAAAAAGTGTTGTTCTGAAGATGGAACAACAAAAACAAAAAGTGTTGTTCCGAAGATGGAACAGAAATAACAAAAATTGATGTTCCAAAGATGGAACAGCAAAACCAAAAAGTGTTGTTCCGAAGATGGAACAACAAACCCAAAAAGTGTTGTTCCAAAGATGGAACAGAAAAACCAGAAAGTGTTGTTCCGAAGATGGAACAGGAAAATAGGCAGAGAAAAAAAAAAAATTGAATCAACAATCCTATTTACAGTTTTTTTTTTTTTTTTAGAAAAAGAAATGAGTTTTTACAAAGATGAAGTTGCCGAAGGACTATCTTTTGCACCTAAAATTTGCATGGTTCAGTCCTTGCGTATCTACTGACAAAAATATTCTCTTGTGAGTGGTCTTTGGTCGAGGCGCACATGATGCCCATTTTCTTTAAAGGAATAATCGGACCCATCAATGGTGGCCAACGTAAGAGTGCCATTTTTATGTAATTCCTTTATTTCATAGGGACCTGACCACTAGTCTGAAATTTACCAGGGAATTATTGGAAACTGTAATTATAGAGAAGTGCCCAGTCACCCTCATGAAATGCCTTTTTCTTGATCAGAGAATCATGCCATTTGGCTCTTTGTTGAATAAGTGCAGTATGTTGCAGAGCCAAATGATGGATTTTGTCTAATTCATTTATTTGTTGTAATATATTAATCTAGGCTTCAATTAAATCCAGTCCCACTTCCTAGGCTATCTTTAGTGTTTGTATCTCAAATTCTATGGGAAAAATAGGTTCCTTACCAAATACCAGTTGATATGGGGAGTATCCAGTAGTATTCCTCCAAGTTGTGCGATATGCCCAGAAGGCTTCTGGCAGTCGAGTATTCCAGTCTCATCTGTCTGATGATACAATCTTCTTTAGAATAGCTTAAATTACTTTGATGGTGCTTTCTACCTTCTCGTTCGCTTGCGGGTGGTATGGAGAGATAATTATGTGAATGACATGATGATTTTTTAGTGTATTAGCGATCTTGTGGCCTACAAATTGCAGCCCTCCATAAATGATTACTTCTCTGGGTAACCCATATCATAAAAAAATTTCAAAAAGAGAGTTTATCATAGTTTCTTATATGGCTCTTGGTAATGCTACTACTTCTACCCACTTAGTTATGTATTCTGTTGCAACCAATATATATGATTTATGGTTGGATGATGGGTTGATTGGGCCAAAAAAATCTAATTTGAAACGCTCAAAAGGTTCTATGAATAGCTATGGATGCAGGGGCATCTTATCAGATTAGCCAACGCAGCCCATCCTTTGACAACTATCATACGCCTAAACAAATTTCTTAGCATCCTTAAAAATCGTGGGTCAGTAGTAGCCCATTTGTAAAATTTTATGTCCAATTCTGCTATCTGCAAAATGTCCACTACAAGGTCCATCGTGGCAGGCTTTTAAGATATCATAAATTTCTTCTTCCCTGATACACCCACAGATGTGCATATCGGCCCTTGTGTGAAAAAGGTATCCTCTAATCCAGGAGAACCGAGTCTGTGCTGTACTATCGATTCCCTTTCTCTGGGTGTCAGATGTAGGTAGTTTTCCCACTGCTAAATAGTTCACCACATCTGCATACCATGGCGTTTTCACAGTTACAAAAAATAGGTGTTCATCCAAAAACTGATCCTCTATTGCTATTGCATCATCTGTTCTTGGCACGCGGGAGAGGAAATCTACCACAAGGTTTTCCTTCCCTGGTCGATCCATCATAGTTATATCAAATTCCTACAAAATTAGCAACCAATGTGTCACTCTTCCATTTGTAATGGATTTATTAGCTAAATATTTGATAGCAGAGTGATCCGTATACATAATTACATGGTATCTAGTTATATAGTGTCTGAATTTGTTAATATCATAAATAACAGCTAAAAACTCCTTCTCTGTTACTGTGTAATTCATTTCAGCAAGGGTTACGTTTTTGCTAATGTAATATATAGCGTAGGGTTTCTTGTATTACTCTTGGCCAAGAACTACTCCAATGGCTATGTCTAATGCATCTGATGAAATCTTGAATGGTATATCCCAGTTCGGGCCTTGTAATACTAGTGCTATTCATATTAGCCATTTTAAATCTATAAAGGCAATGTGACATTTTTCAGTCCATATGAAATCAATGTTTCCTCTTAAGGCATATAATGGTGTAGTAATCTGTGAATTTTTTTTGGTAAATCTATGATAATATCCAGCAAATCCCATAAAACTACGTACCTCTGTTTGAGTGCAGGGAGTAGATAGTAAGAGAATTTCCTATATTTTTGCAGGATCTACCTCAATTCCAGCTGCTGAAACCTAATGACCCAAGATTGGGCCTTCTGTCATGATCATATGGCACTTTTCGTGAATTAAACATAGGCTGGTAGTAATACATCATTCCAGAATTTTTTCCAATGCCTATAATGATTCCTTGAAGTCATCTACATAGGGTGTGAAATCATCCATGTATACTTCCAATCCTTCATTTATCACATCTGCAAAAATACTGAGTATGGCTCTTTGGAATGTGGCAGGTGCGTTACATAATCCAAAAGGTAATACCCTGTAAGCAAATGTTCCCCATAGACAAGTAAGGTAGTCTTCTCCTGATCTTCAGGGGAAATCTGAATTTGGTTGTAGCCACTAAAGCCATCCAAGAAAGAAAAAAAATTCTTCACTGCCAGTGTATCTAGGACCTGATCAATAAATGGAAGGGGAAAATGGTCTTTTTGCGTTGCCTTGTTGAGTTCTCTATAGTCAATGCATATTTTCCATTTACCATTCTTTTTGGGAACCACAAATAATGGAGAAACCCATTTACTGTCAGATATAGGATAGATAAAATTAACATCTAACAGTTTTTGAAGTTCTTCTTTAACAATATCTTTCAGGTGAGGATTTAATCTACGTTGAGTTTGTCGAATGGTTTTTGCATCCTTTTTAGTATAGATATGATGCATGCATAGCTGAGGGTCAATCCCTTTCATATCTGAGTAATCACAAGCGAAAGCCCCTTTATTTTTCCTAAGGAATTGAATAAGTTTTTGTTGTTTGTTCTCATTCAAATTACTGATAATGTTCAGGATCTTCCCTGGCTCAATTTCAATAGGTTTGCTATTATAAACAGTGGTTGTTAGTATTGTTTGGTCATTGATATCTTTGAGGGGATCTTCTTCGATTTCATTGTCAAGGAATATTTTAATCATGTGGCATTTCGAACTTGATACTGTGGTAGGATGACTGATAAAATTATTAATGACATCATCTTTAGTTTGACTTTTGAACTCAAGGGAATCTACCATAGTCAATGGTGACCAAATATTTTATGTTAATTATGTTGTGGGTTGCTTCCTGGTTTTCCTAATACTCAAGCTTGGCTGAGAAGGAGGGTATAAAGATAAATTTTTCACATCATTCCCCCTGGCTATAGTCATACTGCATATCCAGAAGCTAATATAAGCATCAACAGTCGCTAGCCAAGGCCTTCCTAATATTAAGGGATTTCCATCTAGCTGGTTCCTAGGATTAATAATCAAGAAATCCATCGAGTATTCCAAAGTGTCTATAGAGACCATCACATCTTGTAATGTTCCTTCTAGTCTAATGACTGAGCGGTCAGCTACTTCTAGTAAGGTAGTTGTTGGTTCCAAGGTTGTGATGCCAAGAATGTTGCAAGTTGTAGTTGTGAGAATATTGATGGTTGCCCCTAAGTCAACTAAAGCATTGGGAAAAGAATGGCCATTTATCTGGACTGTGACAATGGGGTTTCCGGGATCCTCATATTTTACAGGAGTCTCTATGCCTAGTAATAAATCAGACAAAGTCCTGACAACATGGACAGTAGGGGTTGTTTTTGATCTCCTCACAGATTTCTTTATACACAATTATTTGATATTTTTGGCATATATTGGAATATCTTGGATAGCCTAGAGGAGGGGGATTTTTATACAAATGTTATTAAGTTCACCCAGAAGATCAAAATCAGGATATTCAATTGGGCGTGGTATCAACAATCTTTCTGGGAATGGGGGGGACGTGGTTATGACTTGTTCAGGATTTTTTTGTTCGACTGTATCTTCCCCTTTTTTTATTTTCTGATCATCTACAATCAGAGGCTTATTTATGTTTGGTTCTTCAGGTTGCAAATCTTTATCCTTATCTACAGTGATTATGCATCCAAATCTCAGCTTAAGCTTTTTACATTGTTTCAACTCATCTTCAGGGTCTAGACCCTCAATGATTTGTATTGACTGAATTGGTCTGTTGTTAGGATTTCGGTTGGGTTGAGATGGAAGTATCAGTCATATATTAGATTTAGGATTCTGCTGCAACGTGTAAGGTGCCGGTAAAGTTGGTTGAGACAGAGGAGCTGTCCCCATAGGCTGGTTCATAGATCATTTCCAATTTGATTGCTAGTTCTGGTTTTGTGAGGTGGAAGGGGACCATTGGGAGGAATGAGGGTTGTTTTTCTAGAATGGTGGCGGGTAAGGGGAATTTGGCTAATTATTATTATTTGGATTTGACTGATTGGGCCATGGTGGCATACAAAATACTTGAGGTGGAAAAAAAGGTGGTTGATTCTGCCATGCTACCCCTGAATATTGGTGAGAATTATATTGTGAAGGAGGAAATAATGAAGATGGATTGGTAGGCATACTTTTCCGATGTGCTTGCCATTGACGACACTAGTTTAACACATATACTGGTTTCATTTCTTCTTCCACTCCCTTGAAGACTGCTTTTAATCCTGGAAGTGATGGGAAACTTTCTGTGGCATGCTATTTAGTGCATATGGCACATGTTTGTATCGCATCTAGGGGGCATTATTTTATGACTATTCTTGTGTCTGCAACGGGGGCAGAAAATAGCCAAGTTATATTCTCCTATAGCCTACCTTTTCTTAGCTTGCATAACATCCAATTGTGTCGCCAGGGTCCCCAGGATATCAGTCTTGAAATCCTCCAACCGATTGCCAATTTCACTTCGTGTAATGCTTCCTCCTAAGGCTTTGCTGTCTCTGGTGCTTGCTTCACGTCCTACTAGTTTTAGCCTTGTAGTGCCCCTGGAACACTTGATGGAAAAATCTGTCTTATTATTATAGTTCTCTTGATAAATATCACCTTTACCCATTATATTTAGTGTCTCTACCCATTGGTATTTCATACCTCTGATCATCGTGGTTTTTAGAACATTATCAGGCATATTTGTGTAAGGAGATATTTGCAGATTACATTGGAAATGCTCTACATATTCTTCCATAGTCTTGATAGGCTTAGCTACCATTTGAAAATTTTCATCTTTCAGTTCTCTAGTTTGGAAATAATCTTGGTATTTTTTAAGGAAAGATGTTTTCATTTGGTCCGAGTCATTGATGGTGCCTCCACCGAGTCCCATAAACCAACGAAGAGCTGCTCCCTTCATAGGAGAGGGGAATGGATTTAGATTCTGGGGGTTGGTAGTGTAATCATAACCCCTGCATAAGACATCAAACTAGAAAAGGAATGCATTGGGATCCTCTAAAGTTAGCCCATGAAAGGTAGGAATATTTTGTAATGGGATAGCCTTCATAGGGGCATTGACAATTGTATCAACAATAGGGTATTGCAATGTAGAAGTTTGAGGTTGCTGGTTATAGCCATTTGGTAAAAAATATGGCAATATTTTTCAGGGATCTTTGGAGCTAAAGAGTTATTCCTAGGATGTCTACAAGAGGCTAGAATAGTTCTAACAATACTACCTTGATCTAGAATACTATGTGTCCTATGTTCAGTCACTACTCCAAGAGATCTAGGTTCTGATAATTTAATTTCAAAATTGCCTATTTCTCCTTCTCCTTCATGGAGGTTGAAATAATTTCCTTCTTGTGAAGGGCGAGTTTATGAATTATCAGTATCTTGAAAACTCTGCTCAATCCCTTCAGTCTTACTATGAATCTCAGCGTTAGATACAGATGGTGGTCCTGCGGCTTGAAGGAAGTTAGTAGGATGTCTGGCAGCAAAAATTTGGGGTCCTACTGATGACTAAGACTGAGTTTTTCTTAAGATTTCATCAATAAAAGTTGATCATCCAAGGGACACCGGTCCCTTAGGTTTTTCAGGTTTAGGAGGAATTTTGTACTTTTCAGGTTCTTCCCTCTTAGTCATTCATGTAGAAATACAAACATTCATTCCAACCTTAAAGTCTTACGCAATTCTGCTAGAAAATGTGCAGATGAGCAAGCATGTTACTCATTCTTTACGTAGGTCCTTACACCAATTCTCTCTCAGGTGAAAAAAACATCAATCAGACATTACTCTTTTTAAAGAGTGGCAAAAAACTCCCCCGCAACAGGACCAAGATGTTGGGTTCTAACATGTGTCTTTTAAAAAAACCTAATTGCCTCACATTAATTATCAACTAGGGTAAGCCCTTTTATCTCAAGTGTGTACACAATATGTGCAAGCTATTCATACAAAGAGAGATGATAAAGCCAATCATTTAAGATATATGTAATCATAAATCTTGAAACTTTAAATGGAGTGATTCATCTGTGCATTATAACCAAAAACTATAATTCATTCTTAATTCAACTAATTCGAATGACAATCAGCCAAGAGCACTGAAGCATTAACCGAGCTCTTTCATCTGGATCTAAACTATTGAACAAAAGGAAGGTATTGGAAATAACTATCTACGCTTTAAGTAATCAAACCAATTATTTAACTAGCAACTAATTCCTTAAGGAAATAAATTGGAAATGCATATTCAATGGAAATAAATTGGAATTGCGTATTCAATGGAAATAAATACTAGAAATCTGAATCATCAAAAGTACTGCAATTGTAAAGCGGAAAAGTAGAATACAATTTCAATGAAAGGAAAAGTATAACACAGAAAACAACAGTGAGATTCACCAAGGACCAGGCCCTTAGCCATCGGAAAATATTGATTAACTACTCTAGAGTATGTGAATGAATAGCAACGCAAACTATATCTTAATCATCGTAGTCAATTAACATCAAAATCTGATTTTGTTGTTCAGAACTATGTTCTGTGAATTACAATTACGAAAAATGAAAAACTAAAAGATACATCATATCGATATCTGAGAACTAGCTCTCCCTATCCCTTTATAGCTAAAAAGGAAGGATAAATGTGATCCCTCAGAATTAGGGGATCTTGAGGGATCCATAACAAAATTCCATCCTCGGACAACACTAATCTTGAATGATTTGTCTTATGATTCGACCACGTTAAACGTGTCTTATTTCCCATGATTAGGTCCTACTGTACCTTCTTGTAAACAATGATTGCTTCATCTGTTATTTTCAGCATAAAAACAATGGGAATTAGTTTGGATGGTTAAATTGTATCAGGATCATTTTTCATTCATTCTTTATCAAAATCCTTTCATTATATTATTATGTCATGACACAAGATGGATAAAGAAGAGGAAAAAGGACAACAATCAAGAGTAAATACATACCTATTGCAAGGCTCAACAATTGACCAACTATTCAAAACAAGACATCATTAATAACATATCATCATTAGCTACCATCTAATACATACCTTGAAAATTTAAAGCATAATGCAACAATTGTAAACACTACTTCTAGTTATTATGTCCATAGGTGCATTGGCCAGGTGTCTATAATGTAGATTTTAACATACACATTGTTAATGCATGTTCAATTATATTTTATGTCTGTTGGTTACAAAAATATTTGTTCTCCAAAATTTCCAGTGGTCATTCGGTTAATTGCACAATGTGAGGGATATGCTCTACAAGTTCATTTCGTATGCAGGTGAAAACATGTAGCATTTTTGTGAGTCAAATGATACGTCCTTCGTTTTCTATGTGAGTGATTCAAGAATTTATATAATATATGTTACATCCATATACAAATGAGGTCTATAGGAAAAAATTGGATAATATATGAGAGTTTAAATGTTTGATAAAATATAGGTCTACATTGTGTAACAATTATGCCTAAATTATTTTGGTACTATGATTTTATAATTTTTTTTTATTATTTCTATATATTTGATGAAATTTATATATTCGGCGTAGTGAATATGAACACAAATAGAATAGATATAATTAAAGACAATGATAACTTTTATAATAAGTGCATTTCTATTATATTTATCGTAATTTTATTATTATAGTATACAGATCCTTTGTTTTACTATATCTTTGACAAACTCTAATTACAAACGATGCTTTTATAATTTTCAGGAAACATATAACACTCAGAGACTCGAAACCATGAGAAAAAATATAAGGAAAAGGGAACTTTGAATATTTCCATAAAATGTTTGTGCAGTTGTGCATTTGTTAATTTTTCAATTTAATTTAAGTAACAAGGAACTATAATATAATTTGTCTAAAATAAAATTGATTTAGTATTTTATCTATATGCATAGATATAAATTTATACTTGGTAACTATGCAAATAATATTGGAATATACATTAGAAATTAAGTTGTGGTATTTGGTTCTATTTTCATGACCCAATTCTTACTTAGTATCAATTTATGTCCTTTGAAGTAGTTATTTCCGTGCAATATTTGGGAGCATGAAAAAATATCAGATTCTAAACTGGTTTTTAATAAATATATTATCAATGATATGATGATATACATGGAATAAGTAGATATGTCAATGATCAAAATTACAGAAGTAGATATCATATGAAACACAATGAAACGAGTGGAAAACATATGAGAATTAGACATAGAAATGTAGTTCTATCCAAGTTTAGCTAACTACATATCATATTTATTTTTCTTTTCATAAATTAATTGAAATTCAATTCTCATGACCAAGACAAAAAATGTTGAGTCTGTTAGCACTGAAAATGTTAATGGTGCAATCGCCATTGTATCATTGTTTTCAGAGTTTTCTAATGTCCTAGTCCATGTCGAAGTTTGAGTCATTTTCAATAAATGTTAAAAAAGAGTCTCAAAATGAAAGTACTTTTAAGTGTATAGGTGTTATTATTGTCTTAGGTTCATAAAATATGTTAAAATAATTGTTTTAAGTTAAGTTAGTGTTGAAGGATATTTGTCTCTTGGGTAATAAATTTACAGCCACCCTGTTCGGGGTAATAACTACCTACGTGTAATATTCCAAAAATTTAGCCTTTAGCTAAATGGAATATTATAGTTTGTTTTATCACTAGGTAGGTGAATAAGTGGGTAGGGAGGCCCATAAGTCTCCTAAGAAGCAATAAAAACACTTCATGTGTGAAAGGAGACTTTTTTACTAGCTAAATAAAGTACCTCCAAGTGTGAATAGGGGTTGGATCATGTTGATTCAGTCAACTTTGACCAAGTCTACAACGTTGTTATGGAGGAGTGGACATTAATTGAGGAATAACGTAGTTTTGGAGGGAGGTTGATTTCATGAAGGAAATGACCTAATTGAGTGGGGCCAAGGGCAAGGAAGCTCATATTCTATATAAGGAAAGGGATGGAAGCGATATGAGGGTATGTTTTGGATTATTATTTTCTTAAGCTATGTTTAGACTTTGCATCCTCTTGCTGTTTAGCACCGGATATTCCCGAGCAGGAATCCCACCTCTTTCCTTGAGGGACCCCTTGGAAGAGCATTTCATTCATTTCCACATTCAAGTTGTCAGTCCAAGCTGCAACTTTCTTCATCAGCGCAGTTTCTGTAGGTTATTGTTTTGTGTTGTAGGGTGCAACAGTGGAGGATTAGATCCGGTGTCTTCAGAGCTATTTTTTCAGTGGGGGAAGGGCTCCATCCATTGGGAGGCTTGTAAAGAATCCCCTTGGGATTATTTCACACATTTGGCACTAGAAAAAGCAGTATTCATCCCCTACAATGCAGTTTCAGCCCAAATTTGCATTATTTTAGGGAGGAGTTGTAGGGGTGGTTTCAGTGGTTGTTTTCGGAGGATATTTCATCAGTGGAGGAGACATTCTTTCATCAAGAGGATATGTTGGAGAAGAGCTATAGGTTTCTACATCAGGTTCAGCCATATGTTCTCATTTCTGTTGTTGCAGCATATATTCAGCCTTGGGGCTGTAGTTCACATTGGCACATTGTGTGCATTTTCCACAAACCATCTTGGGTTGTCTTGGAAAGTCGATCTAGAGCCCAGATCTGTATGTTTAGATTCTATTAGGGCATATATCAATATTTTTCTATAATTTTATCATCTCCAGCTATAGCTATGCATCGTATGACTGCGTTGTAGCACTTCTCTAGCATTTTGTGTTGCAGCAACATCTCACTTTTGAGGGTGTTTATGTATTAGAGGCTTGTGTGATCACATTCTATGTTTGGTGCCTCATTTTTTTGTACTTATTTGTTGAATATATGATCAATAACATGGATTTATATTGGTATCATGATTTCATATGTTAAATACTTATGGTTGCTTTCATTTTATGAGCTATATTACTGTTATTCCCATTTGGGATATTACACTGGTATCACAGCATAATCTTGGCTCAGCCTGTCGATCTCAGCCATTATACTATCAGGAGAATAAGAAGAAGAAGAGATGTATAGAAAAACGAAAAAGAAGACTCCATTATTTGGAGGAACAGAGGAGGAGGAGCTATCAAAGCTTCTCTTTCAAACTATGCAGAGCATTAAAGGACATCTCAAGAAGATAAGAAGGGAGAGAAAATCTCCTAAGGGGTTTGGATCTAAAGAAAACTCTAGATTTTCACATGATGAGTGTGAGCATGTAGCCACACACTATGATTCACAGCACAGTCAGATGCCTAGATCTACTATGAGGGAGATGAAAGAAGAATAAATACATAAGAAGGATACTCTTAGGGATTATCTGCAAGAATATGAATCTCAAACTAAGAGGTTCAGAGATCATATCAACTTCCAATAGTTTTGAAAGATTAAGGTGGAGAGGAGCAAGCAACATGATATGGGTAGTTTTTTTCTATATAATTTTGATGGTTCATCGAAATGTTCAGCAAGAGCTTGGATGAAGGAGCTAGACATCTATCTGCAACAACACCAAGTTTCTGAGATTGAAGGCATCAAAGTTGCAGTGCTGCATTTTGAAGGTAAGGCCTATGCTTGGTGGATATTTGAGTCCTTTTCATTAAGAAATGAACATATTTCTTCTTATGCAAAGTTCACTAGGATAATAGTGGAAATATTTGAGAAGAAACATTCTAAAACACCTTTGATGGAGCTAAACAAACCAAAATTTTGCGTGGGTTGAAAGGACATATCAGCTCAACTCGATTTCAGAAAGCTATTGAAGAGGCACACATATTGCATAATACTTTGCTAGAAGCAAGATCTATGTATCCTATTCTTGGACAAGAGGGCATGAAGGTCCCTTTTTCAAAAGAGGATCCTCTTATTTACAAAGTGACTCCCATTCATATTGAGGAAGATGAGAAAGCTGGGGGCAGCAACACTAACATATCTAAAGTATATCTAGCACCTCATCTAGAGGTAGATGGAGCACTTGCTCAAATAAGAGGAATTTTTGTGTCGTTGCAAGAAGTTACTAAATATTTCATATGTGCAGGGCAAGGAATAATCAATGAACAACATGACTGTGAAACCTTGCAGATGGAAGGAGAAGGTAGGGAGGAAGGTCAACATCACATGATGAGGAGCACACACCCCTATCTATTTCAGAAGGATGATGCACATAAGAGGTAGAATGATTTTCATATTGAAGGTATGGAAAAATTTGTCCATCCATATGAGCAGTCTACTCTTGACATTGATGTCTCAATGCATGGAGGAATTGCACCGGGGAGACCACTAGATCAAGAGATTATGAGAGATGCTTCACATGTGGTTGCACCACTCTTAGATCCTGGAGGGGTTGATACTTTGGATGGGTCTATTACAATGCATAGAGTCTAGGGTAGGCTCAAGGAGGAGGGAGAAACTCTCCCATTTTCAGCATTACCCACTCTCACTACATATTCTGCACTGACAGAAGTTGCTGCAGTGATGGAGGATGGTGCTACCATGGTGCAAGGGAGCTACTCCATGGATTTGGAGAAACAGAGGGTACTTCCTTTGTGGGAGTAATCCTCCATGTAATAGAGTATATGGAGGCCACTCATGCTTACATTGACCAAAATCAAGAGGTTCTTTTTGGATGGTAGCTTCTCATGGGAGGCCAACTTCCAAAGGTCACCACTTCTACTTGAGCATGCACAGCTGCATGATGGGCATGAAAAAAATTTGGAGGGTGACTTTGGCATGGGGGATGTCAAAGGAGAAGACAAAAACAAGTGGGGATCTTCACATTTTATATCTACAATGTTGTCTCTTAGGAGGGTTGATCCAGATTGGAGGTCTCAACTTTTGGTAGAGTACTCCAACGATCTTGGTGCTTGCATGATTTTTGATGACCCAGAGAGAGATGATATATACATGGTGGTTGATGAGGTCATATATTCCTATCACATAGTCTTCTTGACTAGATTTTCTGAGCTCAAGGAGAATATACTACATGCAAAACATGTAGACTTTCTTTCCATGCACTTTAATGCATATCATTCCTTGATGGAGGAGTTCACTTGGGAGGGCATTCAACAGGATGTAAATTAGCATGAGGATATATGCATAGCCTAGATGGTGATGGATAGGTTGTCACAACCACTTCCCTACTCATTGAGAGTGAGGGAGAGCTTCCAGTTGAGCCATTTAAGCTCAATGACCAAAGTACATAGTAGAGAAGGTACATTTTTGCATTATGATTTGTACTTCTTTACTCTATATGAGAAACATGGTGTACCAAGGAGGATTATCCCTTCTTGGATATTATATTATGATGTACTTGAGGCCAATTGTAGCATTGAGGTTGGCTATTATATTGGTGGTTTTGGGGCAAGCCACATGATTCTTGGTGTGCAACATTGGCACCACATTTTACTTTCATGATCCTATCTTGTAGGATGATTGTGGCAGCAAACAAGTGGCTAAAAGGGCCCTTGTTATTCTTTTTTTTGAGTTAGCCAGGGGATGCATTGTGCTGGTTCTATATGTGGAACTATAATCCACCTCCTAGTTGTCATATGGAAACTTGTTTTCATTGGTTTTTGCTTCCATATTTTGGTGATGTTGATATGTTTATGGGAAGCTTTGTTGGGAGAGTGGCACAAAGGTTGGAGGTGCCCATTGGGAGTATGATTCTCCCTACTTTAAATTTTTCCTGTTTCAGGAGAAATGATGGTCAAACCATGATTTCCACCCTACATCTGTTTTCTTCATATGGGGGGAGCCATTTAGAGAACTTGAGTTCTTGGAGGAGGCACTTCATGGCTGATTTGTTCGGTGGGGTAACTTGGGTCATTCTTGGAGGCCATGACATTTCAGCCCAAGATCAAAAAAATCCCCATACATACCATAAATTGAAATAGAAACAAATTTGGTGGAAGAATTTAATTTCTCCATACAACCCCAATACATTGCATGAACCGGGGGTTGAGGATCCTTTTGATGAGCTACCTAAAATAGCTCTTTTCATTTAGATGATAGCATGGGTATGGGAGTCTCTCATTGGGAATGAGTTCCCCATGTTTTTCATCACTCCTACCTTTGGGAGGCTATTGGATATCAATAATGTTTCCACTTATATATTCCACCTTTTCATGATGTGAACCATTGGATTTTGCATACTTGGGAAGAGCCATTGGACGGCAGATTTATTTCAGATTATCTTGAGCAGTGGAGGGGAATATTTATGAGGAAGCCATAAGAGGAGGAGGGGAGGAATTTTGGTATCCCTATATAGTTTCCTAAGGAAAAGCAACATTTTTGAGGGGAGGACTGTAATATTCCAAAAATTTATCCTTTAGCAAAATGGAATATTATATTTTGTTTTATCACTAGGTGGGTGAATAAGTGGGTGGGGAGGCCCATAAGTCTCCTAAGCAACAATAAAAACACTTCAAGTGTGAAAGGATACCTTTTTAGCAACTAAATAATAAAGCACCTCCAAGTATGAACAGGGGTTGGATCATGTTCATTCAGTCAACTTTCACCCAGTCAACAACGCTATTATGGAGGAGGGGAGATTAATTGAGGAATAACACAGTTTTGGAGGGAGGTTTATTTCATGAAGGAAATGACCTAATTGAGTGGGACCAAGGGAATGGAAGCTCATATTATATATAAGGAATGGGATGGCAGCCATATGAGGGTATGTTCTGGAATATTATTTTCTTATGGTCTGTTTAGACTTTTCATCCTCTTGCTGTTTAGCAGAGTTGCTATGATGTTTAGCACCAGGTGTTCCCGAGCAGGAATCCCACCTCTTTCCTTGAGGGGCCTCTTGGAAGAGCATTTCATTCATTTCTATATTCAGGTTTTCAGTCCAAGATAAAAATTTCTTCATCAGCGCAGTTTCTGCAGGTTATTGTGCTGTGTTGCAGGGTGCAGCAGTGGAGGATTAGATCAGGTGTCTTCAGAGCTAGCTTTTCAGTGGGGGAAGGGTTCCATCTATTGGGAGGCCTGTAAAGAAGCCCCTAGGGCTTATTTCACACATTTTGCACCATTAGAAGTAGTATTCATCCCTTATAGTATAGCTTTAGTCCAGATATGCGTTATTTTAGGGAGGAGTTATAGGGGTGGTTGCAGTGGTTGTTTTGGGAGGAGATTTCTTTAGTGGAGGAGCCATTATTTCATATGAAGGATATGTTGAAGAAGAGATTTATATTTCTACATCAGCTTCATCCATATCTTCTCATTTCTGTTGTTGCATCATATCTTCAGCCCTAGGGCTGCAACTTACATTGGCACATTATGTGCATTTTCCGGAAACCCTCTTGGGTTGTCTTGGAAAGCTGATATAGTGCCTAGATATGTATGTTTAGAGTCTATTGTTGCATATACCAGTATTTTTCTATCATTGTATCATCTATAGCTATAGTTATGCATCATATGAGTGCTCTGCAGCAGTTCTCCGGCATTTTGTGTTGCAACAACATCTCACTTTTGAGAGTGTTTATGTATTGGAGGCTTGTGTGATCACATTCTATGTTTGGTGCCTCATTTTTTTGTACTTATTTTCTGCATATATGATCAATAACATGGATATATATTGGTATCATGTTTTCATTTGTTAAATAATTACTTCTTCTTTCATTTTAGGAGCTATATTGTTGCTATTCCCATTTGGAATATTACACTATGTTTTAATTTCATTGTTAACATAGTGTTGTAATGGAAGGCAACTATTTCTCTAAATTGAAGGTCATATTACTCACACAGTGAAAAGAGCTATTATTTCTTTAGGGACCTCTTCATAGTGGTAACTCAGTGAAAAGTGCAGTTATTTCACTGAAATTTGGTTTATTTCAATTCAGAGGTAAAGACAGCCATTTCTCAAGCATATATTAGCAGCAAAGAATATTTTTTAAAGCAAGGACCATTCATGTTTGAAGATCATTGAAGACCTCCTATGCTATAAACATGATTATTATTTTAAATGAGATTAATTATTGTGTGACCTAGGAGGATTATTATAAGTGAGTGGTTACATTATCTATGCAACTAACCTATAGCTACCCCACTTAAGTGAAGTGGAAATCATAGTACGAGGTATTAGTCATTTAATGATACTATAGAGTGTTAAGAATAATGGGATGACTTGGAATTTTTTTTTCAAATTATTTCAAATCATGCCATTACTCCATACCATGATTACATGCATGAAATCAAAGGAGTGAGTTTGGTGTTAACTTGATCAAAGTTCTCTGTGTAGGTTACAACTAACAAAATTCATTTCTCCAACAAACAATTTTAGTATTTCAAGGCAGGAAAAACAGGGCTTCATGTAGGGTTTTGCAACCAAAACCGAACATATATGTGTTTGTAAGTAGTATATATATTGGAAGATATGGAAAAATGTGATAATGTCAACATATCTGAGCCAAAAAACACTAGGTTTGTTGATGATAGGGCCAAACCTCAATTTAAATCTACTAGCTGGTATAAATATATCCAAAAATTTTCGAGGGAAAATGTGGCTTTAGCTCAGGCTTTTTTTGAGAGATTTTATGGTGAAGAGGTCAAGCTAGGAAGAAAGACATTTAACATCTCCAAAGCCATCATAGCCCATTCTACTCAAATCTCTGCAATTTGTGAACGTTGGTTCGAAAACAAAATGCTGCCCATAGAAGTAAGTCTCTACCTTAACCTTGAACATGTTAATGTTAAGTGGAATCAAAATGCACATATTTATTTCTTTAAGGCTAAATGGCAATATGTGATCACCACAGTGCAAAAATATATTACATGCGATGGTAGTTTCTCCTCTATCCACACTTATCAGTTAATATTTATTGCTCATATTTCAAGATATTTACCTATGAACTTGCCCTATTTTCTATATAAATTGTTGCTTAAAATGCCCCTAAAACTGCAAAAGATCCCTAATTACTCTTTGCACAATTTATATCATAGGGCTCTAATTAAAATTCTTATTGCCTACCATATTAGAAAGAAGAAGACCACTTGGGATAAGTTCTTCAGATAGGAAGGGTTTTGTAGTATAAACTCTAGGAGAAGGATATGGAGGCCCACAAAAAGAGATACCCATGAAAAAAATAGTGCAACCCTATCTCAAATAGTTCACAGCCTAACTCTGTCCATTCATCAGCTTTCTGCCAAGTTAACCCTCCCTCCATCTTAGTCAAAAGGCCAACTATAAGCTCGAGTAGGAACGTTGGAGAGCCTATTCCTGTGCCAAAAATTCCAACAGTTAATGAAGCCCATGTCAATAGTTCACCAGTGAGTAGTTCACCTAGAGAACCCTAGACCATAAGGGAATTCATGGAGGAATATAAGAAGAAATTTAAATAGAGAAATGATATGCCTCCTAAAAAGTATATGTCAAAAGACAAGGAGAAAATAGCTGCCTCTTCAAGAGGAAAACCTAGGAAGAAGCTCTTCATGGTAGAATAATGAGTGGAATTCAACCCTAGACTTCTAACATCTAAGCCTAATTTTTCACCAGTGAAAGTCAACCTTCGTGTAAAAATATCAAGCCATGTTCCTAAAACAAATCATCAAGCACAACCAAGTAGTGGTACTTCTCTCACAGAATCTACTCTCTCACAGGTTTTGTTATCTCTTAAGAAAGGAAAACATAAAATTTCACAGACTGTTATAGAGGAAGATCCTACTATCGCTCAACTAGTCTCCTCGATTGGCTCTTCGATCAAGAAGATAAAGAAGACTTTGATACACTCCTAATCCTCTTATGAAGATAGAAGTGACCCTGAGTATACATAATCACAGTATGAGGAAGGAGAATCTAGTAGATTCATGCATGGAGGTAAGAGGTCTAAGTTCTTTCCAAATCCTTATATCCAGAGACCTCGTACTATGCCCAAAAATAAAGTTGGAATAAATAGTAAGAAGATTTATAATCCTTCATTAAGAGATGAAATTATCAATATTGAGGAGAGCCTAGAAGATAAAATCAAGAAGAAGAGAAAGACTCAGTCAAAGAGTCAAACACAGAGAAAGAGGTCAGACAAGAATGTGAGTAAAGTCAAGGCCATCCGTATTTTTTCCTCTATTCTGGACCTTTGAAGAATGAAGGAACATGGCTGCCTTTGGAGAAACGTTTCATTTTTTGGGTTAATTTTGAGTGTTTCCAGATATAGATACTTTTTCTGCGAAGGTAGCAATTATTTCCGAATATTTACATATGATGAAAATGATTTTTTTTTTGTTTTATTCTCATGATGGTGACATGAAGGCATGTGAAGTGGAGGATATTTTCGTTATAATAGAGGTTGCCAGGTGTCATGTATCAAGCCTCCTCCAAAATTTTAGAGTTCTATTTTTCACTTTTTAAGGAGAATATCCACATGTCACTTTCATTGTTGTTTACACTTTTTGTGATGTTGGTTGCACAAAAATAAAGGAGTAGCCTTCCAACAGACTGCCAGATCATACAACCACTACGAATTTTTAGCCTTGATCATGTTTATTTTATTTATGATAAAGCACTTTGTATTTAATTTTAGGGATAGGCCTCATCTCTTGCACGAGATTGTAATAAATTTTTGGAATAGATTCACTCCTTGTGTGGAGATGATAGTATTGTGATTTTGTATATATGTGACAAAATTATATGAAGTAAAGGTTTGTGGTTTTAGAATCTTGGCGCATATGATCAGTACCTTTTTGGTAAATGAAATTGAAAGAAACTTTCGAGGAATTATTATCCTTCTAGTGTGTGTATTGTTAACTTTCACTTGTGTTTCCATATCTTATTATCTTCGGTTGCAGTTTGTAGTCCCTCATGTTGTTATGTGTTTTTATCAGTCTCTTGACATGGTCATGTGTTTATCAATTTTTATTAGTCTCACATAGTGAGGCTTCTTGGTAAAATATATATAATAACAGTGGAAAAAGCATCACTTATGACAATTATCTCTCATAATATTTCAGTGAGAATATTGCAAGACTAGACTTAGATTTCTCTTGTTGAAATATTGTTAAATTGCTACTTGTGTTATTTCCTACCAAAAAGTAGTGAATTTTTCCTTGCAAACCCACTATTTATTCTTCCATTTAACATTTTCTTCTGCTAGTAGGCTACAAACTCACTTTTTTGCTACCACATCAGGATCTATTACCCTAATTAGTAGAATAGTGGACTTGACTAAAATCTCTATTCAGTGAATGAGAGTTTAAAACACCTTCAAATCTTATAAACCAAATCATGAAATTTCCTTACAGTTTAGGATGTGTTTGGTGAGGCACTTGATGGAGGCCAAGTGTTGATTCCAATGCTAACATATTTTGGTGCATCTATCGGGAGACGAAGGCCTTGAAACGAAGTATTCTCTTGATGTCTCTTGTTTTGAATTGTTGGATATCAATTCTTGATGGTGAATAAGAATTGGCGACTTGAAGAATACTGCAAATTAGTTCACCTGGTGACTCGAGAAAGAGGAAGAGGGGTTTCAAGGCATCCTAATAGAAGGAGAAATAAGAGATCACCTATTGTGACTCCAGTTGTTGATCCAGATAAGATTGCCAAATATGGAAAAGGGAAAAAGAGATAAGTTGAGGCCACATCTTAGTTAGTGAAGAAGGTACACAAAAATTACATTCGAAAGAAAAAGGTACCTTCATCTACTTTAGAATCAAAATAAGTCTTAGTTTCAAAAGATTCTGCTGAAAAATCTCAAGCTGAAACTACTTCCATAGAAAATAATGTAGATGTCGTTAACCTAGGCTCAGCTCAATGTTTTTCTCACTCATCACATAGTAAATATGAGATAAGTACTATTTCAATTAAAGAGGAAAAATCATATTTTTCAAGTGCTAATAAGGAAACATAAGAGTTTGTGCTGACAGAAGGGGAGTTAAAACAAGTATTGGGAATTGCACCTTTTCTTGATAGGGATGTTTTGACTGAAGAAGATTTGAATACCATTTTAAATTTTCTTCAAACTGATCCTGAATACGAGTCTTCTATCACTTCTCAACATGAATATCTTACTTTGTCTCGAAATCCAACTTTTCGGTCATCCTCTTCTAATACATTAGAAAGAGAGTGTTCCTCAAGGCCTTACTTTCAACTTCTCTGATTTCCTAGCTCAGTAAAATAAAATTGAATTAACATCATCCCCTCGAGAGACAAAATTTGAATATTATTCTTCTGTAGAAGGTGAAGTCAACACATCCTCTATTCATCTCTTTGAAAATCCAATGTTTTCAGTCTAAGAGCCTGAAGAATCAACTCAATATTTCCAATTTTCTGCTATCCTAAATCATATTCAAATTCCACAAATTGTAATTCCTATTTCCGAAATAGCTACATTAACCCGTCATCTATCAACTATAAATCAGCAAAATATGGCTCAGTTTTCCCTTATAATGACGCAACAAATATTGGCTGCAATATATATACCACTTGCTCTTCCCCAACCTTTGAATCGACTTCCTCAAGGAGATTACTTGAAATATCTTCCAAAATACACAGGGGAGGGAGAAGTAGTTTCTGCTGAGGAACATTTAGTGGCTTTCTATAGTTATGTTGACAACCAGAACATTGAACATGAAGAATTCTGGTCAAGACTCTCTGTTGAGAGCTTGGATGGTGAAGCTCGTAAATGGTTTAGAAGTCTACCACCAAACTCAATAAAAGGAATTTATGAATTGGAGGAATTATTTTTGAAGCAATGGGGTGATAGGAAAGAATATTTGTACTATCTTACAGAATTTGGAACTCTGAAGAAGAAACCATATGATTCATTGACTGATTTTACCAGTAGGTTTAATGAGATTTATCAGAAAATTCCTGAAAAAATTAAACCTCCTGAGACTACAACTACGATAAATTTTGCAAATTCTTAAGATTCTAAGTTTGCATTATGGTTAAGGGCTAAGAAATCACAAACATTGATGGATATGACAAAGGCTGCAATTGGAGTGTAGTATAATATTATGGCTTCTAATAAATTGAAAGTGGAGGAATAAAAGGAAGAAAAAGATAAAAAGAATATTAAAGAAGAAAAACCTTCTTCTTCTAAGTATCTTACAATAGAAGAAAATATTGATCAAATGTCCAATTTGATCAAGGAACATGCTTCGAAGATCACAAAATTAGAGCTAGAAAATAAACTAGCTGCTAGAACCAATAAAAATGAGGCCAATATAAATAAGGCTCCCTTCATGAGGCATTATCAGCCTCAACAAATCCTACAGCGCCTAAGGAGGAAAGCTCATGATCAAAATGTTCAACCTCCTTTGAATAATTTTGTTGAAGAAGAGAAGGAAGAACATGAGGAAGAAAATGTATATATAAACCTTGTAGGAGAAACCTCAAATTCAACTTGTTTGAATTTGCAAGAATATGAAGACTAGTGAAGGATTTATTTGTTTTCAAATGATGAGAATGTCTAAATTTATGCACAAAATGATAAAAAACAGAAAGAAGCTCAAAACATAAATTATCCTTTGAGGTCTAAAGGTACTGTTCAATAACCTCAACAAAAATCAGATACAAATAAACAAGCTGCCCAACAGAAGGTGATCTAGGTGGCTCCAGAGACACACATAGGACAAAGAGGGCTGATGAAAGCTCAAAAATCAAAGTGTTTGGATTTCTCTCGAACTGGGTTCAAGTTAAATAGTTCTTCGCCCTGATCTCAAGGGTGTGAACGAAACGTCAATATGAGCTCGTATAAGAAAGGTAGAGCAGTGTGAATTTTTGTTAAGGCAAGGGAAGTGGAGCCCAAAACATGCCACATGGTGTCCCAGTAAGAACGTGGGACCCACATTGAAAGCGCCTCAGCTATTGACACATGGCACTCCTCCATTGGTCCCTTTCCCCTGGGCACTTGAGGTCTGTTGTCCGGTTTGCTGATATTCAGGTCCACACATTACTTATCTTTTTCTAATACATATATGATCATATATTCTCAAGTATGAATAATTCACCACATCTACCAAATATTACCAAAGGCAGACCTAGCATAGTTACTCTATAGAGCCTTTATGAGTATATGTAGTCTCTAGAGAAACACAGAGAAGAAAGAAAATTCAAGCTACAAACCCAGTTAGAAGCCATGCTAGAAAAAAAATTCACATCCCTTGAAGACAAGATCCAAAAACAAATATAAAATAAAATAGAACTATTGGAGAATAAAATGGAGGCAATGGAGACTAGGTTGCAGGTCATAGAAAAAAAAAACCAAAGTACGAACCAAACATCCCAGCAAGGAAATGTTGATAATATAGAGAGTCTTAAAATGAAGGACATGATTAAAGAACTACAAGAAAAAGTTAACAATAGTCTCACCCTAAATAGTGGGGCAAGTAAATTAGATATCAAACCAATTAAAGATGAAATGAAAAAATTGATCGAATTAGACCATGAGCGTAACAAAAGGGCCTTGAACCTTATAACCTTCGGTTTGAAAGAGGAGGTAGATAGGGATACTTTATCCATAGCCCATACATAATTAGATAATAGATTACAAATTGAAATCATGTGTCTCACATAAGCAACAAGGTTAGGGAAATTAAATAAGAATAACGGAAGGCTGATCCAAATAAAGGTGAGCTCTACTGACGATAAGGATGACATACTTAGTAAAACCTCAAGTCTAAAAGGGATGAGAATATTTATAAATGAAGATATCATTCCAAAAGATCAAGCAGAATTAAGAAAGGAGATTCAAAAGGTAAAAGAATCTAGGAAGGAAGGAAAATGGGTAATAATCATAAATATAAAAGTCGTTATTCGAGATACAAACCAAAAAGATAGTAATAAACAGTAATTCAACATGCTCTGAATTCTTTCTTAGAACTTTCGGGGCTTTCCGTGGAACAAAGGCCCCAAGCTAAATTGGATCTCAAATTATGTTGATATTATATTGCTTGTTGAAACTTGGGAGTACGAATAATCTAAGCTCCCTAACATAGATGGATTTATACTATGGTCTACCTAGAACAAGCGATTCTTCTGTAGAGGCATTGGGGGCATAGCTTGCTACATTAAGAAGAACATCTCCTCCCATGCTAGGATTTATAAAAATGACCCTTACAACCAATATAGTTGGATTGCGATTAGTGAAATTAATGATAAAAATACCTACATAACAATTTGTTATTCCCCCCCCCATCAATTCTAACTTTTATAAGAAAAAGAATCTAGATAAAAATATTCCTTACAATGGTTTAGAGAATGATATTTATAGGCCAATGAGTGAAGGTAATATCGTTTCAATGGGTGACTTTAATGCTCAAACTTCAAGAAACCAAGCTATTCTTCTAAGAAATCATTCCAACCGCAATCCTCTTTGGTTAGACGAAGACCTTACTCTAGCTAGCTGGTACAAAAGGAGCTCTGAAGACCTCGGGGATAATTTTTTTGGGTCGAAGCTAGTCAAGCTCTATAGTGCTCAGGATCTCATAATTTGCAACAGTCTAAAGAAGTGGCCCAATTCTAGCCAGATGACCTACATCCAGGGGCTTGGCAGTAGCATGGTAGACTATGTTATTTTAGATCTCCCTTTATACAACAAAATACTAAATTTTGACATCTTAGACGACCTTGAGCCTGACTTTGATCATAGGCCTTTACTCATAAATCTCAATTTTTTCATGCATAGAGATCCCATTGAAGATAATCCTTATAGTCAAAATAACTTAATATTTGATAGAAAGAAAAATGATCTCTTTCTAGATGAATTAAAAACTAATTTTCTTCCTTTATCTAGTATATACAACATAGATGACCTCTATCATAATTTTACTACAACCTTCTCATATTCTATTAACAACTTATCAATTGAAGTCTCAAGTAATAAAAGAAATAGCAAAACCAACCCATGGTATGACATAGATTGTAAAAGTGCGAGGAGAGCAATTAAGGAAGTTGTTGATGAATCTCTAAAAATTGAAAAGACAATAATCTACAAAGCCCTAACTAAAAGGAAAACAAGGCAATATATTCATAAAAGACAAGAGAATCTCTTACACCTCTCTAAGGTGGCTCCTAAGAAATTCTGAACATATATTCTAACTAGGAAAGCTAAAGATAATAATAAAATTACTTTACATGACTAGAATTCCTATCTTAAAAAGCTTTATGAATCTCCAAATGCCAGTGATAACTTTGAAATCCTGCTCACAACAAAAGAATTTTTCTCATTAGAAGACATTGATTTTTGGGTTAAAAATCTGACAAATGGGAAAGCTAAAGAAATTGAAGGTTACCAGGCATAAGTCTTAAAAATTGGAGGTCCTGTCCTCATCCCCCACATCCACAAGCTTTTCAACCAAGCGGTCAAGAAAGGGTTCCCTAAACCTTGGACTCAGAGCCTCATTATCCCTATTTTTAAAATTTGGGAACCAAATTACCCCTTTAATTATTTGACAATTATGATCAGCCCTCTCTTGGCCAAGTTATATGGTATTATTTTGGAAAATAAGTTGAGATTTTGGATTGAAATTGAAGTTAAGTGGGCTAAAAACCAAGCGGTTTTCGAAGGCAGCAAAAAAAAATGGACCACCTCGTTACGCTTCAGATCATTGTGGAGGAATGCCCTAATGATAAATCCAATCACTTCTGTTGCTTTCTGGAATTTAGAAAGGCTTTCGATACGGTTCCTAGAAACAACCTATAGGATATATTAGAAGATCTAAATGTTCCTTTCGAGCTAAGAGCGGCCGCTATAAGGTTATACGAGAATGTAATTTCCAAGTTAAAGATCAATGCGGGGTGGTCGAAAGATATTAAGTGTAATATCGTAGTTAAACAAGGTTGCCCCCTCTCTTCTACCCTATTTGGCATTTACATTGACAAGCTAGAAGGTTGTTTAGAGGAAGCACGATGTGCTGGCATGATCTTAGTTGGGATAGTCATCATCCTTCTTCTCTATGCTGACGATATTGTTCTTCTCGCAAGGTGCCCATCTAATCTTGATAAGAAAATTAGACTTCTTAAGGATTTTTTCTCTACCATTGGTATGTATGTTAACACTAAAAAAACAAAAGTTATGATTATCAAATCCAAGAAGGACACTTATGCTAATTTTATGTATGACAATAGTAACTTGGAGGAAGTGTCATCTTACAAATAGCTAGGAATTGATATTCATCACAAGCTCAACTATAACTATAGAATTCAGAAAAGGATTAATGGGGGGTGGAAAGCTTATTTTGGTCTAGAAAATAATTGTAAAACGGAAAACCTCATAATGTGGGATAGAAAGAAGTTCCTCTTTGAAACTTTAGTCACTCTTGTTATCTTATATGGATGTGGGGTTTGGGTTTGCAGCATCTCTAGAGAAACATGGAGAAATATAGAGAAAATCCAGAAGTTTTTTATAACGTATAACCTTAAAATTAAAAGCAATACACCCTATCCTATTCTCCTTATAGAAGTGGGTATTTCCCTTATCGAGAGCTTAGCTATGACTAGGCTTTTGTTGTAGGAGCAGAAGCTCAATAACATAGGAGAACATAGTCTTCCAAAGCTAGCTTTAAATTCTAGCCAAAACCACCTAAGGCTTAAATGAGGTTGGTATAAGGACACCAGGGCCTGGTTAAACCATTAGGAGATCGACGATAATGTTTCATTACAAAACCTTAATAATATTAAAAAAATTGTTTCTTCTAAGTTCAAAGAAAAAAAGTTGTTTGAGAAAGATCTAACAGCTAAAAGAAAATTAATATATTATAAGTAGGTCATCAACCCCACCCTAGAAGATCTAAATTATCTCTCTATTTTAACTAGCTCAAAGAAGAAAATTAATATAGCCAAGATTAGAATGAACTCTCATGAGCTCCATAATGAAACAGGTCGTTGGATAGTTCCTAAAACACCATGAATGGAAAGGATTTTCCATCTCTATGAGAATATGAACATCGAGGATGAAAATCACTTCCTCTTAGAGTGCCTTGATTACAATCACATTAGAGCTCAATTTCATAATCTTTGTTGCAATACTAACCTTCCTAGGCTTTTAAGATGTTAAAATTATAGTGATCTCGGGAGGCTTCTCTCCAAGCTTTTTGAGCATAGGAATAAAATCTTAATTCAAAATAAATAACTGTTTTATTTAGGTCTGATAGACCAAATATTTGTCTCTGTGGACGTTAAGCATCATCATCATCCGAAAAGACAAAAAAAAAATGGTATTTAATTTCCCACATAAAAACAAAAAAGTCATTAATATATATATATATATATATATATATATATATATATATATATATTAAAAAATAAAAATCAATTTAAATATGGTAAACTGTTATGTAACAAAAATCATATTAAATATGGTTAAATTCCATACTAAGAAAAACCTCCATTCTATTTTTGGGAGTCGTTACAATATGGAGGTATGAATTCCATATATTATATAGTTTGAAAAAACTATATAAAAACTAAAATTGGGTTTTAAAATAATATTTGGACTCAATGGGGTTTAAACTCAAAACCTCCCAACAACAACTATCTTAATATAATTATGCCAACTAATGTGCCAACCTCACACTTTGTCTTATTCATTATCACACTTTATTATAAAGTGCCACTCAAATGGTTCAAGGAAACCATGGAGAATTATGGAGAATACATGAGAGATGAGGGAACAGGGAGGGCAATGGATCCATGAGAAAATAGAATGCAGGTTGGAAGGTAGAAGGACACATAGTTCGAGGCATGATGGTGCAAGAATTTCGAGACAAAATATTTTTTAATGCTTGGAGAATATTTTTTATTCCAAGGAGGAAAAATTTTCCTGTGTCATAATGTATTGAAATTTATATGAATTTTAACTAGAATTTCACAAGGAACACAACGACGCGATCATTTTCACCTTTTGAGCAACATTTTTTCAGATTCCCAGAGGAGGAGAATCTTTAGGAATCACGAGGGAATCTTTCAGATTCCTTGAAGACTGAAATTCGTCGGTGTTAGAATGAGGTCAAATATATATTCATTCTTCTCAAAATTTCACAAGGATCTTAATGGTGAGATCAGATTCCTATTTCGAGTTACAAATTTCTAGATTCCTTGTGGAGCAACATCTTAAGGAATCTAAGGGAATCTAAAAGATTCCCTAAGGCCCAGATATCGACAGTGTAAAAATTCAGCAAATTGACAGTTGATCCTACACCTCTCAGCAACACAAGTTATGTGGTGCATTCATATTTTCCATCTGAGCCATATGTTTTTTTAGCTACTTTTCAAAGTGGAGTTGCAAGTGTCAACCTTCAATGTGTGAGCAGTCATTTTTAGGATATTCGACGCCATGAGATTGATGGTGCAACCAGATCTAGAAATTTATCATCCTTGTATTTAGATAGCTCTAGGATGTGAGGTATATGCAGTGTGATCATGTACTTCTTTGTCTCTTTCTATGAGATGCATTCTGTTATATAGATCCCTGTTTATGTTTGATGGGGGATCTTATTTTGTTCTTGATGTGAGATGTAATTTCTATCATGGATTGTTTTGTTTTGTTTGAGATCCCTATGTTTCCATGTTGGCAAGATACTCATTGTCACATGTATGTTTGATTGGGATCCCTTTGCTGGCATTTTGGCAGGATACTCATAGTCATTATGTGTGAGTTAGTGTCATAATGATAGGAGTCCTTTTTTTTGAGAGTGAGAGTTTCTGTAGCAGAACATCTTGTGGAGAGATCCAACCACTCCTACGTGAGGGAATTTTCCTGGTATTATATAGAAAACACCATCCATGTACATCATCACTATTCCATCACCTAATGCAGCGGCCTACACCATCTTGACAATGAGGCCTGAAGACGTAGTCCCTCCTGGACGAACTCTGTTATCAATATTGTATGTTGCTAATGCTTGTTGTTTTCCTCTAATTTACATCATGCATGTGTTCATTAAATATTTTATTAAATGAAATTATAACACATCAACCAAAGTTAAAGGTCTTTGTTAAAAGGGTATCGAAAATTTACCCAGATCAAGTAGTATCAGAATGGTCTTCTTAGTGATTTGAATTGCAAGCATGAACCTTTGAAATTTCACTAAGTTGAGTAATGGAGGATGTCAAAGACATGTACACAACCATTCTTAGAGTGTTTGAGAAAGCGTACATGCTGTATGAAGCTTATGAGAAACAAGAAGTAGAAAACGCTGATTTGAAAACTCTTCTATAAGAACAGAAGGAGGACAAGCAGTAATTGTAGCTTCAATTGCAAGCCATGATACATGCATTGGAGAAATTGAATTGAAATAGTGGAAGTATTCAAGAAAATCATGCTAAATTGAAGGCACTGCTATAGGAAGAGTAGGAGGAGAGGCAGCGATTGCAGCTTTAGCTATAAGCCACGATAGAGGCCTTATGGGAAGTGAAGTGTAATGAAGGCTTAGAGAAGCCCTCTTCACCTATTTCAAAATCGATAGCTGAGGTAGAATAATGCATCGAAAGTTGTAGAAAATAATGCATATACAAATCCATTTCAAAATTTATGTGAAAATAACATTAGTCCAATTACACCTGGGAGAACTATGGATGAACCTATGGTTTAATGTACCATTTGTAGGTAAAACTGTCACTTTTTCTAATTCCCTTGTTTAATTTTTGTGATATGTTAGCCTCCATAATGTCCCAAGGATGATGAATGCATGTCAACATAGGTAACCTCAAACAAAGCTTTCATTTTGGTAGCTAGCCGTAAAAAAATAGAGAGGGCTCTCTCTTGAAATCATAGCCAAAGGGTTTGACTAGATGAGGAGTAGATTTTATGCTAGTTAGATCAACTCTAGGATTTTGAAAGTTTGATGATTTTGGTGTTAGATTAGAGATGAAAATAGGTAGCTGGGTCAAATGATCAAATGATTACAACTGCAAATATATAATTGAGCAAGGTAGCAATGCTTTAATGTTGGATTAGGATTTTATCAGTGTAGTGTAGGGTTTGAAAGAGTGGAAAACATCTTAATGAGCATGCATCATGAATTCATTAAAACTGAAGGGAATAAACATGAAATGATGTTCCCAAACAAAACACAGCCACGAAAGACTTCTTCTTGTAAAATTTTAGGAATATCACTGAGGAAAGAAAGGAATGGAGATAGAATATATATATGATTCATAAAATATTATAAAATAGAAAAAATAACATCAGTAACTCACTGCACATGAATTCCTAGATAATAGCGGCAACTGTTGCTCTGAATTTAGGAATAAAAGTTGAAGCACAAGCTACAATGGTCTCAAACCTTTGACGCCTAACCATCAAAATGAATAAGGCATACATATAGAAAAAATGTCATTTCCCCTCTCTTAGGGGTCGAATCCATTAGTTGTGGAGTTGATCGCTTAATCCTCTCACCTAAAACCTGAATACTAGGGAGCTTTCTAACCTCTCCCCAAGGTAGAAAAACTAATTCCTTTGATCATTTTTGACATTTACGAGCATGTAACTACCATATTTTCACTTTAAACTACCTAATTACACCTTATGACATCAGTAAATCATCATATTTTACAAATTACATGAGTAAAAGTCAAAATGGATGAAGCTTATGGAGAAAAATGACATCCTAGAGGAAACATAGTGAATTCAGGAGAAAACAGAGCGTGGTTGGGAGAATGGCATTTTGGAGGTCTTCCCAGTGTCCCAATGCTGATATCAAAGTTGATACGGATAACCCTGGCCGTATACTACATGATAGGATATTGAAGCACTCAGAAATGTCTCTTCTAGCCTTCCAAATATCAATCTCCGAAGACTACTTAGAAAACGTAGTGTGGCCTTCAAAAGAGGTCAAACAATTATCTTTTGATGGTTTTTGAGCATTTTTACCCTCCAGAAATTGATGACAAGGTTGTTATGCTGACTAATATTGATGTATAGGCCAAGAGGAATCCCCCCAATGTAATAAATTCACCCATTGGACCTTCCCAACAAAATCCCAACATGGCCCACACTGAATTTTTGCCACTGGGACTATTTTCAAAAATTTCCAAAAGGTAAAAAATCTTCAAAATTTTCCAATTTTTTTTCCAAAAATGGGGGTCACAGATAGAGTGATATATTACTAAGCATAATTTTTTTTTTTTAAAACTGAGAGGTTTTTGTTCTTTGGCATGTTGTAACAAAAACCTCCCCTATTTTTCAAAATTACTTCCCCATTTGTTCAAAACCAAAGATTGAAGATGATCACTCAAAACATGGAAAAATGACAGTGTGCCTGGAGAAAAGGCAGTGTTCTTTGGAAAAGTGACTTTTGGATGCCTTCACAAGGTCAAAATAAATATATTAAGGTACGATTTGAAATATTAGGATGTCTAATACACAATGGAGTCCTCAAGCACTGCACAAAACTTCTCCCAACCCCTGAATAATTGTCTTGAAGTCAAGCTGTCAAGAAGTGCAAAAAAAATCTTGTAGCAATTGTATGTTTGAAATTTCTCCCAAATCATAATACATGTGTATAAATTGAAGGAGGTTTTTGTTACCTATTCTATGATGGAGAAAAAACTATTTCACGTTTGTAAACTTCATCTCTATTTGGCCAGAACCACATTTTGAAGCAAAATTGTCCATGTATGCAATGTAAACCCTTGGCAACCCATACCTTGGAAATATGAAGCTATAATTTGTTTGAATTTGGTGGGCTCACACCTACTGATCTTACCTTTCTTATGCCTCCTCTTCTCAGTTGTTTCAGAATCCATTGCTAACCCTAGCTCAATGGGAAGGGAAATTAGCATTTAGTGAAGGGAAAACATGGGATTTGGGTAGTTTTTGGGAATGAAGGGATATGAAGGGTTTAATGAATTCCTAAATTCTTAGGAAAATTTAGGGGGGTAGGGAGATATTTTATAGAGTAGGAGAAAGTGAAATTTGAGGTAATGAGTGAGAGGAAGCAGTCAAAATAGGGAAACAATAGTCGTAACCTAGAAATGTCTAGTTTAGGCTAGGCTTTGTGGGAAAATAGTGAAAATGAGGGATAGGAGTGATGGAAAGTGATTATGAAGGTGTATAACAGGTGAGGGAAGGTGATTGAGCTTCAATATTATGGTTTTACTCAGTATTTTGTTAATGAGAATGTGAATCCAAGAAAATGTACTAGAAACCCTAGAAAAAAGGAATTTCTCTTTCCAAGAATGAAATGGAGACACAAGAGATTATTTGGATGTGGACCTACTTGTCAATGATACACTTGACTCTATTGTTGATGAAGAATCCATATGCAATGATTTTGTGTGCCTAATAAAGAAGAAATCACAACACTTTGTCAAAGCGTAGAGAGTGTGCAACACCTGCACAATGAATGCGCAACGCAAGGATAAATGACACACTTGGGAAAAAAAATTGTTGCTCTGAGGGTGAAAATGGGTTTTCAAGGTTGAGATAAGTCTCTTGAAAATGAAAAGATAAAATGAAATCTCTTTTTGGTATTTTTGTAGCTTTGAATTCATTTTTTTCATTGTGGTGTTGTGGTGGCCCACCATGTTCTTTTCAATTTTTCTTTGAAAACTATGTAGCTTTGAACATTAAGAACTTATTATATCATGATTAAATAAAATTACATGTTAAACAAAATTTATTGAGAAAATCCATAATACTACTCCTTCATTTACCAGATTTATGCATGAAATGACTGATTTTTGTGATTGAAACCCTAATGACGTAATGGTGACACTGAGCTAAATGGGGACCATGGTGGCCTAACTTAAATGAATATGGAGACCTTGAAATGATGAATTATCCAACTAAGAGATGATAATGACTAGGAAGTGATATTTTTTGGAAGTAGACGTAATGGTCCTAGACACACTAGCCAATGAACAAATTTTTATTTGAAGACCTACTAAAACCATAAAAATTTGACTTGAAACCCTAACACAATTTTGAAAGAGTTCATTTGATCACTAGTGACAGGCAGAACTGATTGACACTAACATTGGCTCCAACTGGGGATGACAGCTCCTTGGAGGTGTCAAGAACACCACAGTCCAAGTAGCCTAACCATTGGGCATGGAGTCAAAAATCAAGAGATCCAAATTAAATTTGAAAACAAACTGAGAAACTGAATTGACTCTGACTGAAACAAAAACTTACAAAAGTTATTGATGGCAGCATATCACTGTTAGTTCCCTATATTACTAGTGTAGCCCATTATTGTTGTTATTATACACCCCTTATTTTTATGGTTGTACCCCTATAGCCCCCATATTGTTATTATTGTGCCCCATAAGAGCCACTAATTTTTTTTCAATGTCTAGAGGAATCAACAACGGCGAGGGCATCGTACTTGTGTAACATGGGGTCGAATTCCCCAGGCTACCACTATAACCCCAAGGGGACAAAGAAAGGCCCACACACACACTTTCGGGTTATCGACTGAGGTCGGGGATTGAACTCATGACCTGATTAACAACACAAAATCCTTAACAGAATGTCCGTTGACCACTAGGCCAAGCCCCACGAGCTTATAAAGTCACTATTGTTATTTTTGTGCGCTTACATTATTATTGTTTGATCGGCTAGGATTTTATTATGAACCCATGGACTCCTATATATATAAAGGAATTTTTGTCATTTGAATCATCCAAGGATTGTTCATTTATGTAATGTAAAGGAGGTTTACCCTTCAAAGTGTCTTATTTATAAGGTGTTGATCTCTCTTTTATTCTATTTTTGGAGTTGGTTTCATAACATTTGGTATCATAGCTTTGAATTCTAGGTTTCACTGCTTCAAACATGTATTCGTGGAATTTTCACTCTATGTTTGTTTCTACGAAGGTTCAGATGCTCAAATAAAAACCCATTTACGAAGAAATGCTGAGGAACTTCATGTATAAATTTTAGATATTGGTTCACCATATTTTCGAAGATATTATCTATGGAAGTGAGTGTTTTTTTAGGTTCTCGAATTTCATCTAAAAGATGTGATCTTGGGAAAATCATCATAACTATCTCTCTGAGCATCAGATTGGAATTATGTATAAAGTGGCCAAAATTACATAGAATGTAATTTCCTTTTTATCCATTTAAGATTTGAAGGAGGAAACATTGACACGTGGCATGCCGTACAAGTTCTCTCTGCTGAACCAGTCTATAATTAGGTCATTATGGGAGATTGGTCATAAATTTTCCCTGAAAAATCCAAATTAGGTCAGACATGTGGCATTGGAAAGAAGATTTGGAGTGATACTAAAGGACTGAAAATAAAATCCCAATGATCCAAATTTGCAAAGATACATATGTCTCAATATAGAGCTCCACAAAATCAAGAAAAATGTGTGTATTTGTTTTCGAATTTCATAAATCTTGTTTGAAAAAATAGTTGAAGTGATTCCCAGGACATATTGAATCATATATATCTGTATTGGGTTCTAAAATTGCCCCCCAAAAAAATTAAACACCCATTAAGCCCTCAAAATATTCTACTATGACTCGTGAAGAGGAATAAGTGCAACATGATATATCAAAATTACAAGAGAAAGTGCACCAAATTTCGCTCTCACAAAGAGAAAAAAAAATGAAATGGAAGCTTTCAAGAAAGGTGTGGAAGCTAATATGGATGTTTTGAAGAAAGGAATGGAAGATAAGATGTATGGTTTGAATAATGGCATGGAAGCTAAGATGGATATTAATTTAATATAATATGGATGGCATGGAATATAAGATGGATGAAATCGACAAAAAAATTGAAGACAACATGGAAGACATGAAGAATGATATAAAAGAAAACATGGAAGGTTTGAAGGAGGGTTTGAAAAAGTTGATACAAGAAATGATTCCTAATGGTGAAAAGGTATTAGAGGAAACTCATGATGAGAACAAAATAAATGTTAATCATGATTTCATAAACTCTAATGTTGGAATGAAGACCCACAATATTCCAAAGATTAGTATGAGGAAGCTGGATGGCAAGGATCCCATAACATGGATACTACAGATGGAGCAATATTTTGATCTCCATAATGTGAAAGCACACACAAAAGGTAAGCATTGTAACTTTATATTTAGAAAAAAACACATTTGTTTGGTATTGAGGTCTTTTCTCCTGTAAAAAAATTGTCACTTGGTCAATTTTTACGAAGGAAATGATAACACATTATGAGGATACAAAGAGAAAGACCTTCTTTAGAAAATTGATAAATCTAAAACACAAGGGTTCAATGGTGGAGCACATCGAGGACTTCAAAAAATTGAATATAAGGGTAATTGATATTCCAACGGAACACGAGATTGATGTCTTACTAGGGACTTTAAAGGATAACATCAAACATGAGGTTTGCCTTTGGGAACCTGGTTCATTAGAGAAGGCATTCATGTTGGAAATAAAAATTGAATGTTAAATTATGACGACAAGGAAGCCTACCACTCAGATCTATAAATATGGAAGTGTTGCTACTCCTAGACTTCCACAACCTACAAGGTTGACACCACACCATTTGGAAGAAAAAAGAGAAAAAGGGCTTTGCTACAGTTGTGAAAGAAAATACACTAAAGGTCATAATTGTGCTAACAAGAAATTATTTTACATAGATTGTGAAGAGGAGGAAGAAATTGAACAAGAAAATTCAAAAAAAGAGGATATACATCAGGAACCAACCCTAGAGAAATCAGAAATTAGTTCGACGATATCATCTAATACATTGGCAGGAACTACCACTCCTCAAAATCTCAAGATAGAAGGACATATCAAGAAGAATAAGGTAATATTGTAGATTGATTCAGGTAGTACCCATAATTTTATTCATTGTAAGGTAGCTAAGGAATTTAATTGATTCCTATACCCAACACCAGAGTGTCAAGTGATGGTTTCAAATGGAGGAACTATAAATTACTCTATAAAATGATATAATATGAAGCTATCAATTGGGGAATATGTATTGAATATTCCAATGCTTTCCATTGCAATGGAAGTTTCTGATGTTGTACTAGGAGTACAATAGTTACAATCTTCGGGGACGGTAGCTTTTAATTTTCAATAAATTTTCTTGAATATTTTTTGGAAGGAAAGGAAGTTGAATTATGGGGTATAGCAGGGAAGTCGGGGAATATATTAAGCTATAATGTAATGAAAAATCTTCTTAAGAAATAACAACGAGGCATAATTGCAGAATTATGCTCACTAGAATTTCCAACATCAAAATCAACTATTTCTCTAGATCTCCAAAAAGTGTTGGACAATCATTCCAAGGTGTTTTAAACTCCCAAAGGACTCCCACCTATTCATGATCATGACCATTCTATTCATTTTATTCCAAGAAGTGTTTCTCCAAACATCAGGCCTTACATATATCCTTATGTCCAAAGGAGTGAAATTAAACATATGATTGCAGAAATTTTAGAGGTTGCTATAATTCAACCTATTCAAAGTTATTTATCTGCTCTAATAGTATTGGTGAAAAAGGAGGATGAATCATGGCACATGTGTCTGGATTATAGGGAGCTCAATAAGCTCGATGTTAAAGATGAATTTCCAATTCCTATGATTGATGAATTATTGGATGAATTAAAATGGAGAAATTTATTTTACCAAGTTGGATCTTTGTTCGGGATATCATCAAATTAGAATGAAGATTGAAGATATTCTGAAAGCAACATTTCAAACTCATGAGAGTCATTATGAATACTTTTTCATGCCTTTTGGCCTTACAAATGCACCTTCTACAATTCAAGGGTTGATGAATTCCATTTTCAAACCCTTTCTTAGAATTTTCTTTTTAGTGTTTTTTGATGAGATACTAATCTACAACTGGTCTTGGAAGGATCATGTTCAACATTTTGTCAAGGTGCTCAAACTATTGGAGAAAAACAATTATATGCAAAAACCTCCAAACATTACTTTGGAGTACAAGAGGTGGAGTATTTGGCTCATATTGTATCTCAACAGGGTGTTAAGGTGCACCCTAACAAAATTAAAGCCATTAAGTAATGGGAAGTCCCAACCATAAATAAATTACAAGGATTTGGTTAATAGGGTATTATCAACATTTTTTTAAGAATTATACGAGAATAACAGCACCTCTAACAAAATTATTGAAGAAAGATTCATTTTTATGGACTATTGAAGTAACTAAGGCCATTGAAAATCTTAAAGAGGCAAAGTTCCTATCACCAGTCTTATCTACGGAAAACTTCAGAAAAACCTTTATTGTGGAATGTGATACCTCAAGATATGGAATTGATGTTGTTTTAATGCAAGAAGGAAGAACCATTTCTTTTTAAATTAGTCCAATCAAAGGAAATTATTTACAGGAAGTTATTTATGGGAAGGAAATGTTGGAAATACTACATGTATTAAAGAAATGACGACCTTACCTAATAGGAAAACACTTCAAGATAAAAACTGACCATGATAGTCTTAAATATTTTTTGGAGCAAATACTATCTTCAGAAGAGAAGCAAAAATGGGTCAAAAAGATGTTGGGTTATGAATTTTAAATCATATACAAAAAAGGGAAGCTAAATGTCAAGAAAGGATGAAGAGGTGGAAGCATTGCTTTGTGTCATTTCTATTATCCAATAGAATTGGATAACTGAAGCAAGGGATGAATGGAATAATGATGAAGAAGTGGGGAAATTCATTTAAAAATTGCAGCAAGATCCTATTACATCTAATACATTTAGTAGGAAAATTATTCCTTATGGTACAAAGATATCTTATATCTTTGTAAGAATTCCCAACTAAAAAAAAATGATATTTTGGAATTGCACACCTCTCCCTTAAGAGGACACTCAATATTTAAAACAAATTACCATAGGGTGAAGAAATAATTGTTTTGGTATGGCCTTAAATCTGATATTCAAAATCTTATGGTGGAATGTTTGGTTTTCTAGCAAAATAAAGTTGATACAATTAATACCTCATGTCTTTTTCATCCTTTATCCATTCCAAGTCAACGTTGGGAAGAGGTTTCAATGGATTTTATCATAGGTTTACCTAAGTCTAAAGGAAAGAGTGTCATCATGGTGGTAGTTGATAAACTTACTAAGTATGCAAACTTTTGTGAATTATCTCATCCATTAAAGCAAGTACAATTGTCGCTACATTTATGGAAACAATTCAAAAGCTACATGGAAACCCAAATATTATTGTAAGTGAAAGAGATCTCATTTTTACTCGAAATATTTGGACAAAATTATTTTCTTATTTGAGTACTAAACTAGCTCATAGCTCATCTTATCATCCTCAATCCGATGGGCAAGTTGAGATAGTGAGAAAATTTTTGGAAGGATATCTTCGTTGTTTTGTATCTGATAAACAAACAAAATGGGTCAAGTGGTTACCTTTGGCTGAATAATGGTATAACACTTCCTTCCATACTGCAGCAAAAATGACCTCATTTATGGAACTTTATGGATATCATCCACTGTCCATCACATCATATTTAAGAGAAAATTTGAAGGTTTAAGCAGTGTAAGATCACATCTAGCATAAAAAACAAGTTCTACAACTCTTAAGGGATAACCTAATTTTGGGACAAAATCGAATGAAACAACAAGCATATCAACACCACAAGAAGAGAAATTTTGATGTAGGATATTGGGTATTTTTACGGATACAACCATAGAAAAAAATGTCCCTCAAGCAAGCTCAGAAGGATAATAAATTATTGCCAAAGTACTATGGTTCTTACAAGGTGTTGCAAATTATTACTATGGCATACAATTTGGAGCTTCCTGCTTCTTCTCGAGTGCACCCTGTTTTCCATGTTTCATGCTTAAAGAAGGTTACAGGTGAAAAAATTATAGTTCAAACAATATTTATAGAACTTGATGAGGAAGGAAAAATCATATTTTAACCTAAATCAGTCACGGAAACAAGAACTCGACAGCTACGAAATCGATCAATTTCAGAGTATCTCATCAAGTGGAAAAACTTTCCAATTGAAGATTACACATGGGAGGTGTAGAAATTTGAATAAATGATATTTTATCCACTGAGATTCTCCTGATCACACACTATTTTAGCTTCATGCATAATACAGAATCTCTTCTACCATTGATCATCACATGCGGAAATAAAATAAATTGCATGCACACACTAAAACCATAAAAATTCACACATATGAACACAGTATGTAATGGGAAAGCTTAAAGCTGAAAACCCCCAACTATCTGTATATTATATATGTCATAGATATCATGTAAAATTAATCATACAAAGCTCCTCACAAGCTCTCAGTATAATCTCCACTTTCTACACACTAATGAGGCCCGATCTTGCAAATCCCATGCACCGATCTTTGCCATCCTTTAAAATGCAACACTCTTCGCACTCTCTTTAACGCAATCACCTTCATAAGAATGCCTCCTTGATGAGAATGAATTAACCCGGCCCTTGCTCCTACATGAGTCTTTATATGAATCTATACTATGTGTTGGATGCAAGCCATGCATCACTTATAGTCACAGCGTGGTCATTTGCCTTTGACTCTTGCCTTTGGTCTCATGGCTTTCCATCTGTGAGGTCATGATGCCTTCTTTAGGTGGATGTGAGTTGATAATTAATGAATTAATTAATAGTCATTCACCACTCTCATGTGTATCATCAGTTAAACTAGATACAAATAGCTCAGAACTTTGAATTAATTCAGCCAGTACAACTATTAACTCCATGATACGCTCCATAAATGTACAGGTTAGTGTTGGAATTATCATGCAATAACTCCTAACCCATAGGAATGATGCTTGCTCTGTCATAGCTCCTGTGCCACATCTGTGCACATAACTGAAGTGCTCCAAGAGAATAAGATAATGTTTAGAGTCCAAATATTATTAAGAGCTAATAATATTCGACATATCTATTTTTAGACTGGCAATCTAAAAACAGATTCAACCCAATATCTCTAAAAATAAAAATCCATCTATTTTTCCAACTTGACCAACCATCCACAAATAGCAGCCTGCAAGTTATAGAACATGATCCATATGTCTAAAAATAGACATAGTCTAAAAATAGACTTTGCGACAAAAATCACCTGTGTGGCCCCCACCTAGTTTTGGTGATCACTTTCCAACTAGGATCAGGAAAGATGTTTCAGGATGACTCCTTCATTGTTTCTTATTGCAATCTTCAACAATCCATCTCAACAATAAAGGACTGTCTTTGCATTCGACATGCAACTCCATGCATTCGCCCTACAACCTTCACAAGCACCATGTAACTCAATGCATCTGCTCTGCAACTCCTCTGAAACTGAATAGGCTCCAAACAACTCAATTAGTCTGATGCATCTATCATCAAAGTATTTGAATTCTTCTGGGCCCAACTGCACATGTCATCAAGAACCATTGCGCTGCTGAACTCTTGCACCCATGCACTCTGCACTTGCTGTCAACTCTGATTCGTGCTCCAGTATCCGACACTGTTACTTCGATCTGCCTACATCAATCCAACTGATCATGATATTGCTGCACTGTGGGCACCTCATATCCAGGTTCAACTCATGAGATCCACACCATCTCATGAATCCTTCCCAGAAATCTCCTCTTGGGATTAATCATGAATGTCACCCCACCTCTCAGCTGGTGGTATAGCTGCATGCACTCCCTGTGCCCATCTGGCACGAAATTTCTCTGCATGAGTGGTTTATTCCACTCCATGATCCTCATCTTGTGGCTGCTCCACATCTCTAGGTTCACTCTTACCTACATGCAAAACTTGCTCCCTCTCAAGCATCAATTACATGTCTTTCTTACACTTCCCAATAGTAGGAAGCTCCGTAGACATCCCATCTACTTCAAGTCGGTAGATATTCTTTGCTCGAATCCCAACCTTCTTGACTTGTCATTCCTCATCCACACTAACTCCTACACTCCAAAGCTCATCCCTGCAGTGGAAAAACTTTTTCAAGTATACTGGAATAGTGTCATTTTTCTCATTTTTATTTTCCTGAGTTTATCCTAAAACTCAATCGTTTTAATGCTTTGCAATTTCTCCAATGATCAATATCGCTTTGATACCATGTAGAAATTTGAATAACTGATAATTTATCAACTGAGATTCTCCTGATCACACACTATTTTAGCTTCATGCATAATACAGAATCTCTTCTACCATTGATCATCACATGCGGAAATAAAATCAATTGCATCCACACATTAAAACCATAAAAATTCACACATATGAACACAATATGTAATGGGAAAGCTTAAAGCTGAAAACTGCCAACTATCTATATATTATATATGTCATAGAGATCATGTAACAATAATCATACAAATCTCCTCACAAGCTCTCAGTATAATCTCCACTTGCTACACACTAATCGAACCCAGTCTTCTAAATCCCATTTTAGATATTTGCCGACCTTTGCTTTGCCTCTCTTTAACAAATCTGTGAAAATGCCTCTTGATGAAGATGTTACTATCTTGCTCACACAGTCCCACCATAGGCACATCCTACTAATATTTGAATTACAAACCATTTATCCTTAATTGCAACTGATAGTCACCTTTTACCTATCTTTTCTCCATAATTATAAAGCCATCATCGTGAAGTTAGCGAAGTGTATTCTTTAGTTTATTAATGAGTTTATAATTAGTGAATTAATTAATAATTAATTCACACCACTCTCACTAATTGTATCAATAAGTTAAACTAGATACAAATAGCTCAACTATGTTTAGATTAGTTAAACTGAACACAACTCCATTAACTCCCTCAATCAACTCCACCAAACTCTGTCACATGAGTTCTAACTGTAGTATCCATGCAATAGCTCCACATAACCCTCAGGAATAGCGTAATTCCTTCTGTCAGCTCCTGTGCCACATCTGTGCACTTAACTGAAGTGCTCCAAGAGAATAAGATAATGTTTAGATTCTATTATTTCCCAAATCCACCTCAGGCTGAAGGAAGGTGGGATTCAGGGTAACACCAAACCACGCTCAGTCTGGTAGCTAGCCCTACCAGAATAGGAGAGGGCTCTCTCCGGGTCGATCTCAGGAAAAATTTATCAATAGGCCTTGAGATTACTAAAATGAGTGCTAATTTTAGGATAGGTATATTAATCAAGGAGTTTGGAATGATTTTTAGGGGTTTTTGTTGGAAAAAGGGAAAGGCAATTCTGGGCTTGGGGATGAGGCCAATTTCTTGCAGAGTTCAAGTTGGGGCAGGGAAGGAAATGGCTTTGATGTATTAGATTTTAATGAATGGACAGAAAATATTTCTGAGGAGCTGAAGACGGCAAGAGGGTGCAAGGATCCACTTCAAACTGATGAAAAAATATAAAACTAAACAAAATTTTAAGGTAGAGCACCAGCAAACTAATGAATTCTACCTTAGTTACTCATTTGTTTAATTCAGAAGCAAAGAAGATAGAGTATTTTTATACAAAAATTAGGCAAACTGAGATCGTTGGAAAAACATCATCAAAACTCAGAGCCACAAGGATCCCAACAAGTGCTGCAAAACCCTGGTCTTTCCTTTGCCAAAAATACTGAAATGAATATACAATGAGGTGCCAAACTATTCCCAAGAGTCCAACCCTGAAAATGTCTCAGAAAACACATGATATATACCATCCTAACCCCTTCTCATGCCTCTAGGGGTCGATCTCATCCTTCTAGGAGCTATTTCAACCAATTCTAAACTAGGAATTGAAATATAGGCAATCAAACAACTTGCCTCTATATGCTAGGACACTGATCCATTCACTTAATTTTCACTTTTTAGTGAATGAATCCTCTAGAAGAAGTAAATATGAGCCAAAATTACATCATAGCCATAAAATTACATCAATATAGATCAATAATTACATCACAAAGTGAAACTAGTTAAACTGGCCAAATTTCTGAGCTGAAAAGTAAAAATTGGACCAAAATCCTCTATGTGACGCGCCTAAAAACTCAATGCGTCGCGCCACTTTGAGCCTGTTTTTGAGGCACTTCTTGAAGTCCAAATTCAGATCATGATAGCTCGTTGGAAAGCCATGTCCGTCTAATATCCAACCCAAGTATAATTTTTCAATTTGGAGTTCATTTTCCCCTCCAAAACTTCAAGCTCCCAAGACTAGTTCCTGCTGGTGCAAAAGGTGGCAGAAAGGCCATTTTTGGAGTGTTTTTGACCCTTAAGACCATCCAGAACTTGATGAAATTTCTCATCCATTTCTGAAAATGCATAATTTATCATAAAAAACCAAAAAATATCAAGTTTTCCTTCAGAAAATCTCTCAAACGTAAGCGCACGTCGATTGGCGCAACACGTCGGGCATAAAAACCTGTTTTGCAACCAAAATTTCAAAAATGACAAAATTTACTCCAAATTTTCTGAAATTTGGAGTGAATGTCTCCCATCATGTCCCATGCTCATCCAAGGAAGTTTCGGCCAATATTTGGAGCGGATCAGGCCTTTTTCGCCGTTTCAGTGCTCTTCTCAACCTCGCCTTCAAGATCTTCATCCTAGCTCTGCAGACGTGTGTGCAGGCCCAATAGTGGATCTTCATATGTCTAAGCATGTCTTTGTCCCTATTGGCCTTCGCCAAGAGCTTCTCCAAATGAATGTTGACTCTTGTAAGGCAAGTCTCTCGCTCAAATGGTGTCATGTCACCTGGTCTCTTTCGGGCCAATTCATGGTCTTCACGGATTTGCCGCAACTCTATGAGTGTCTACTGATCCTCCAATTGTTTATATTCCGCTGCTCCAAGTAATTTATAACCCACTAAGATCTCTACAATTTATCGATCAGTGTGTCGATCTTAGCTTTCTACTCCTGGATGATTTCTTTCAGCTTTGAGCTGGGAGAGCTCGAATCAACATCGATCAATATAAAATCAGTACCTTGGCCTCCTGAGGGGCCCTCATCCTGCATAGGCTTCTTGCCTCTATCCTATACCTGTGTTGATGTAGAAGGTGAGACCCCTTCCACGCTATGTGGAGATAGTACTCGTGCTGCTGTCGAAGGTAATGAGACCCCTTCCACCCCGGGTGGAGATAGTAGTCATCGTGCTGCTGCAAATAAGGCTCTAGTACCTCTCTGATAGGTAACACACATTGGAACACTGATAGTCTTTTTCTCAGGAGCCTCAAACTTATGTGAAGGCTCACCTACATCATGAACAATCTCTGGAGGAGGCTGAGGGGTTGTAAATAAGTCACGGGAAATGAATTCCTCCCATGCAATTCCCTGCAATCCAAGCTGATGTACCACAATCATCTTGATGAGTGCATAATGATAAATGTTGTTATGTTGCTGCTCTGGAGTCTTCTTCTTCACAAGGGTAGTCATCCGCTCTATGTTTCGGCACATGAATTATGGAATATTCATCAGTCTCACTCTCATGAAATGTATCAACAGTCTGATGTGGTATGCATAAAGGCATGAGAATCTACCCTCGCAACTGAAGTATATAATGATGAGTTTCATTAATGGCACATAGGACTCCTTCAAGAATATGAAAGGAAACACCCTACTGAGCTGCCTCATATAACCAGGCCTGATGTAAGGTTCATAATATGCTCTATCCAACTGTTGTCTCTTATTCCACTCTTCACCTATGTTTGGTATCCCGGTTGCCTGAGAAATGGTTTCTAGTGTTAAGGTGAAGTTCACTCAAGCAAGGTTTACATGACCATCATGCAAATGTAGGACAAATAAGCGAACCAAATCCTGATGATGCTGAATCTGAGCAATCATCTCACAATACTGAAAGCATGCCATTGCAAGTGGGCAGGCCTGCAATTGAGTCAAGGAAGTGGGCTCTTCTCTGACGTGCCTGCCTTTTTTATGAGACCTCCTCGGTACATTAAGCTCAATGGTTGAATCACTGTCCTGCTCATATTATTTCTCATATGATGAATCTGTCTTTGAAATGGTGCTTTGTAATGTGTATAAAAATTATATGCTGATATATATGTGGTGAAAAAAAGAGTTTGTCTTTCAATACCAAATATGTACCAAGTATGAAATGAGAGACTGTGGTAAGTATGATCAGTGGGAAAGTGGGAGTTTTTCAAGTGCAATTAATGCAAAAACAATCACTTGAATTATGTTTAGGAACTTTGGGATTTAGGGATTTTATAAGTGATATGGGAGTGGGAGGGCTAATAGGGTTTAGTGATAGGGAAAATGGGTACAAGGGATATGATTTTTTTGGGACAGAGGGAAGAGGAAAGGACTATGATAATAGTATGACAGTGATGGGAACACAAATGAACAATGGAGTGGGAATGTTTAGCACCAATAGTCAAATTTCAACACTTCATTTCAAAACCTAAGGGAGAATATTTTGATATGGAAATAGGGTTTGTTTTTCACCAACCAAAACTTGAATGTATTTGCCTTCAAACAACACCACACATGACTAAAATCACTGAACAAGCGTTTTCAAACTTATTTGGAACAAATGAGTTGAATCGATTTGATTTTTATGGAGCCGTGATGAATTTGTGTCTTTAAGGCTCTGTGCGCCGTGCACAAGCCCAGTGCACTGCGTCTCGTGGATGTGTCGTGTCAGTGGAAAAATTCACTGTGGTAGGAGGCCCAGTGCATCGTGCAGCCTATGTACGCCATGCTCTTACCCAATGCGCCACGCAGACAATTACCCATAGTCTTGGCTCCAAAATGACAGCTTCGCCCTGTCACCAATAAATTTCAACTTTCTTTGATGTCTTGGATGCAAATGGCTTTTCAAACAATGAAAATATCTTTATAAATTCATGGCTTTGATTTTCTCTTTGTAGAGACCCACTTTGTAATGTTTCAAAATTGGCATTTTTTCACTTTTAATACAACTCTGTTCTTCAAGTTTCCTTTTTGATTTTTGGCTGAATTAATGGCTTTTTTGGTTGGTTTTTTGTAGGGATGGTGGCATTTGGACTTCGAAAAAGGATGACCAGAGGCTACATTTGAAGTACTTCATGGCAGAAAACTTTAAAAATACATATTTATTACAAACAACTAATTTGACGATTTCTTCCTCAAAACAAAGTTTTGAAGAAGAAACATCCTTGAGCATTGTTAATGATGAAAATCTTGAAATGAAAACTTATTGAAGACATCCTCATGGCCTGCGGGCATTATTTGACATTCTAAACACCAAACCCTAGACCTAGTGACTGAAAGACTCTTTTTTGACCACAAGACCATCTATGACTGTAAATGACTGAAAAACAACTTTAATGAATTTTGATAAATTTTGACCAACCCAGCAGGTATAAACATGAGGGAAACTAGTGAAGAGACCCTTCTGTCAGATGATGGCATGCCCCTAATGGAATGCAGATGAATGAGTGGAATGAGACACCTAAAAATGGAAATACAATAAGAGAAATGATCTCTGACGGAGGGATGTAAAGACCGACTCTAACAGAGTCCAAATATTACTAAGATCTAATAATATTCGACATATCTATTTTTAGACTGTCAATCTAAAAATAGATTCTGCCCAATATGTCTAAAAATAGAAATCCATCTATTTTTCCAACTTGAACAACCATCCACAAATAGCATCCCGCAACTTATAGAACATGATCCATATGTCTAAAAATAGACATAGTCTAAAAGTAGACTTTGCGACAAAAATCACCTGTGTGGCCCCCACCTAGTTTTGGTGATCACTGTCCAACTAGGATAAGGAAAGATGTTTCAGGATGCCTCCTTCACTGTTTCTTGTTGCAATCTTCAACAAGAGGATGAAAATTTTATACAGAAGCATTCAAAGCTACTCAAGCATTGGGGACAATACTTTTTTAAAGGAGAGAGGCGTGTTAGGTCCATATATTACTATTGTAGCCCCTTATTGTTGTTAGTATAACCCCCTTATTGTTATAGTTGTACCCCTTAACTCCTATATTGTTATTATTGTGCCCCATAAAAGTCACTATTATTATTGTTAGGTTGGCTAGGATTGTATTGTGACCCCATGGACTCCTATATATACCAAGGAGGTTTTTTCATTTGAATCATCGAAGAATTGTTCATTTATGTAATGTAAAGGAGGTTGTGCCCTCGAAGTGGATTTTTTCTAAGGCATTGATCTCTCTTTTCTTCTATTTTTGGAGTTGGTTTCATTACAATCACTGATACTTGACGGTTTCAAACCCTGAGGACAACCAACCACCTATTGAAAACATATGTAAAATCATGTGAAATTATCCTTTCAATATAACCAATAAAACAAATTGCTAGTTACTAAAATCCTACTCACACTTTCCTCAAGTAGGCAGAAAAAATTAAGCCAAGCAACTCCAAGTATCCACTGAAAATGTGCTCATGATCCAGAAAAACAAGAAAATACATCATCCCTATTGAGTATATCAAATTAGTGTAAGGATCTTCAATAATTTGAAATGTTACCTTTTCTTGAGATCTATCATAAACACAAGCACACCGTTCATTTTGGTTTGAAAGAATACTTGGTTGTCAATTCATAGGAAGGCATAGGGAAGTATGAATTTATGCTATTTGAGTGTTGGTTGTAAACTCCTTAAGTATGAGAAACTCTAATTCAATCTCTCACATACTATCTCTCTCAAACCCATACCTTTCCAATTCATAGTCTAAATAATCCTTGAAAAGAAAACATTATTCAATATTTTTAAACTTGTCAACCCTATCCTATTCATGAAAGAAAATAATGCATGTTAGCTAATCTCCTTGCAGGAAAATATCATCACAAATTGGCTTACTCACTGTAATTTCCTGTATAGTTTCATTAGTCTCATGACTACCATCATTTAAACCTAGATTTTCATTTTCAATAATGGAAGAAATTTCACTCACACATTCTTGACTGTGTGAACATAGTAAGAGATGAAAACCTACATTATCTTGGGCTATAACATGACTATTCAGGAGATGATCTATTTCATTTTCAGGTAGAGGATAAAACTGAGTTTGATAGCAATTAACATTGGCTTGATGATTCTCATTTTCAAGATCAGGAATAGGCATTTCTTTATTTTGATCCCAGTCTATTTCATCAAAGGAGGAGACTAATGATTTCTATTGTGAGGAAAAATCATAAAGGGCTTCTAACATTTCTTATTCCATACATTCTTCATCCCCATACAAATGTTCAAGAAATTTAATGAAATTTTCAGGAATCTCACAACAACTATCAGTCATTGATAAGGAAAAATTACCATTTTGATAACGTTGGAAGAAAAATGAATAAAAATCCTTCAGACAATACAAAATAGCAGATGGTAGACTCTCATACCATGATCTTGATTTTTCCTCCAAGGTAGCCATGAAAATCTTCATCAGACAATCTTTAGGAAACTCATTCTTTAGTCTGTGAATATGAAAATGAAATTTTACCAAATGAAAACTAGCGTCTTCTCCGTCCTAACCTTTAAACTTTGACAGACCTGTTTGCCAATATATACAAGGAATATGATCTCGGTTCACAAGAGCATACATTTGAGAATTTGAATCCATTTTGACAACAATGAAGTCACCAAGAATTTCTTCAGACTACCACTTCTTGAAAAGTGGAGTCGCCATGAAAATTCTGAACCTATGGATTCTTTGAGACTGGGGTCGTCATGTGAAATACGCACAACCTTCTTGTGCCTAAACGTTTTTCACCATCAGCAATCAAATCTGATCATTGTCATACTTTCCTGGGGAATATGTTTCACCTCGCCCTTGAAAACGACATAAAAAATGTTAGCCTCCAAAACGTCCCAACGCTGATGAATGGATGCCGAAGGAGGTAGCCTCCAACCAAGCTTTCAGTTTGGTAGCTAGCCCTACCAAACCAGAAAGGGCTCTCTCTATAAAATAATAGCCAAATATTTTGACTAGATGAGGAGTAGATTATAGACTAGTTAGGTCATCTCTAAGGTTTTGAAGGTTTGATGATTTTGGTGTTGGATGAGGGACGAAACCAGGTAGCTAGGTAAAATGATCAAAGTGTTACAATTGAAAATATATAAAGGAGAAAGATAGAAATTTTTAATGATAGATTAGGGTTTATCAGTGTAGTGTATGGATTTAAAGAGTGGAGAAGATATTAACGAGCATGAATCATGAATTCATTAAAAATGAAGGAAATAAACATGAAATGATGATCCCAAATAAAATAGAGCCACAAAAGAATTTTGCTTATCGCATTTTAGGAGTATCACTGAGGAAAGCACGACATGGAAAGATAACATACATATCATTCATAAAAGACTATAACAAAGAAAAAACAACATAAATAACTCACTACACATGAATTCCTAGATAATAGCTGGAACTGTTCCTGTGAATTTATGAAGAAAAGCTTAAGTAGAAGCTATAGTGGTCTCAAACCTCTAATGTCCAACCATCAAAATTACTAAGGCATATATATAGAAAAAATATCATTTCCCCTCTCTCAGGGGTCTAATCCATGAGTTGTGGAGCTGATCTCTTGATCCTCTAACCTAAAAACTAAAGACTAGAAAGGTTTCTAACCTCTCCCCAAGATAGACAAACTGATTCCTTTGACCACTATTGACTTTTAAAAGCATGTAACTACCTAATTTTGTCTTTAACCTAGCTAATTACACCTTATGACATCATTACATCATCATAATTTACAAATTACATGATTTAAGGTCAGGCTGGGTGAAGTTGATGGAGAAAAATGACATCTTGGAGAAAACACACCGAATTCAAGAGAAAATGCAGTGTGGTTGGAAGAACGGAATTTTGGAGGTCTTCTCGGTGTCGAAATTCTGATCTGAAAGTTTTTGTGGATATCCCTAGATGTCTAATACATTATAGGATCTTCAAGCACTGCAAAAGGTTTCTTCTAGCCTTCCAAATCCTCAATATTCCAAGAATACTCAAAAAATGCAATGTGGCCTCCAAAAAGAGGGTAGAAAGGTCATTTTTTATGGTTTTTGAGCATTTTAACCCTCCAAAAGTTGACAAAAAGGATGTTATGACTAGGATTGATGTATAGGCCAAGAGGAATCCACCCATGCAATAAAAACATCCATTAGACTTCCGAAACAAAATTGCAGCATGGCGTACGCTAGGTTTTTTCCAGTGCATCTGTTTTCAAAAATTGCCAAAAAGACAAAAATATTCAAAATTTTCCATATTTTTTTCCAAACATGGGGTTTGAAGATAGAGTGATATCTTACTAACCATAAGGTTGTTTGCAAAACTCAGAGCTATTTTTGATCTTTGGCTTGTTTTTAACATAAACCTCCTCCATCCTTCAAAAATAGTTCCCCATTTGGTCAGAATCAAAGCTTGAAGTTGATCACTCAAAAATTGGAAAAAACGTAGCGCGCCTGTTACACTAAAAAAATTTCATCGTGATTTTCAATTTGGATATCTCACCATCCAATGGTGTGTCTCAAGTGAATCCCCTATAAATATTCAAGTAAAATAATAGCAAGGACAAAAGTAATTTTGGTTTTGGACTCCTTAAAAACAATTTTTGAGCACCTACACGGTTTTCCTGAACAAAACCCGTGCATGCAAAATTTCTCTTAACAAAAGCTGTGCATATCTGTGTAGTTTTCCTTAACAAAAAAAGCACATGTCCATTCACACACATAAAAAAGAAACGTAAGTTCTACAAACTTTATTTAAGGAATCTTATCCAGACTAGAAACCTCGTACCGCTAGATACTTGCGCCTCATCCCTTGTTATGTGGAACTAAACTCCTTTTCTTAAGGATTATATCCCTTGAGAAGTGGAACTAGAAACCTCCTCATCCTTCCTATAAATTCAGCATAGGAATGGGAGACTGGAGAAGAGACTTGGATTGGTAAACTTATCTTGTTGGTTTTGGGTCTGAAGAGCTTGTTATCAAGGGAAGGAAAGGAGACCATTGGAAGAGGCTTGTGACATCAAGGCACCCGATTTTAAGCTTCTTTTTCATTTTTTGTTTCAATAGAAAGTAATTTTTCTTTCCTAATCACATCTATTTCAATGTTATTTGTGAGATTCCTTGATCACTCACATGGTTTATAACTCATTATTGATTCATTTATATTTTTATGCTATATTAAGGATTTCATTTACTTTTTCTTTTATATGGGAGATGATTTGATCACTTTGAATGTTTTTATCTATTCATATCTCGTTTGGCGTGTCATGGAGAAGCTGTGGAAGAATTTGGAGAGACTATAAAGCATTGAGGAAAAGTTGGTTGTGGAAAGGGCTGAAAGGACTTCTACAAGCACTTCGTTAATAGGTAAGTGATATTTTGCATACTACATGTTTCATGTTTCAGTTATAGGCTAATAAAAGCACCATTTTTTTGTCTGTTTATTTCTAGTTACTCGTTGGAGTACTAGGGAGATCGCTCCTGTCCGCAAGAGGGATTAATCCGGGTAACAACGCCTGGTGAAAACACAACATGCCTAAGATAAAACATAGAGTGCTTGGGAAAAGTGACTTTTAGAGGCCTTCATGAGGTCTAAATCAATATCTCAAGGTACCATTGGAAATATAATTATTTCTTCTACACAATGGAGTCATAAATAACTACAAACAACTTTTCCAAATCCCTGAAACACTATCTTGAAGTCAAGTTGTCAAGAAGTGAAAAAAACCTCATGTAGCAATTGTAATTTTGGAATTTCTCAAAAATCATAATACTTGTGTATAAAATAAAGGATATTTTTATTCCTTGGTCTATGATGGAAAAAAACTCTTTCAATTTTGTAAAATTCATCTCTAGTTGGTCAGAAACACATTTTGAAGCAAAATTGTCGATGTGTGAAACGTAAACCTTAGGAAACCCATATCCTGGGAAGATTAATCTATGATTTATTGGAATTTTTTGGGATCATACCTACTAATATGACCTCCCTAATGCTTCCTCTACTCAGTGGTTTAAGAATCCATTGCTAACCCTAGCTCCATGGGAAGGGAAATTAAGGTTTATTGAAGGGAAAAATCAGGGATTTGGGTAGTTTTTGCAAATTAACGGATATGAAGGGGTTAAGGGCTTCCTAAATTCTTTGGAAATTTGAGGGGGGTAGGGAGAGATGTTAGGAAGTAGGTTAAAGTGAAAATTGAGGGAATGAGTGAGAGTAAGGGGTCGAAAGAGGGAAAAAATAGTCTTAACCAACAAATGTCTAGTCTAGGCTAGGGTTTGTGGGAAAATAGTGAAAATGTGAGATATGAGTGATGGAAAGTGATTATGAAGGTGTATAACTAGTGAGGGAAGGCCATTGAGCTTCAATATCAGGGTTTTACTCAACAATTTTTCAATGAGAACATGAAACCAAGAAAATGTACTAGAAACCTTAGAAAAAGTGAGTTTCTCTTTCCAAGCATGAAATGAAGACACAAGAGGTTATTTAGATGCCCACTTACTTGTCAATAATACAATATAATCTGTTTTTTTATGAAGAATCCATCTGCAATTTATTTTTGTGCCTCGTAAGTAATAAATCACAACACTCTGGAAAAGCACAACACCTGTGCAACAAATGCACAAGACAAGGAGAAATGACACTCTTGGGCACAAAAATTGTTGTTCTGAGTGTTCAAGTGATTTTTCAAGGAAGAGAGAAGTATCTTGAATATGAAAAGAGAAATTGAAAGCTCTTTTTGGGCTTTTTGAAACTTGGAATTCCTTTTATTCATTGTGGTGTGGTGGTGGCCCGCCATGTGCTTTTCACTCTTTCTTTGAAAACTATTTAACTTTGAAAATTAGGAACTTATTACATCATGATTGAATAATATTACATATGAAACAAACTTTATTGAGCAAATATCTATTACTAATCCTTCATTTTCCATATTTATGCATAAAATGACTGATTTTGGTTACTAAAACCTCAATGACCTAATGGTAACATTGAGCTAGATGAGGACCAAGGTGACCTAACTAAAATGAATATGGAGACATTAGAACGGTAACTCATCCAACTCAAAGATGATAGTGACCAACATGTGATATTTTTTGGAAGGAGCAGTAATAGTCCTAGACACACTAGCTAGTGACCAAATTTTTATTTGAAGATCTACTAAAACCATAAAAATTTGACTCGACACCCTAAAAAAAAATTGAAAGATCTCATTTGATCACTAGTGACAGGAAGAACTAATTGACACTAACATTGGCTACAACTAGGAATGACATCTCCTTCGAGGTGTTAAGAACACCGTAGACCAAGTATCCTAGTCATTCGACATGGAGTCAAAAACGAAAATACCCAACGCAAAACTGAAAAAAAAAAAATGAAAAACTGAATTGAATCCGACCGAAACAAAAACTTACAAAACTTATTGATGGAAACATATCACCAAGACTTAAGGGTTTCAAATCTTACTGAAAACCACCCACCTACTGAAAAAATATGTAAAATCGTGTTAAATGATCCTTCCAGTGTAACCAATCAAACAAATGGATATTTACTGAAAGCCTACTGACACTCTCCTTGACCAAGAAGAAAAAATGAAAGCCAAGAAACTATGAGTGTCAACTAAAAATGTGTTCATGATATAGAAATACAAGAAAATACACCATCCCTATTGACTGTAGCAAATCATTGTAAGGATCTTCCATAATTTGAAATGTTACCTTGTCTTGAGATCCATAAAAAACACAAGCACACCCTTCATTTTGATTTGAAAGAATAATTGGTTGTTTATCCATAGGAAGACATAGGGAAGCATGACTTTTTTCTATCTAAGTGTTGGTTGTAAACTCCTTAAGTATGAGAAAATATGATTCTATCTCTAGCACACTTTCTCTATCTGACTCATACTCTTCTAATTCATATTCTAAATCATCGTTGAATAAAAAAATATCTTCAATATTATTAAACATGTCAGCCCTATCCTCTTCATGAAAGAAAAAAATTCATGTTAGTTTATCTCCTTGCAGGAAAACATCATCACAAATTGGCTTACTCACCACAATTTCTTCTATAGTTTCATTAGTCTCATGAATTTCATCAGTTAAACCCATATTTCATTTTCAATAATGTAGTTAATTTCGCTCACACATTCTTAACTGTGTGAAGACTGTAAGAGTTACAAACCTACATTAGCTTAGGTTGTAATATGACTATTCAGGAGCTAAAATATCTCATCTTTAGATAGAGGAGAAAAATGAGTTTGATAGAAATTAACATTGGCTTGATGATTATAATTTGAAGATCAGAAATAGGCCTTTCTCTATTTTGGTCCCAATCTATTTCATCCATGTAGGAGACTATTGATTTCTCTTGGGAGAAAAAATCATAAAGGGCTTCTAACATCTCTTCTTCCATACATACTTAATCACCATACAAATTTTCAAGAAATTTAGTGAAATATTCATAAATCTCACAACAACTATCTATGATTGATAAGGAAAAATTACAACTTTTATAATGTTGAAAGAAAATTGAATGAAAATCCTTCAGAGAATACAAACTAGCAGATGATAGACTCTCATACCATGATCTCACTTTTTCCTCCAAGGTAGCCATGAACATATTCATCAAACAATATTCAAGAAACTTAATATTTATTCTGTGAATATGAAAATGAAATCTGACCAACTGCAAACTAGCATCTTCTCTATCTTGACCTTTAATTTTTTACAGTCCTGTTTGCCAATATATACAAGGAATATGATTCGTAAAACCAGGAATATGAGCTCAATTCATATAATCATGTCTTCAATAAATTGAATCAATTTTGACAACAATGATGTCACCAAGAGGTTCTTCAGACTAATGATTCTTTAAAAGTGGAGTCACCATGAAAATTCCGAAACTTTGGATTTTTCGACACTCGAGTCACCAAGTGAAAGATGCACAACCTTCTTTTGAATCACTGTTCACCATCAACAATCAGATTTGATCCCTGTCATTCTTTCCCGAGGAATATCTACCACCTCGCTCCCTAGTAATGACGCTAAAAATGTTATCCTTCACAACGTCCCAAGGTTGATGAATTAATGTTGATGGAGGTAACCTCAAACCAAGCTCTCAGTTTGGTAGCTATTCCTACGAAACCAGAGAGGGATCTCTCTATGAAATTATAGCCAAAGGGTTTGACTAGATGAGGAGTAGATTTTTGGCTAGTTAGGTTACCTCTATGGTTTTGAAATTTTGATGATTTTGGTGCTAGATTAGGGATGAAACCAGGTAGCTAGGTCAAATGGTCAAAGGGTTATGCATACAAATATATAAAGGAGAAAGGTAGAAATGATTTAATTATGGATTAGGGTTTTATCGGTGTATTTTATGGTTTGAAAAAGTGGAGAAGATATTAATTAGCATGCATCATGAATTAATTAAAACTGAAGGAAATAAACATGAAATGATTTTCCCAAACAAAACAGAGCCACAAAACAATTATGCTTATCAAATTTTAGGAATATCACTGAGGAAAGCAAGGCATATGAAGAGAATATATATATATATGTAATTCATAAAATACTGTAAAAGATAAAAAAAAAACATCAATAAGTCACTTCAAATGAATTCCTAGATAGTAGCAACTGCAACTATTCCTCTGAATTTATGAATAAAAGCTGAAGCACAAGCTACAATGGTCTCAAACCTCTGATGTCCAACCATAAAAATGACTAAGAAAGGCATACATATAGAAAAAATATAATTTTCCCTATCTCAAGGGTTAATCCATGCATTGTGGAGCTTATCACTTGATCCTCTAACCTAAAAACTAAAGACTAGGGAGGTTTCTAACCTCTCCCCAAGATAGACAAATTGATTCCTTTGACCATTTTTGACATTTACAAACATGTAACTAAAAAGTAAATATATGAATGTACCATTGGAAAGTTGGGGATGTCTTCTACATGATGGAGTCATCAAGCACTGAAAACACCTTCTCTAAACCCTTGAAACACTATCTTGACATCAAGATGTAAAGAAGTGCAGAAATCCTTCTGTAGCAATTGTACTTTTGGTATTTCTCCCAAATCATAATACTTGTGTATAAAATAAAGGATTCTTTTTTTCCTTGGTCTATTATGAATAAAAAAATATTTCAGTTTCGTAAACATCAACTCTATTTGGTCAGAAACACATTTTGAAGAAAATTTTTCCATGTGTGCAATGTAAACCCTAGGCAGAATATGAAGCTATGATTTATTGGAATTTGGTGGGATAATACCTATAGATATGACCTCCCTTATACCTCCTCCTCTTAGTGGTTTTAGAATCCATTGCTAACCCTAGCTCAATGTGAAGGGAAATTAGGGTTTACTCAAGGGAAAACACAAGATTTGGGTAGTTTTTGGGAATGAATGGAGATGAAGGGGTGAAGGGCTTCCTACATTATTGGGAAAAATTATGCGGTTAGGGAGAGATTTTAGGGATTAGGGGGAAGTGAAATTTGTGGTAATGAGTGAGAGGAAGGGGTCTAAAGAGGGACAAAATAGTCCTAAGCTAGAAATGTCTATTCTAGGGTAGGGTTTGTGGGAAAATAGTGAAAATGAGGGACATGAGTGATGGAAAGTAATTATAAAGGTGTTTAAAATGTGAGGAAAGGTGATTGAGCTTCAATCTTTGGGTTTTACTCAACAATTTGTCAATGAGAACATGAAACGAAGCGAATGTACTAGAAACACTAGAAAAAATGAATTTATCTTTTCGAGCATGAAATGAAGACAGAAGAGGTGATTTGGATGCCCACTTACTTGTAAATGATATCATGGAATCTGATCTTGATCAATAATCCATATGACATGAGTTTCTTTGCCTCCTAAAGAAGAAAACACAACACTCTGGAAAAGCGCAGTGAGTGTGCAACAGAAGGAGAAATGACACTCTTAGACACACAAATTGTTATTTTGAGGGTGAAAGTGGTTTTTCAAGGTGTAGAGAAATCTCTTGAAGATTAAAAGAGAAAGTGAAAGCTTTTTTTTTTTTCCTTTTGTATCTTGAAAGCCATTTTCTTCATTTTGGTGTGGTGGTGGGTAATATTCCCAATTTTCCATAAGTTAATTGGAATGTTAGAGTTCTTAATTTTTTCTATTTAATTAAGTAAATAAGAGGGTGGAGGGACCCATAAACCCCATAGATGAATAAAATCCACTTTTAGTGTGTGATATAGCTGTAACTATAGTTTAAAAATAATCTGTGGTCTGTGGTCTGGGACCCACATAAGCCCATTTATACATAGTGGATTTAAATATATCAGAGTTGGTTTTAGCATACATACATGTGCAATCACATAATGATTACCTTAAACTAGTCAACCTTATCCATATCACTTTAAATTTACATGGAACTAGAGCTCCCAAGGACGTAGAATATATCATCCAATCACAACTCTTCGCATTTTCGGAAATTTACCAAACAACCTTGTGATTTCGTCGATGCGAAGTTGTGACGTAATCCCTACCATCCATCTTCACCATTTCTGACGGCATTCATCGCATCGCAAAACACTTGCCTGCAATTTTAAGGCTATACCAAAAAGAGTTAACCCTTAAAACATGTGATGTGCATTCATGCGCCATGACAACATGTGGCCTTCCCTCATCACATCTCACATTTCAAATCTTACTGCATCATGCCGCGAACAACTTACATTGCGAACTCTTTAATGATATCTGCTATAGTTTTCAAAGTGAAAAATAACGTCCCACCATCCACCATTGATCTACTTCCTTTTCAAATATATGATATAATCACATCCATCCACTCACCTCTCGGCTCTTATTTGGCTCTTCTACATGCACTAATCTCTTCCATACAATCTTGAAGCTTCAAGTCTGCGATTCAATCCCCGCCGTTGATTCCTCCTTAGGAATTCTTCTAAGTATTGCTGCATTTATTCGATTGCTCTTCTTTCCGTTATCGCCACTTTGTGATATTGTTTCCTCCATGCCACTCATTCACTATCCTTCCGATTTTGTTTGAAATTCTTCAATGCTATATCTCCTGAGCTTTATTCAGCTTGTATATGCGCGGATCTCTCCTAAGCTTCTTCTTCATCTCTCATTCCTCGGTCTCTGCTATATCTTTGTCTATACGAAGTTCACAGGAACTTCATCTTCTTGCTCATTCTATATATTCACTAACAGAAAAAATATGGATATATAATAATCCATAAATGTAATACTTGATTTCAATAGGGAAATAAAACAAATAGGTTGAAACAGAGAGCTTGATCAAAATCCAAAACACTTGGAATTAATTTATAAATGAAAATACACAGAACCAAGCCCTGGAATGGCTGGTTTTTAAATTTATTCCTACTCTTTGTTCAACTCTCTCCCACACCTATTTCCCTCTCATTCTCTCTATGGATGGCAGAACCCCACAATGGTGGATTAGAATTTGTTTTATGCCTTTCCCAAAAATCTCCATATGGTTGAGAAATTTTTATTCGGTTTCAGAATAGTTTATTCAACTAAATGCCTAACTAATCCTAATATAACTATTATTTTAACCTAGAGATTAAAATGACTATGTTAGCCAAAATTAACTTTAAACAAAATAATTTAAAACTAAATTCTTCAAATTATTAGGACTTCTAGTCCTCTTCCCAAGCCACAACATGTGACCATCTTGTCACATTGATGACTCTACCTTAATGCTCCTGCATCAGTGTGTGTACGTAAGGGACCATATATTCACTTTGTGCATACCATTTCCATCATTCAGAAGCTTTATTTTTGCATCTAGCATCAGGCTATAGTCACAGCCTCCTTGACAACGCAGTTTTAGTCCAATAGTTGTGTAGTTTCATATGGAACTTGATTAGAGGAAGGAGGAGCTAGATCTTGAGCTTCTGGCTTAACGATATGGAAGAGGGATAAGCCCTCTATGCATTGAGCTGATTGGATCCATTTGTATAAATATTTATCCTCAGTTCATGCAGTAGATTTGCATACCCTACAATTATATGTTACAAGCCCTAAAAGGGTGATTTTCCAAGATTGTCAGATCTGGAAATCCTTTCTTGATTATCTCAGGTATTCATTATAGAGCCCAGATATGAAATCCCAACATCATCCGAGCTTTGGGACTGCCAGATCTACATTTCTATTATCAGGTAGGAGTTGCAGTCCTAACATTTATAGCATTGAAAATGCAGGATAGCCTCCAACAATCCAACAGTTACGTAGTCCCTCTTTTGGGAGGACTTCAGGGTAACTTTAGCCTTATTTTTTGGCTTCAGTGCTTCATATTTTGAGTTCTTTTTTACTTATTTATCCACCTCCATTTAATAAAAAGGCTCAACTATTATGTATATTTTTATGGTGTAATTAGATTACTTGTTCATTGTTGCAGTTTCTAGCTATTGTGTTTTTGTATTACTGTCTTCTTCCTTTTGGGATATTACATGGCAGCCCACCTTGTGCTTTTCACTTTTTCTTTGAAAACTATGTAGCTTTGAATATTAGGAACTTATTACATCATGATTGAATAAAATTACATATGAAATAAAATTTATTGAGAAAATTCCTATTACTACTCCATTTGCCAGATTTATGCATGAAATGGCTGATTTTGGTGACTGAAACCCTAATGACCTAATGGTGACACATGGATGAATGAGGAGCATGGTTACCTGACTAAAATGAATATGGAGACCTTGAAATGATGACTCATCCATCTAAGAGAAGATAATGACTAGGAGGTATGATTTTTTCGAAGGAGCAGTAATAGTCCTAGACACACTAGCTAGTGACCAATTTTTTATTTGAAGACCTACTCAAACCATAAAAATTTGACTCAACACCCTAATTTTTTTTTGAAAGAGTTCATTTGATCACTGGTGATAGGAAAAATTGAATGACACTAACATGATACATGCAAAAAACATGACTACAATATATTGTGTTCGAAGAGGTGCGAAACTATAAAATGTATATCTTGATCTATGAAAATTTTCCTAACAACAATACTATGCAAAACAATCAATTGTTCTTGATTTTTTTTCCAATTTCGAGATCCATGACACATTTATAGTAAACCATCAAAATGTGATTTTGAGTATAAAATGACAGTTTTTGGTGTAGTATATGGAATATTAATGGACCATAATTTAATTAACAAGCTTGGGTTTGTGGACATTGAGAAGAAAAAATGGAAATGCCAAATAAGGATTTCAACAACCTGCAAAACAAAACCCTAGTTTGTGTAGAAACTGCTCACACCACTAGTTAATACAATGAAACCACACACTACTTTGGAAATTGGACTCTCACTTAGAAAATAGAAATCAAATACTTTGGTGGGAAGGTACTTCTTTAAAAGAAATAAATAGACTGATAATTCATGCCACTCAATATATCAATTTCAAAACTCAAAAGATTCAAAAAACAAATCAAATAATGTACTTTGGTTCCTGTACTAGGAAAACCGAGTGAATTATTGTTTGTGTTATAACAATTATGTTCCTGTACCAGAATGACCATGTTCATGTACTTGTACGATTCTATTCCTCCAGTAGGAAAATAGAGAAAATTCTTTTATGTATCATAATAAATCTATTCATGTACTAGAATGACTATGTTCATTTACTGGAATGATTTTGTCGCTGCACTAGAATGACTATGTTTCTATACTGGAAACAATTTGTTCCTGTATTAGAAATTTTTTTTTCCTGCACTTGACAATCTTCTATTCCTTAACCAACAAAAAATATTGTGATATCAAGCACAAAATCAAGAGGTGAAAAAATGAAACTTCAACTCAAGTAAAGACAAAAATTCAAAATCATCACATGCTCCTTTAAAGATAAATTATGGCTCTGAAATATAAAATAAGAAAATCGAATGGAAAGTTTATCAAACCTTAGTGAAATTATGTTATGAAACCAGCTCAGAAAATAGAAGAAAAGAGAGATCAACTACTTCGAAATCAACATCTTCTAGGGGGAAACCTCCTTTACATTACATACATGAACAATTATTGGATGATAAAAATGAGAAAAAACTTTGTTTATATCTATATATATATATATATATATATATATATATATAGATAGGAGTCCATGACCTCACAATATAATCCTAGACAACCTAACAATAATAATGTAAGGGCACAAAAATAACAGTAAGGGGGCTACACTAACAACAATAGGGGACTACACTAGTAATATAGGGTCGTAACATGCCCCTATCCTTCAAAAAAGTGGTATCATCAACTCTTGAGTAGCTCTGGAATCTTCTCTATAAAATTCTCATCCTCCCATGTGGAATCTTTAGAGGGTAAGTTCTTCCTCTATATGAGATACTCTGAAATTGATCGATTTTGTAGTTTTTGAGTTCTTGTTTTCGTGAGTAATTCAGGCTCCAATATGATGTTTCTTCCTCAAAAAGTTCTGGCCATATTGTTTCACCTAGAAATTTGTCACCTATAATCTTCCATAAGCATGAAACATTGAAAACTGGGTGCACTAGAGAAGAAGTACGAAGCTCCAATTTGTATGCCATAGTACCAATCTTCCACAACACCTTGTAAGGATCATATTACTTTGGAGATAATTTATTATCCTTCTTAGCTTGCTCCAGGGACAATTGTTTATATGGATGCAGCCGTAAAAATACCCAGTCACCTACATAAAGAATTATCACTGTGATGTTGATCTACTTGTTGCTTCATTCAATTTTGTGCCAAATTTATGTTATCCTTTAAGAGTTGGAGAATTTTTTGTTGATGCTCGAAGTGATATTCCACTTCGTGAACCTTGGAATTTTATCTTAAAGATGATGTTATGGATGGTGGATGATATCCATGAAGTGCCATAAATGGGGTCAATTTTGCGGTAGTATGGAAGGAAGTGTTATACCACCATTCAGCTAGAGGTAACCACTTGATCCGTTGGGTTTGTTTATCACATAAAAAATAATGAAGATATTCTTCCAAACATTTGTTCACTATCTCAGTTTTCCCATCGAATTGAGGATGATAAGATGAGCTATGAGATAGTTGAGTAGCTAGAAAAGAAAATAATTCCGTCCAAAATTGTACAATAAAAATAGGATCTTTGTCACTTACAATAATATTTGGGTTTCCATGTATCTTTTGAATTGTTTCCATAAATGCAGTAGAAACCATACTTTATTTTAATAAATGAGAAAATGGACACAAGTGTGCATACCTGGTAATCTATCAACTACCACCATGATGAAAATTTTTCCTCTAGACTTAGGTAAACCTGTGATAAATTCCATTGAAACCTCCTCCCAACATTGACTTGGAGTGGATAAAGGATGTAGAAGACCCAATGTCTTAATTTTATCAACTTTATTTTCCTGGAAAACCAAACATTCCACCACAAAAATTTTAATATCAGATTTAAGGCCATCCCAGAAAAATTCTTTCTTCACCCTGTGGTAAGTTTTTAAAAATCCTGAGTGGCCTCCTAAGGGAGAGATGTGAAATTCCAAAATAATATATTTTTTTTAATTGGGAATTCTTACAAAGATATATGGGATCTTTGAACCATAAGGAATCATTTTTCCAACTAAATGTATCAGGTGTACTAGGATCTTGCTGCAAATTTTGAATGAGTGTCCACACTTCTTCATCATTCTTCCATTCATCCCTTTATTCGGTTATCCAATCTAGTTGGATAATAAAAATGGCACAAAGAAATGCTTCCACCTCTTCATCGTTTCTTGAGAGTGCATCTACAAAAACATTTGGTTTCTATTTTTTGTAGACGATTTCAAAGTCATAACCCAACATCTTTGTGAAAAAATTTTGCTGCTCTTCTAAATATATTCTTTGTTCCAAAAATTATTAAAGACTATCATGATCAGTTTTTAACTTGAAGTGTCTTCCCATTATGTAAGGTCGCCATTTCTTTAGTTCATGTAGTATTGCCAACATTTCCTTCTCATAAATTGCTTTCTGTAAATACTTTCCTTTGGTTGGATGACTTTCAAAAGAGATGTGTCTTCCTTCTTGCATTAAAACAATACCAATTCAATTTCTTAAGGCATCAAATTCCACAATAAAGGTCTTTTTGAAGACTAGCATAGCTAAGACCGGTGCTAGGAACATTGCCTCTTTAATATGTTAAAAGGGCTTAATTGCTTTAGGAGTGCATGAAATTGCGCATTTATTCAATAATGTTGTTAGAGGAGCTGGTATTCTCTCATAATTCTTAACAAACTTGTGATAATACCCTGTAAACCAGAGAAATCCTTTCAACCTCTTTATGGTTTTGGGGACTTTCCATTCCTTAATGGCTTTAATTTTGTTAGGGTCTACCTTAACACCCTTGTGAGATACAATATGACCCAGATATTCCACCTCTTGTACTCCAAAAATTTTTTTGTAGGATTGTGCATATAATTGTTTCTCCTCCAATATTTTGAGCACCGTGTCAACATGTTGAAAATTATCCTTCCAAGACCTGTTGTAAATTAGTATATCATAAAAAAATACTAACACAAATTTTCTAAGTTAGAATTTGAAAATGGAATTCATTAACCCTTGAAATGTAGAATGTGCATTGGTAAGGCCATAATGTATGACCAAAAATTCATAATGACCCTCATGAGTTCGAAATGATGTTTTCAAAATATCTTCAGTATTCATTATAATTTTATGATATCCAGAACAAAGATCCAACTTGGTAAAATAAATTGTTCCATGTAATTCATCCAGTAATTCATCAATCATAGGAATGGGAAATTTATCTTTAATAGTGAGCTTATTGATCTCCCTATAATACGAATCCATGCACAATTATCCATGCTTCTTATGCACCAATATTGATAGATCGGAGTAAGAATTTTGATTAGGTTTAATTATACTAGCCTCTAACATTTCTGCAATCATGCGTTCAATTTCTCTTTTTTGGAGATAAGGATATCTATAAAGCCTGATGTTTGGAGGAAAACTTCTTGGAATCAAATGAATAGGATTATCATGATAAAAAAAAGGTGGAATTCCTTTGGGAGTTTCAAACACTTTGGAATTATTTTCCAAGACTTTTTGGAGATCTAGAGGAATAGATGATTTTGATGATGAAACTTCTAGTGAGAATAATTGTGCAACTATGCCTTGTTGTTATTTATTCAAAAGCTTTGTCATGAAATTAGAGCTTATTATCTTTCTCAGCTTCCTTGCGATACCACTTAATTCAAATTCCGTTCATTCTGAAAAATATCTCAAGGAACGTTTTTGAAAATTAAAAGCTACTGTCTCCAAAGATTGTAACCATTGTACTCCTAGTACAACATCAAAACCTCTCATTGGAATGGAACGCATTAGAATATTCAATACATATTCCCCCATGGTTAGGTTGATATTATGGAATTTTCCAGAGCAATTTATTGTTCCTCCATTTGAAACCATCACTTGACACTCTAGTGCTCAGTATAGGAAGCAATTCAATTCCTTAGCTACCTGAATCAATCAACACTACTACCTTTTACTTCTTCATGTGTCCTTATATCTTAAGAGTTTAGGGAGTGGTAATTCTTGCCAATGTATTACATGATATGGCCAGACTCATTTCTTATTTATCTAGGGTTGATTCCTAGTGTATATCTTCTACTTTTGAAGTCTCTTGTTCATTTTATTCCTCCTCTTCACAATCTATGTAAAAAAAATTATTCTTAGCAAACTTATTACCTTTAGTGTATTTGCTATCATAACTGTAGAAAATCCCCTTTTCTCTTTTTGCTTCCAATTTTTGTGGTGTCAACCTTATAGGTTTTGGAAGTATAGGAGTAGCAACACTTCCATATTTATAGATGTGAGTGGTAGGGTTCCTTGTCACCATAGTTTTACATTCAATTTGTTTGGCCAACCTAAATGCCTTCTCCAATGAATCAGGTTCCAAGAGGTGAACCTCATGTTGGATGTTATCCTTTAAATTCCCTATTAAGACATCAATAATGTGTTTCTTTGGAATATCAGTTACCCTTATATTAAATTTTTTGAAGTCCTCAATGTGCTCCACCACTGAACCCCTTTGTTTGATATTTATCAATTGGTTGAAGAAGTTGTTTTTCATTGTATCCTCATAATGTGATATAATTTCCTCCGTAAAAATTGACCAAGTGATCATTTTTTTATGGTATCAAAGCCATCAATACCATACAAATGTATTTTATACTAAATATAAAGTTTCAATGCGTACCTTTTGTGTGTTTTGCAAATTATTAAGATCAAAATATTGCTCCATCTGTAGTATCCATTCTTGGACTATATAAATCACTTATTAAATGAATGAAAATCACACATTTAACTATCAATCCAGGGACGTCTATTTATTCCAATGGAAGTTGCATTGTTTGTGCTGATACACCAACCAGAAGTAATTTCAAAGAAAAGAAATCGTTGCTGAAGTAAATGTTGGAAATAAATCACTCATGCAGAAATAAAAGAATCTACAATATTTAAATCACATTTCAATTGATCTTTCTATATGGCCACATAATAAGCACCCAATTGGTATCTCTATTATCACATGTGTAATAGCATACAAAGTATAGAAATCAAAGTAGATATATTCTCAGCTGAATAGCAACAACAACACTCTAATGATACATAAACTGAAATACAATTACATACACACAACTACTTTAATCAGTGCAATCCTTGCTAAGGAGGGCCCTTCATCCCTAGCAGGTAGAGAAGGAAATTTAATGGAAAATAAATAGAATCATACATGTAAAAACAATAAGCGGAGAATATGTATTATCTGAACACAATTACAAGGCCAAAAAACTTTGTTCTCCGCTTACCCCTTGACCTCTAGGGCTAAGAACTATATAGTGGTTACATCAGAAAATCCAGGGATAGATCAGTCATGAGAATCTTACTAATCTCATGCTAATCGAAATAGGACACATACAACTATAACCACTTCCTAATAAATTTCTGACTAGAAAGTAAAAGATTACAATCAGAATTGCCCTTAGGCTATTATCCCAAAAATGTAACACTAACAACTGCTACAGCTATCATAATGGAAACACAACTGTAGTGCAACTGCCACAAGACAGATCAAAAACAATATTGATAAGATCATTCAATGGTACAACTGTATTAGAAGTTTTCCAACGATTCTGTAACAGTAGAATTTTCGGTGAGTCTGTAACAGCAAGGTGTAACAACATCACTTTTTTATAACAAAACTATCCCAACTACTCCTGTGAACTCCATGTCTCATATATTTGGTGCTATAAATGACATCTGAAAAGAAAACACAAATACCATTGACCTTCTCCAAACATTCACCATTAATTAGTCATAAAAAGGTATAATAGATCATAATAATTGGATAATTGGCAGAGTAACGAAAGCAAGGTAAAGCAACAGAGGTTAGGGTAAAAAGGTAGGAAAAAGGGGTAAAGACACTCCCATTATTTATGGTTATGAGCCAAAATAAGGAAGATAAGTGTAGGAAAAAAGTATAAAACCAGCACCCAACATCTCCCCCCAATTGAAGTAATTGCATGTCCTCATGCAAACTCATCTCTCATGGGAATATATTTGGTGCAAGTCGGTAAGATCATAAGTAGCAATTGTGTTCTCATTTGTAGAAATGTATCTATAATTGGCCATCAACTTCCGTATCCAAGATTTTGACTCATACTTACTATTGTGTAACCAGCTCCAAAAATAGAAGAAAGAGATATCAATGCCTTAGAAATGAGCCACTTCGAGGGGGAAACCTCCAATACATTACATAAATGAACAATTCTTGGATGATACAATTTACAAAACCTCCTTTCTATATATAGGAGTCCATGGGGCCATAATGTATTCCTAGTGGGCCACAATGTAATCCTAGCCGACCTAACAATAATAATTTAAGGGCACAATAATAACAAAATGGGGGTTACAAGGGTACAATAATAACAATAAGGGGGTTACACTAATAACAATAAGGGACTATACTAGTAATATAGGGACCTAAGATGCCCCTCTCCTTCAAAAAAGTGTTGTCCTCAATGCTTGAGTAGCTCTGGGTGCTTCTGTATAAAATTCTCATCCTCCCATGTAGAATCTTCAGTGGGTAAGTTCTTCCACTTGATGAGATACTCTGAAATTGATCGATTCAGTAGTTGTCGAGTTCTTTTTTCCATGACTGCTTCAGGTTCCAATATGATTTTCCCTTCCCCATCAAGTTCTGGCAATACTGTTTGAACTGGAAGATTTTCACCTATAGCCTTCTTTAAGCATGAAACATGGAAAACTGGATGTACTCGCGAAGAAGCAGGAAGCTCCAATTTGTATGCCATAGTACCAATCTTTTGCAACACCTTGTAAGGACCATAGTACTTTAGCGATAATTTATTATCCTTCTTAGCTTGCTTGAGGGACATTTGTTTATATGGTTGTAGCCGTAAAAATACCCAATCTCCTACATCAAAACTTCTCTCGCTGCGATGTTGATCTGCCTGTTGTTTCATTCGATTTTGTGCCAAATTAAGGTTATCCTTTAAGAGTTGAAGAACTTCTTGCTGATGCTCGATGTGATCTTCGACTGCTTGAACCTTCGAATTTTCCCTTAAAGATGATGTAATCGATGGTGGATGATATCCATAAAGTGCCATAAATGGGGTCATTTTTGCTGCAGTATGGAAGGAAGTGTTATACCACCATTCGGCGAGAGGTAACCACTTGACCCATTGTGTTTGTTTATCAGATACAAAACAACGAAGATATCCTTCCAAACATTTATTTACTATCTCGGTTTGACCATCAGATTGAGGATGATAAGATGAGCTATGAGCTAATTGAGTACCCAAACAAGAAAATAACTCCGTCCAAAAATTTCCAGTAAAAATGGGATATCTGTCGCTCACAATGACCCTTGGGCTTCCATGTAGCTTTTGAATTCTGTCCATAAATGTAGTAGCAACTGTACTTGCTTTAAATGGATGAGATAATGCACAAAAGTGTGCATACTTAGTAAGTCTATCAACTACCACCATGATGACACTCTTTCCTTCGGACTTAGGTAAACCTGTGATAAAATCCATTGAAATCTCCTCCCAACGTTGACTTGGAATGGATAAAGGTTGTAGAAGTCCCGGGGTCTTAATTGTTTCCACTTTATTATGCTGGAAAACCAAACATTCCGCCACAAAATTTTGAATATCAGATTTAAGGCCATCCCAAAAAAATTCTTTCTTCACCCTGTGGTAAGTTTTTAAAAATCCCGAGTGTCCTCCTAAAGGAGAAGTGTGCAATTCCAAAAGAATCTTTTGTTTTAGTTGGGAATTCTTGCAAATATATAAGCGATCTTTGTACCATAAGGAATCATTTTTCCAACTAAATATATCAGATGTACTAGGATCTTGCTGCAACTTTTGAATGAGTGTCCACACTTCTTTGTCCTTCTTCCATTCATCCCTTGCTTCGGTTATCCAATCTGGTTGGATAATAGAAATGGCACAAAACAATGCTTCCACCTCTTCATCCTTTCTTGAGAGTGCATCTGCAACAACATTTAGCTTCCCTTTTTTGTAGATGATTTCAAAGTCATAGCCCAACATCTTTGTGACCCATTTTTGCTGCTCTTCTGAAGATAGTCTTTGTTCCAAAAAGTGTTTAAGACTATCATGATCAGTTTTTACCTTGAAGTGTCTTCCCATTAGGTAAGTTCGCCATTTCTTTAGTGCATGCAGTATTGCTAACATCTCCTTCTCATAAATAGGTTTTTGTAAATACTTTCCTTTGATTGGACGACTTTCAAAAGCAATGGGTCTTCCTTCCTGCATTAAAACTGCACCAATTCCATTTCCTGAGGCATCACATTCCACAATAAAGGTTTTTGTGAAGTCTGGCGTAGCTAAGATGGGTGCTAGGCACATTGCCTCTTTAAGATGTTCAAAGGCCTTAGTTGCTTCAGGAGTCCATGAAAATGCATCTTTCTTCAATAATGTTGTTAGAGGTGCTGCTATTCTCCCATAATTCTTAACAAATTTGCGATAATACCCTATTAACCCGAGAAATCCTCGCAACTTCTTTATGGTTGTGGGGACTTTCCATTCCTTAATGGCTTTAATTTTGTTAGGGTCTACTTTAACACCCTCGTGAGATACAATATGACCCAAATATTCCACCTCTTGTACTCCAAAGAAACATTTGGATTTTTTTGCATATAATTGTTTCTCCTGCAATAGTTTGAGCACCCTGTCAACATGTTCAACATGATCCTTCCAGGACCTGCTGTAGATTAGTATATCATCAAAAAATACTAGCACAAATTTTCTAAGGAAGGGTTTGAAAATGGAATTCATCAACCCTTGAAATGTAGAAGGTGCATTGGTAAAGCCAAAAGGCATGACCAAAAATTCATAATGACCCTCATGAGTTCGAAATGTTGTTTTTGGAATATCTTGAGTCTTCATTCTAATTTGATGATATCCTGAACGAAGATCTAACTTGGTAAAATAAATTGCTCCCTGTAATTCATCCAATAATTCA